>JAYESA010000017.1:79098363-79648363 GCA_036927795.1 Iris macrosiphon | reverse complement strand
TGAGTGATCCAATACGTGACTGGGATCTGCCACGTACCATCTCAACTGTGACACGTGGAACACATCATGAACTCCCTCCAGTGTAGGCGGCAACTCAAGCCTATACGCCACGGCGCCGACCCTCTCAAGGATACGGAAGGGTCCGACGAAACGTGGGCTAAGCTTTCCGCCTCCACCAAAGCGAATAGTGCCCCGCGTCGAAGAAATCCTCAGGAATACCAGATCTCCAACCTAGCACAAACAAGGTCTCTGCACTTAGTCTAAAACAAGCAATCGCAAGCAAACAAAAAAATAAAAATTTAGATTCTAAGCTATACCTCAAACTCCAAAGATCTCCGGTGGCTATCGGCCCAATGCCGCTGCCTGTCCTGCGCCACCCGAAGTCTATCTCTAATGAGCTTGACCTTCTTCGCTGCATCAACCACCATCTCCGGGCCAAGCAAAGCTCTCTCACCTACATCATCCCATGATAACGGAGTGCGACACCTCCATCCATACAACGCCTCAAAAGGTGATATTTCGATACTGGCTTGGTAGCTGTTGTTGTAAGCAAACTCTACCAAGTTCAAGTGATCCTCCCAAGAGCCTCTGAAATCCAAAATACAAGTACGAAGTATATCCTCAAGCGTCTGAATGGTCCTCTCTGACTGACCATCTGTCTGTGGGTGATACGCACTACTAAACTTGAGCTGGGTGCCCAAGCTAGCCTGCAGACTCCTCCAGAATTGCGAAGTAAAGCGACTGTCTCGATCTGATACTATGCTCACAGGAACTCCATGCAGTCTGACTATCTGGCGCACATATATCTCTACTAGTCTCTCTGTAGACATACCTACTTTGAATGGTAGAAAGTGGGCCGATTTGGTCAACCTGTCCACGATGACCCAAATCGCATCCTTTCCGCCTGGAGAACAGGGAAGTCCAGAAACAAAATCCATGGTCACATGCTCCCATTTCCACTCCGGAATGGGTAACGGCTGGAGTTATCCTCCTGGCCTCCGCCTCTCCGCCTTCACCTGCTGGCACACTAAGCATCGGGATACGAAGCGTGCTACCTCCCGCTTCATCCCGTACCACCATACATGCTATCTCAGATCTCTATACATCTTGTTGGCACCTGGATGCATAGAATACTGGGATCGATGCACCTCCTGGAGAACCTCCTGGCGCAACGACCCACTCGGCACACACAACCTGGTACCGTGCCGCAAAGAACCATCATCAGCAATGGTGAAGTCATCTGATAAACCCACCTGAACCTGCGCCCTGATGCTCCTCAGGGACTCATCCTCAAACTGTGTAGCCCTGATCCGATCTACCAACTCTGACTGAATCTGTAGTCCCCACATCTGCATCTCAACTCCAGGTACTATCACCTCAATGCCCAAGCTCTCTAGATCTGCCAAAAGATAACGATCTGTAGTTAGGCACATAGCTACCAGATACCTGCTCAACGCATCCGCAACTACGTTCGCCTTTCCTGGATGGTACTGCAATGATATGTCGAAGTCTTTCATCAACTCCAACCATCTCCTCTGCCTCATGTTCAGCTCTTTTTGGGTAAACACATACTTCAAGCTCTTGTGGTCTGTGAAGATCTCTACATGCTCTCCGTATAAATAGTGTTTCCATAACTTCAGAGCAAAGATGACCGCTGCCAACTCCAAATCGTGGGTAGGGTAGTTCTTCTCATGAGGACGTAATTGCCTGGAAGCATAGGCAATCACCCTCCCATTCTGCTGCAACACACAACGCAGTCCCTTCTCTGATGCATCACTATAGATAGTGAATCCTCCAGAACCTGATGGCAACGTCAACACTGGAGCTGTCGTCAATCTCCTCTTCATCTCATCAAAGGCGATCTGGCACTCCTCTGACCAAACAAACTCCACGTCCTTCTGAGTCAGCCTGGACAACGGCTCTGCAATTCGAGAAAAATCCTGAACGAATCTCCTGTAGTAACCTGCCAGTCCCAAGAAACTCCTGACCTCGGCTACTGAACTCGGAGCACTCCATGCCTCAACTGCCATGATCTTTCTCGGATCCACCGAGATACCCTCTCCAGTCACCACATGACCAAGGAATTCCACCTTGTCAAGGAAGAACTTACACTTTAAAAGCTTTCCATAAAGCTTCTCCTTCCTGAGAGTCTCCAGCACTATCCTCATATGCTCCTCGTGCTCCTCTGGGGTCTTCGAATACACCCAGATATCATTTATAAATACCACCATAAACCTGTCCAGATGATGATGGAACATCTTGTTCATCAGATTCATGAACACTGTCGGGGCATTAGTCAACCCAAACAGCATTACCAAGAACTCAAACTGTCCATATCTGGTCCGAAAAGCTGTCTTGGAATATCCTCCTTCCTGACCTTCACCTGGTGGTAGTTTGTCCTCAGATCAATCCTGGAAAACACCCTCGCTCCGCTCAACTGGTCAAATAGATTATCAAAACGCGACAGCGGATACTTGTTCTTGATTGTCAGGTTGTTCAGAGCCCTGTAGTCGATACACATCCGTATCGACCCATCCTTCTTCGTCACAAAAAGTACCAGAGCACCCCACGGGGAAGAACTAGATCTGATAAATTCCTTGTCCTGAAGCTCATCCACCTGCTTTTTCAACTCTATCAGCTCACTATTGCTGACTCTATAGACGTACTGGGATATCGGCTTTGCGCCTGGCACCAAGTCTATAGAGAACTCCACATCTCTATCCGGAGGTAACCCTGGCAACTCTTCCGAAAAGACATCCATGTACTCCTCTATCAGTGGATGTAGCAACCTCGGCTCTACCACCAGGGCTCCGCAGAAGACTCCTTCGGTCTGCTCCGCTGCTCCTCTGGCAAACTGAAACTCTGACTCACCCGGCGGACTAAATAAAACTCTGCCTCCACGATAATCTATACTAGCATAATGCATACTCAACCAATCCATCCCGAGTACAATATTATAGCTCAGAAGTGGCATTACGAGTAGGCACACACTCAACTCCCGGCCTCCCATGGTAACTCTTCGGTCTCTGCAGACATCACGGACTAGGATGATACCACCCTCGGTCGTGATCTTGCAGAGTCTAGCTAAAGGTACAGCAACAAGATGGTGTCTAACAGCAAAAGATACAGACACAAAGCTATGGGAAGCACCGGAATCAAATAAAGCAAGTGCTAAAATGGAATCAAGAAGAACAGAACCTGAGATCACATCACTAACTGGCTCGGCCTCGTCTACGATCAGGGCAAAAGCTCGCCCCTGTTGTCCTCCTAGGTGCTGCTGCTGGTGCTGGGCGAACCTCTGCTGCTGAGTCTGCAAGGGCTATCCTCTCTACTGCACTGCAGGTGCTCTGACTGGTGCCCTCTGAGCGGGTCCTCCGCCATGAGCTGTAAGGGCAAGCGCTGAAGGATAATCCTTCAGCTGGTGATCTGCTGTGCCACACAACAAACATCTGCCCAGCCTCTTTCTGCATATGTCCCATCCGTACCCTGGCTTCCTACAGAAAGGACAAACGATGGACTGCCTCTGGCCCTGCTGCTGACCCTGCCTCAGCTGCTGGGGCGCCTGTCGGAAGGGCGCACGACCCTGACCCTGGTGCTGCTGGGTCTGCTGGAATGGCCTCTTGGCTGGGCCTGCACTGCTACCTGCTCCTGAAGCATCTCTGCTCCTCTTGGTCTTCAGCTCTAGGTCATCCTCAGCTCTCTGTGCGTCGCTGACAATCTGCTCGAAGGTCGCCTCGCGGTCGCTCCTAGTCAAGGACTTGACCGCCATGACCAAGCCTTTGTAAAACTTCCACACCTTCGCTGCCTCAGATAACCCCTCAACAAATCTGCCCAGATGGCAGAACTCCGCTGCATACTCGTCCACTAGCATACTCCCCTGGACGAGCGCCTCAAACTGGCTCTCCAATGCACTGAGAGCCACATCCGGGAAGAACTTCTCCTTGAAGAGCTTCTTGAAAGCCTCTCAAGTTAGTCCCGGAACTACTATCCGCGTATCCGTGCGGTACCAAGTAAGGGCAAGGTCGAACATCTGGCTGCCCACTGCCTCGATCTGCATGCTGGCTGGGATCATCGCCAGCCTGAAGATGCCCTCTATATGCTCGATCCAGTCGTCGGCGTACAGGATCCCCTCTGTGCCGCGGAACTCCTTGGGCCGCATCCTCTAAAAATAGATAATAGTACCCGGCCTCGGATACTGAGCCTGCTCTGGCTGTAGCTGGATCTGAGCTACTCTATCCACCGCTGTCATAGCCACCTGATGAGCATTCTCAATGCCCATCCTCATAACATATGTCTGGCGGTGCTACGCATCCATCATCTCTCGGAAGAACGCGAACAACTACGTGGCATCCACTAGTGCAAGCGGTGGTGGAGGAGGTACCACCGGAACAACTGGGGTGACTCTCAGATCAATGGGAGTAAGGGGATCTCCGAGAGAAACAGACGCTCCCTCAACTGCAGGAGTGGCGAGTGGAGCGGTAGCGGCTGCCGAAAGTCGAGCAGGATGAGAGGTGGCAGACCTCTCGGTGGCAGCTGCTGGAACGGTGCGCTGAGATCTGGTCTTCGGAGGCATCCTGAACACAGATCAAAAGAAGTCAATACAGTGCAAGAAACAATATCATCGAAGAAGGACAATAATATTGCAAAAGAAACAATTTCAAGGAAAATTAAAGATAGCAAAAGAAAGCAGGAAGGGTCCTAGTTGTGATTGAGCACACTCTCTCTCAGCCTATATCCTATATCCTATTGCAGGTAAACCTAAAAACTAGACCTGCATGGGCCGCCACCAAAAATGTGTCACGACCCGCACCCGAAAATCGGGCATGAGCCGTGGGTACGTCCAGCCTACACCGCAGAATCGGCGGTAGAACGCTGTAAAGGTCCGTTCTAGGTCGACCAACTATCTATATATCTCACAGAAAAATCGGCCATGACCTCTCCAAAAGGAGGGCAACCACGCAATATATATATAAACTCTCAATCAATAAAACTAGAGGAAGAAATAAAGCACGATATGATAGCAAAAGAAAATAGAACCAAAGAGAGCAAGACAATATCCAAAATATACAGTCAAAGGCCATAATAGCTACAACATCTCACAGCAACAAAATAATAAGTACCATCATCCAAAATAAACCACTGAGAATAACCCAGGAAACCCACCTAGCTAACTAGGGCGCTATAGGCGTCTCCTCGGCGCACTCCTCATCGATCTCGGGGTCACAGCACTCGTCAACACCCGGCCCATAGAACGTCGGGCAATAGTCCTCAGGATCCTCTGGAAAAAATATGCCCAGTCAGGACTGGAGCGAAGTATATAACTCTGAAAGCAACTCCAAATACATGGTAAGGTATATATGACGAGCAATAGAAAAGTATACAAGATGCATAGGAAATAAATATATGCTGGAGCACAATAAGTAGCTGCAAGTAAACTAGAGAACAATACAAGTAGTGGAAAAGTAACTGCAGGTGAGAAACATGAATACTAGCTAAGTGCCTTGAGCACAAGTTCGTTATGTGATCGGCTTAGGTTGCACATGAAGAACACTACGATAACTCCGTTATGCGTGAGTTGCATAACCGATATACATATGAATACTGTTTGGCTTTGAGTATATAACCAACTCCTACTCCCCTCCCCCACTAATACTCTTAGATCCAACCACAACACGCTACGTACATGATAATAGCTCGCGCACATGAAGGCGAGAGCACAAAAAGCACATGATAGCATATGAGAATTAATACCCGAAGCACATGATGAAATACACGTGATAGAGGACCCGCTGAACACGGTAAGGAGGATAGCATCTCATGACGGGATCCACTAGTACCAGCTCGTGTAACAATGTGTCAGAATCAAGTACAGTTCTAGAACAGGTGATATAAACGCTATCATAAAATGGAAACTATCAGAGGTAGGTACTCGCCTGATGTCCTGAGCAACTGATGAGGATCGAGATCCGGACCGGTTTCGCAAGAACCTATTGCGAAAAGCAGAATTAAAAAGGGTTATAAGGATTTAAACTGATATAAAATAATTAAAAACAGGCTTCTAGGGCTATTCTAGGTCGAACTGGTCAAACCGGTGAAATTCGGATCAAAAAGTCAACCCGGGGTCCAAAAAGTCAACTCTAGGTCAAAACTAGGTCAAACGTTGACTTTTACGGTCAATGGGGACAATTAGGGTCAAAGCTAGGTCAAACTAGGGTGCCCCTGAAATTCTAGGTCAAACCGAGCTCATTAAGCTACTAAACTCACAAACTGGCCTAATCGAGATACCGGGATACCCTCGATATCTGATACCTCGCCCTAGGCCACGCACCCCGCCTAAACCCGCTAAAACCTATGCTAGCACGCGTAAATATATATACATAAATATATAAAAATTACTCCAATACATATCCTAGGCTATTTCTCAAATACCCCACTCGAAACTCAATACCTTGGATATCTCAAGGTATTGAGATACCGCTCCCAAACCCCTCTAACTAGCTATCTAGCTAATAATTAGGTACCTAGTTATTAATCTAGGCTAGAAAATCTATATATCTATCATATATTTACATATCCAAGTATTTATATACCTATATATACAGATATCCACACACATATACATATACCCATTACCTTACCCAACCTATACATATATATATTTCTAACTATAATATATATCTAGCTCTAGGTATATATATATATATATATATATATATATATATATAGGTATCTACTATCCAACTACCTATCTATCTATCCATAGATATATCTATCTATGTATCTAATTATCTATCTACCTATCTAAGTAACTATCTATCTATCTAATTATCTATATATCTATCTAACTATCTAATCTATTAACTTATCTATCAATCTACTAATCTATCTATTAACCCTCAACTCACTCACCCTCGCTACGAGCCTCACTGCTACTGCTGGAGCTTGTACTGCTGCTGCTCTTGTTGTTATTGCTGCTGCTGCTTCTCCATATGCTGCTGCTGCTGCTTCTAGAGCTGCTGCTGCTGCTCTTTCTTGCTGCTATTGTTGCTTTGCTGTGTTCTGCCCCCTCCTACTCACAAACACACACACACACACTCCTATACATATATATATATATATATATATATATATATATATATATATATATCACTCTATATATATACAAACCTACATATATCTATACATATATATATAACTAGATATATATATATACACACTCTTATATCTATATACAAACACACACACTAACACACTCACAATTAGTAATACACACACACTTAAACACACATCAACACACACACATATACAAATAAACACATAGCTATATATATATATCAACACCTATATATATATATACACACTCTCAAGTATATATAAACACTTACACCTATATATATATATATATATATATATATATACATATACACACACAAGCATACTTATACATATACATATAAATATACACATAGACATATACATACACAAGCACATAGATATAAATATACACACACACATATATATGTATATATATATATATATATATATATATATATATATATATATATATATATATATATACATAAACACACATACCTATATATATAAATATATATATAGAGATACTTATAAATATATAGAGAGAGACACAACACCACTCAACCACAACACACAAAACACGCCCCACTCACGCCCAACGACCCCGACACTCACCAACACCCTAAAATATATAAAATATAACTCGAAAACTCTAGCACATACTCCTCGATACTAACCCAATGCACGCACAAGCCCGAAACAAGGAAACCACGCCGAAATGGCTATTCGGTCATTTCGACGAATACGCGGTACGCGGTTCGGAAAATCTCATGAAACACACACCAAATGAACTCAGAATTGGCCCAAAATTTATCCACGGGTTCTAAACGATGTCTAGATCCTAGAAAAAGTGCTACCGCGTCGATTCTACGTACGTGGCGGAAACGAGCACGCACTTAGAATCGGCGACGACGAAAAACTCTAATTTCGCCCGAAACGCCCGTTTCTCCGCGACACGACTTCCTGTGTCCGAACGGAGACACGCACTCACCCTCAAGACACCCAATAACGTCTAGCTAGGTCCGTCTAACCTAGGGCATCACCCAAAATTGGACCAAATTCGGATTCCACCCGAAATTGACACAAAACCTAATGTCAAAGTCTCTAAACTCAACCAAACTAGTTCCAACTTCCTCCCACGGGTAGGTTTAGGGTCTAGGAAGGTTCTACAATACTAATTATACTACATAAAAGTAATTAGCAAGGGAAAAGTTAGGGTTTACCTCTTGGGAGTTAAAATCTCAAGGCCAAGGTCTCCGATCTACTTGGAACCACCTCCTTCAAGCTCCAAGCCTCCAATTCTAGCCTCCACACTAAATCTAGACTCCACACACCTAGGTTAGGGAAAAGCAAGGTTAGGGCTAGCATAAAGAAGAAGGAATGGAAGAAAGAAGGAAGAAAAATGGAGAAGAACTCACCTTGAAGAAGAAGGAAGAAGAAAGAAGAAGTGGAGAAGAAGAAGAAGTGAAGAAGAAGAATACAAAAGGGGAAAGGGGGCTGCTGCTTGCTCTCAGGTAGGGATGCTGTAAAGGGCCGGCCACACCTAAATAATGGTTCACTAATACTCCAAATGCCCAAAATGCCCTCCACACACTCGGTTTTGGGTTCCGGGTTCCAAAAGCACTCAAACTAACTCCAAATCTCTCCCACTAACCCACTAAAAATGTAATAAATATTTATAAGCCCCAAAATAATCCTCACAAGGGTATGGGCTGGGTCGGACATGGGTCCACAAGGGTCTGACATGGGTCCAGGCTAGCCAAAACCCTAAAACAATCATTAAAAAATAATACAATCACTGAATAAATATAAATATAATTAATTAAATACAATTCATAATTTATCAAATAAAAATAAAAAAATAACCCTATTTTCTAGGATTGGGTAGTGACACTTGCACATGTTGCTGCTGCAATTGCTGATACTACTGCAACTGCACTTATTATAATTGCTGATGCTGCTGTACTATACAATTATTGATACTACTGCTGCACTATCCAATTGCTGCTGCTGCACTATACAATTATTGTTGTTGCTACTGCACTATACATAACCCAACCCCCCTCACTCTACTCAAGCACAGTGTAACCCCCACACGCACCAAAACCATACAGTGGCACAAATAGCTGAAAACCCCTTCCTACAATCAGTCAACACAGATATACCAACTCCTATATGCTATCAAGATACACACACACACACACACACACACACACATATATATATATATATATATATATATATATATATATATATATACACACACACACACACACACACACACACACACATATATATATATATATATATATATATATATATATATATATATACACACACACACACACACACACTAGTGTCAAATATTTAAACACCTAGGGTATCAAATGTGAGCAACTCATGATACGTGTCCAACGAACAACCAAAACCCAAGTTCTTCCATAATTATTATTTATATAAACTTATTACATCCTAACACAATAAAGTAACTTAATACAATTAGAATTTAGAAGAAATTGCACAAAATACCCAAAATTGGGCCCCGTATCGTACCGTATCACAAAATACCACGATACGGCCTACACGTATCCATTTATGGACACGTACCTAGTCCCATAACCCCGATCTAAGTCTAGTTAGATCTAATCGGTCTCATGACACACAATTGATGTGTTAAATTCGTAATTCCTCTAATATACCCATAAATTACTATATGGAACTCACAATACATAGCCAAATAGCCTAGAACTTATTCCTATACGTAGTTCTATGCCATAGGGTCATTCCTAATGGTCAAATACTTGATTAAGAAGCCATAATGAGAGGGAAATTCAAGAATTACCAAATGGGAGATGGATTCCCAATAAAATATAATTAGACACGATCCAATCCCTAGATCCAAAGCTCCTACTCCTTATGCTCCTTGTGCTCCTTGCTTCTCCAAGCTCCAAGGCTCCAAGAGTGATAAATTTGAGAGAAAATTGGTGGTAATTTGTGTAAAAAATCAATGGAGGAAAAATAAGAAATTGGGAATCTAGAATTTGGATAAAAAATAAAATACAAATGAGGAGAGAGAGAGAGAAAAGAACCCCCCCTATTTGGTGGCCGGCCTATTCCCCTTCCCCAAGCAAATTCAAATGTCTAAATTTCCCCCATATGTTGCATTATGAGGAAATTAAGGATGGATATTTTTGAAAGTCTTTAACTAATTATAATTAAATTAATTTTCCTTAATTTAATTAGTGGAATGACTAATAGGCTTGGGTCCAAGTTGGGCTCACTAATTGTCATAAAAAATCTAAATTTGCCCATATGTGTCAAGTCTAATATTATCGAGTCTCTCTAACTAACTAATTAACATAAATCTCTAATGACTAATTAATACTAGTCACAAATAATCATAGCTTAACTTAATTAAATAAATTATACAATCATCATACTAATATTTAATTTTAAATTCCTAAAATAAATACCCATGCCAAATTACCAAACTATCCCAAGATGGAAAAGTGAGGGTGACAATCCTACCCACCTTAGAAAAATTTTGTCCTCAAAATTAAGAAAGAAACTAACTACCAAAAGCAATCAATATAAGAAAGAAAGAATTATACCTCATGACTCAAACATATAAGGATATCGCTAGCGCATCTCGGCCTCTCGCTCCCAGGTACTCTTTCCTGGCGAGTGATGCCTCGATACAATACGCACCAAAGGAATCATCTGGTTCCGCAATACCTTCTTCCTGCGATCCAAAATCCCCATGGGCTACTCTGGATAACTGATGGTTCGAGCAACCTCGATCTCTAAGTGATCTAGTATATGGCTAGGATCTTCCACGTATCGTCTCAGCTGCAACACGTGAAACACGTTATACACTCCCTATAATGCAGGCGACAAGTCTTGTCTGTAAGCCACTACACCGACCCTCTCAAGAACACCAAAGGATCTGATGTATCGTGGACTAAGCTTTCTGCCTCCACCAAAGAGAATCGTGTCTCGTATCGGAGAAATCCTCAAGAAAACTAGATCGCCAACCTAGAATGAAATACAGCCTTAGCACTCTAACAAAAACAAATAATAACATACAATATAAATAAAATCTATACCTCAAACTCCAATGGTCTCCGGTGGCTATCGGCCCAATGCTGCTGTCTATCGTGCACCACCCGAAGTCTATCCCTGATGAGCTTCACCTTCTCAGCTGCATCCACGACCATCTCTGCTCCCAATAAGGCTCTCTCACCAATATCATCCCATGATAACGGAGTATGGCATCTCCGTCCAAACAATTCCTCAAATGGTGATATCTCTATACTGTCATGGTAGCTGTTGTTGTAAAAAAACTCTACCAAGTGAAGATGATCCTCCCAAGGGCCTCCAAAATCTAAAACATATGTGCATAGCATATCCTTGAGAGTCCGGATAGTCCTCTCCGACTATGTCTGTCTGAGGGTGATATGAGGTACTGAACTTGAGTTGAGTGCCCAAGCTAGCCTGCAAACTCCTACCAAAGTCGAACGTGAAGCGACTATCCCAATCTGAGACTATGCTCACAGAAACTCCATGCAATCAGACTATCTGATGCACATACATTTCCATGAGCTTCTCCGTAGATGTAGCCACTTTAAACGGCAGAAAGTGGGCTAATTTGGTCAACCTGTCTATGATGACCCAAGTCGCATCTTTACCTCCTGGAGAACGCGAAAGTCCTGAAACAAAGTCTATCATCACATGCTCCCACTTCCACTCTGGAATGGGTAAAGGCTAAAGCAATACACCTAGCCTTTGCCTCTCTGCCTTTACCTGCTGGCATACCAAGCATCTCGATACGAAGCTAGCCACATCCCGCATTATACCATACCACCAAATATGATCTCCTATGTCCATATACATCTTGTTGGCACCTGGATGCATAGAGTACTGAGATCTATGCACCTTCTAAAGAATCTTCTCGTGTAGCGCTCCATTCAGCATACACAATCTGGTACCGTATAGTAATGATCCATCATCTACAATACTGAAGTCCTCTACCAATCCCAACTGGACCTTCGCTCAAATGCTCCTCAGAGACTCATCCTAGAACTGCGTGACTCTGATCTGGTACATAAACTCTGACTGTACCTAAAGTTCCCATATCTGTACTACAACTCCAGGAACTAACACCTTAATACCCAAGATATCAAAATCGGCCAATAATTGCCTATCCCTTGTCAAGTACATAGCTAATAGATACCTACTCAAGGCATTCGCGACTATATTGGCCTTCCCTGAATGGTACTATAAAGTATTGTCGAAGTCCTTCATCAACTCTAACCACCGTCGCTGCCTCATATTGAGCAATTTTTGTGTGAACACATACTTCAAGCTCTTATGATCTGTAAACATCTCTACCCGCTCTCCATACAAGTAGTGCTTCCATAGTTTAAGAGCAAAAATAACTGCTGCCAACTCTAAGTCATGGGTCGAATAATTCTTCTTATGCTGGCATAATTTCCTGGAAGCATAGGCAATCATCTTCCCGTTTTGCTGCAACATACAACCCAGACCCTTACCTGTTGTATCACTATATATACAAAATCCTCATGTCCCTGATGGCAATATCAATATTGGATATGTAGTCAACCTCTTCTTTAGTTCCTCAAAAGCAAATTGATAATCCTCAGTCCAAACGAACTCCAAATTCTTCCTGGTTAGTCTAGTCATCGGCTCCACAATTATGGAAAAATCCTAAAAAATCTCTGATAATAGCCTGCCAATCCAAGAAAACTCCTGATCTCCGTGACTGAAATCAGGCTAGAGCACGACTCAATTGCTGAAATCTTTTTTGGGACTACTGAGATCCCGTCTTCTGTAATTACATGCCCGAGGAATTTAATCTTATCAAGAAAGAAAACATATTTTGAAAGCTTGCCATACAGCTTCTACTTCCGGAGGGTTTCCAGAACTATCCTCAGGTGTTTCTCATGCTCCTCCAGGGTCTTCGAATAAATTAATATATCATCAATGAATACTAAGACAAACAGATCCAAATACTGAAGAAACTCCTTATTCATCAGGTTCATGAATACCGCTGGGGCATTGGTCAACCAAAACGGCATTACCAAAAACTCAAACTGCCCATACCGAGTTCTGAAAGCTTTCTTCGGAATGTCTTGCTTCTTCACTTTCACCTGGTGGTACCCCGACCTCAAGTCTATCTTTAAGAATATCTTTACTCCGCTCAACTGATCAAATAAATCGTTAATCCGTGACAACGGGTATTTATTCTTGATAGTGAGGTTCTTGAGTGCCCTATAGTCGATATATATGCATACAGACCAATCCTTCTTTGGTACAAATAATAATAGAGCATCCCATGATGATGAACTAGAGCGGATAAAGCCCTTGTCGTGTAACTCATCCACCTGCTTTTTTAACTCTGCCAGTTCTGTCACACCCTAGTCCCAAAAGTATATGGGACTAGGCCACGTGGCAATAGCCAGCTGTCACGTCTCCGAGGATATCCTAATTTAATGGATCCAACGAAGAGTGCTACGCTATCCTAAATAACTAACAAGCCCAATATCAATATCAACAGGTAATCTAATCTCATCCACAAATATAAACTGCAAGAATGTACTGATAATAATGCTAAACGATAAACGCCAGTCTCAAGTATCATAGTACAACCAAGAATGTCTGGTGGAAATAAACCCACTACTATGATAAAATAAAGTACTAAAAAGATAGATAAAAGATAATGACTAGGGCATCGGCTGACTAGATAATGATACTCCCAATCCTAGGCAGAAGGCCTACCAAGTGATCATGAAAACTCTGACGGTAACACCTCTAGCTCCTTTGCGGTAGCGTACCTCATCTTTTGTCCTGGAACGTACACTGTAGGGTAATATGCCTCGTCCAAATCTGAAAATGTACCAGGTCCTCAGAAGGACATGACAAGATACATAGATAAATGCCATATATAAATACTGAATAAAATAAATACAATGAAGGTGTGATAACCATCTAAGTGCATTCAATATGAGAACAACTTTGGTACGTATGGGTAGGCATAGGCATAACGTCCAACACTCCGAGGAGCGTGGTATCTGTAACATCCATTATTTTGAAGAATGAGGTATTTGTAATATATTTACGTCTGTATCACTCCGAAGAGCGCGGTGTCTGCAATAAAGGAAGTCATTTGATCCGTGGCTCCTCCGGATACGACGGAGTCTAATGTGTGTAACCCATACGCCTACTAGCTGTACTCCCCGCCTAAGGTATATACACTAGTCGAATACTCAACGTGCATACCACGTGTCTATATGCCAGTCTCTAAAATAACATAATCCTGAGTTAGGTACTAACCGTGATGCATGTCACACGCACCGATAGCTAGTCGAATACACGGACCCGTATCCCAATATGAATGTCACAGTGAATACGTGTAAAAGTGTCAGGTCTTGGAAGATATTAACGTATCCTCCTAACTGGGGTGAGTCTACTAGTAACTAGGTCAAGTATACTACAACATCGACGTATCTGTCGATAGCACCCGAGTCAATCTCGGACGCACACAGTCATATGAAATAAGTAATAAAACATCATACAACATGTACAATATTTAAGTTAGACAGTAAATATGGCAAGGTATCTTGCCTGAGTCCTCAAGTTGTGAATGCCAAAAGCCGATACCCGCAGTATCTCCTGGCTGGCCCAGTGGCCCTAAACACATAATACAATATAGCAATTGCTGATATCAGACACTAAGCAATATATACACCTGATTACGATGCTACTCTTGGGTACTGTCGCAAGTTCACGACTGGTCGAATACAGCGCCATGTGTGCACAAAGCTAGGGTGTACACGTATTCTGTCCTCGATCAACGTGCGCCTTGAGACAATAAATAATACGTCTATAGTTTTACGAAACTATATTACACTTTGTTGAATTACTCGTCATCTAATTTTTAGGTTAAATGTACAAGGTTAATGTCCATGTTTCCAGGTGAATTTTAAGTCTTAATCACAGGTCATATTATTAAGGTAAATACTGGTTGTAAAATAATTATTAAATCTGTTGTTAATATAAATCTTTATATTTGTAAATTCTGGGTTGTGTCCAAGACTACGATACTAGACACGATGACACGATGATCATAAATAAACACGATACGAGAAAGAGGAGTATATAGGTGTTTACCTAGTTGGTTGGACGATGGTCTCCTCGCAGCCTGGTCGTCCTCTAGTGGGGGCGATGCTCCAGCAGCGGCTAGCGAGCAAGGCAACGACAGCGGCTTGTAGCAGCAACTGCAGGTGGCCGCAGCAGCAGAAGTAGCTCCGGCAGCGGCGGTGTCTGGTTAAGACGGCACGAGGTGGCTGTAAGGACGCAGAGACGGTGGTGCTCCGCCTGGCAGGGTTGGTCAGGGGTACTGGAGGCGGTGATTGGGGCCGGGACAGTCGAGTTTGAATCAGGATCGGGTTGGAATGGTGGTGATGGCGGTCGGTTACCGGGGTCAGTCGGCGGTTGTTGGGTGGCTGAGGTGGTGGTTGGCGTCGAGGGAGTGTGAAAGGCGGCGAAGTGGCTGAGGTGCCGACCGGTCAGCATGGGGATAGGGTGCTCGGATGATGTGAGGGGGTCGGCTAGGGTTTTGAAGGAGGGATGATCAATTTGTTTTAGGGTTTTTAATGATAGTTAGCATGTATATTTATAAGGGGGATTTGATGGGCTATCATCGGGACTTGGGCCGGTCTAGACCTTGTTGGGGTGGGGTTGGTCCATGTGAAAGAGTAAATATAGCTTGGTTAAGTTCTGATTAGGGTGAAATTGGCCTCCAAAAATTAACTAGATTAATAATTAACTGCGCAAGGCAAAAATTAATGAACATTACGTAGCTAAGGTTATACCATGGTCAGAGGGGTACCTATAATTGTCTCAGATAATTCTAATTAAACTCCAAATAAATCCTAGTTTCTGGATTTAATTTAATTGAACCTTAAATTAGTTGAGGGGGTTTACAATCTACCCTCCTTAAAGTATTTCGTCCTCGAAATTAAAACATACGCATGGCAAGAATTACTGACTGAATTTAAAATGCTAAAATGTACCTAGTCCTTCAAAGAGATAAGGGTAACGTTGTCGAATATCCTTCTCGCATTTCCAGGTCGACTCGCCTGGTGCATAATGTCTCCATACAACGCGAACTAGGGGAATAGTCTGACCTCGCAGTACCTTCTCGCTCCTGTCCAGGATCTCAATAGGCTACTCTTGGTAGGATAAACTCGGGCTGACGGTGATCTCGGAATAGTCAAGTACATAACTCGGATCCGGTATGTACCTCCTCAGCTGAGATACATGGAAGACGTCATGGACTCCTTCCAAAGTCTGTGGCAAGGCTAATCTGTAAGCAACCTCTCTGACGCGTTCTAATATATCGAATGGTCCGATGTACCTCGGACTCTGCTTTCCTCTGCCTCCGAATCTGATAGTCCCTCGAGTAGGTAAGATCTTTAGAAATACTTGTTCTCTAACCTGGAACTCTAAGGGTCATCGATGTGCATTCGCCCAATGCTTCTGCCTGTCCTGTACTGCTCGTAGGTGTCCTTGGATTTTCTTCCCCTTCTCTACTGTACGAACAACCAACTCTGGCCCAAGGATCTGTCTCTCGCCTATATTACTCCAACATATTGGGGAATGATATTTCCTTCCATACAACGTTTCATAGGGAGCCATCTGGATGCTTGTCACGACCCGCACCCGGTTTAGGGGCACGAGTGCGTGGGTACGTCCAGCCTACGCCGCAGCATCGGCGGTAGAACGCTGTCTAGGTCATGTAACTATCTAATCAAACCCACGTGAATACCCAACTCCATAAGGAGACGTGGGTATCATAAAATAATGCTAGAAATACTCAATCACATAAACTAAAGCATGATGAGATATCAAGGCAAGCAAGAAATACAAGACAAGTCTAACGACAAAATAATTATACCTGCCATCATTAACTTCCAATCCCCAAGTGTGTCAGAACCCAGTCTACTAAGGTCACAGTCTGGAAAAATATTTTCCAGTCAGGAAGGAGAAAAGTACATCTCTAAATAGCAGTTCTATATAAATGACATAAACTATGTAGCAGTTCTAGATGGAAATATACCAGATGCATGTATAGGTACGAGAAATGTACAATGAAAGAAATACTGAAAATACTGTAAGTAAATACAGGAAAAGAAACAATATGTCAATGAGCAAGAAACCTATGACTAAGTGTGTGAGTACTAGCTTTAACATGTGATCGGCTTGGGAACTTGATCAGGCTGGTTACATATGATTAGCTATGATTCATGGAAGGTCAGGCTAACCGTTGGTTAGCTATGATGCATGTAGAGGTCAGGCTAATCACACGTAATAGCTATGAAGCATGGAGATGGTCAGGCCGCACCCGACGTGAGATGTGGGGTGAGCTATGATGCATGGAAAGTTGGGTATGATCACATATCTACACTAAAATACTCCCCAAACTCCCGACTGGTATAGTAGATCCAATCATGGTACGCTATGGCACGGGATTCCCTAGGGAGGTAGCAAATCTCTCCGGGTCTCAGTGTCTGTACATGCACAAGATATCAAGGAAACAAGTCTTGTACAAGCTATACCATGAATAAGGAATAACATCTCATGACGAGATCCGTGTATACCAATCCGTGTAACCAATGTGTCAAGAACATGGATATTTACACTAGATACAGTGAACATAGGAGATATCATAAATTAGAAACTAATCAGAGAATGTACTCGCCTTGGGTCCTTAGCTGGTAATTATTGATGTCCTGTTCCAGAGTATCCCCTGGGTGAAGCAACAGTCCTAAACATATCACAATATCACATTTGCATCAGATGCTATACTAACACTCAATCAAAACACTGGCCTCAGGGCCATGCCAGGCAGGGCACTAGTCAACTAGGGTCATATGGTAGGGATATATAAATATACATATATCTATTTTTAACTACATTAGTACTTACAATATATATATATATACACCAATTTATATACATATCTAATTTATACTAGTTGAACAATATATATGTATACTCATACATATGCTAAAAATACATTTTAAAAATATATATATATATTGTCAATGTTATTATTAAAAATATATACTAATACTAGTACATCACATTAAATACATATACAATACATTAATTGTATGTACAAGATATATATATATATACATTTATACTAATTATACATATTTGAAAATATATTAAGTATATATATAAATACAAATATATATACATATACCAAACATTATATATTTTTATACCAAAATGCATACATATATATATTAAATGAAATACACATATACATATTCATTTAAATATGTATATATATATATAAATTATATTAAATGTATATACATATACATATACACCAAAATACGTTTATATATATATATATATAAACTAAAATATATATATATATACTATGCTTATACATGTTTAACATTTAATTTAAATAAATAATATACATTTATATATTAAAAATATACATTACTAATGTATATTATATACTATACATATTCACGTAATAAACGTTAATTAAATAAGATACTATTTATATACATAAACGTATATACGTATGTATATATATAAATATATATATACAAGAAAAAAGAAAGAGGGAGAAGAGAAGAAGAACTTACAGAGGTGGTCGTGGTGGTGGCTCGCCGGAGCATCCGGCAGTCCTGTAACTGGGTCGAGAATAATTTCTGTATTTGCTGCTACATCTTTTACAAATTGGAGCTCCTCGGCTGTGTTCATGGCATAGCCTAGGCCCTTGGCATCTTGAATATTGAAAATATCACGAGATTCCACACCAGCCTGAAGCCCATCAAGTAGACCTTGAGTGTAGTTGTAGAAGCAATCAGGATCAACGCACACAGAGAACGCATGAACCTTTGCCTTCAAATTGCTTAGTTTTGATCCAAGAGCAAGGTCAGCAATGGTTTTCCCCACTGCTACATGCAACAACAATGTCATCAAATTGAATTTCATCATTACTGGTCTTGGTTTGCAGACCAATCTCCCTTATTGCTTCAATGTAGCCCCAAGTCCCTAGGGAATTAGATCCACTTGTGAATGGGAGCAGGAAGATGGCCAAGAGAGTAAGTATGCTTAGGAACGGGACTGAGATGAGAAGCCCATGGCGGAGCTTCGTAGTTCTCCTTCGCCAAGAACCCTCCAATTCGTACTGCGGAATTTGCAAGCCATTGGGAGAGAGGAGGAGAAAATGGAGAACGGGGTCGGAGTGGTGGTGGTGGTGCTGGATTGATGGTGGTGGTGCTGGGGGTATCCGGCCGGCGCAGCAGCGGGGTCGAGCAGTAGCAGCCGGCGGCAGCAGCGGGTGAGCAGTAGCAGCCGGCGGCAGCAGCAGGCGGGTGGTGGCAGCGGCAGGTCGGCGGCAGGCCGGGGTCGCCGTCGTCGGCCTCCGGAGGTGGGGGTTCGGCCGGAGTAGATGCTGTAGGGTGGTGGTGGTGTTCCCCCCCCCCTCTCATTAATTCCAAAGAATAAGAAGGAGAAGAAGGGAAGAAGACGAATAAAAGGAAAGAAGAAAGGAAGGAAGAATTTCTTCCTGCGTTGGGTGAGGAGTGAGGAGAGAGAGAGGTGGGGGCTTGCTTGGGGATTAGGGTTTTTCTAGGGAAAGGAATTTGATGTGACATTATATATAGGAGAGTGTGTGGAATAAAGGGTTAGGATTTTCCCACTTTAAATGAGTGGTCCAGATTGGACATGAAGAAATGTTCATGTGGGGATGAGGGTGATAAAAATATTAAGGATTCCTCATTGGTTTAAACAAATGGGTGTTTACACCAAAAATGCAAATTTGCAAATTAGTCCCCTTAAATTTGGGTATTTGCACAGACGCATAAAATAACGAAAATTTGGCGGGCGATTCGGGGTCCGGTGTTTTGTAGGGTCAGGGGGCGCTGTATGTCTGGTACGGGCTCAAATAGCAGGGCACTGGAATTAAATGGGAATTTACGGAATCAGATAAAATGGTATCCTCAAATTAATTAGAAATAAATGCAAGTTGTGTTCTAAAATTAATTAGGAGTACATGGGCCAAAATCAGATCAGGTCATCAATAACAATAATGAAGAAGACTCAGAGCAGAATATTACCCTAATTTGGGCCGTACGAAAAATAGGTCAAGTTTGCCTCCAATTTTCGATTGGAACGCACAACGATACAAAAATAGGAATTTTATTTAAATAACGTCCGCGACGATTTTTGTGCGGCTAAAAATAATGTGCAGAGAGCACAATTATGAGTTGCAAAAAATAACAGAATGGAAGGCGGGCATGTCTAGAGCAAGATTGTGAAATTTGTTGGAAGACAAAAGTCAGGATAGCGCTCCAATATCGAAGCAAAGGCAATGCGCAATAATTAAATAAAAAATACGGTAATTAATTACTACCTCCAAAAATTAAATTCTAAAATAAATAATTAAATACAAAATTTCATAATTCGGACAGGTTTTTCTCTACTGGCTTCTAGGTCAAGTCTACCAGCACAAACACAAATGAACACTGCATATAATACTGTATTTAATTACACATCTCACATAATTATTTAATTTAAATATACCTATCACGCAATTACTAAATTGTAACTACAATAATATTAAATATTATAAAAAAATCGAAAATACCCCTGTTTTCGGAATGTGGTAGTGACAAGTCTACCCACCTTAAAAGAATTTCGTCCTCGAAATTTAAAATCCTCACAGTAGTGTTTATTCATACACATTATTATTTTACATGAATAGTAAAATTCAACAACCCACATAATCCTGAAATAGTCCACCTTGTCGTTTCACAATTTTCAAAAAAAATTTGAAATTACTATATTCGTGAAATATCTCAAATAAAATCAGTTTCCATTTCCTCACAATTTCCACGAATTTAAATTTAAAATATTTATACTCGGAATTTGATATCTGTTCCTCAAATTTAATTTCAATCAATGTATTGAATCTCGTCCCAAAAGTCTGAATCCAAACAATAATCCATCAATGATCTAATTCTTCAGTTTCTTCTTTTCCTCAAAATACTTAACAATGCGATACTTATGGATCCTTCAATGTAATGTCCGCAATTATAAAATTTTTAAATTACTATCTTGCAATCAAATATATAATGATAATTTTCCAAATTTTCCTCAAATTTTCAATGATAAATTATATCATAGCCAACCTTCCTAAAATTAATAAACCATCAATTCTGCCATGTGAAATTTTTAATCCTTTATTTAAATTAATGTTTATCCTCAAATTTCGATCATATCTCGATCTTCGTAATTATCGAGGATCCATCAATTTTGTTCTATTACTCATTAACCCTTTATTTAAATGAATGCTTATCCTTAAATTTTTAATCAGCTTGTCCCTTTCGTCCAATCATAACCTTTTCAAAATCTTTGCTATGGTCTAAACCCCAATGATCGTGGTTTAAGAAAAATTTCCTACTGCCATGCAATTTAAGAAAATATATAGGTTATGTATCTTTTGTCATGGTATTCAGTCTCTGTTAGGGTGCATTACTAGCTATATTCTAACAAGAAAATCATGAATACAAACTACAGCACTAGGGAAATCAATCAATCAAGAGACGGGAACATTAGGAAAAAGAACCTGCTACCATGTTACTTGTAGTATCTACTATCTCTAACAAACACTTAACTCTAGCACATTCACTAACTAATTCCTATTCATGTACACTGGTACCCATATCTACTAGTCATTTATCCACAAGATCCATGAATATATCCATGTGCACACACATGTCTATTAACCTCCTAAATCTGATGCCAAGAATCTCTAATATAACCACGATTCAATAATACATCTAAGTTGATACCTCTATCTCCTTAGTACTATACCCTCTGTCAGTTCCCGTTCCTACTACCATTGTCCATACTATTTCCTCATCGCTCCAGTGCACACCAAGTGTAACACCATACTAAGTGCTAACCCTTTCTAATATAAATCTAGATGGACACCCAAGTCAGTCTGCGGTGCCATCTCAAACCTGCTCAAGTTATCAGATCCTTACACATGTATATCATCTAATCATATATTAATATTCATATTTCTCATCTACCATAAAATTAATCCTCAAAATGATCGTCAAGGTTTAACTTCTCGATCAACTTAAAAATGAATTGTATATACCTCCTCAAAATCAGATACTCAACATCGAAATAAATTTAATCACTTCTAAAATCTTTGTAGCCTTAACCATGTTTATTGAATTCATATTTGAAATCCTCAAAAATTTAATGACATAATCTCAACTCCTCAATTATTCAAAAATAAAATCTTATTTCCGCCTTTTAATTTATAACTCCACAATGTACATATCAGTGCTCACGGTCTCTGATACTCAAGGTGCACTCAATGCATCTAGTGTCTATAATTGTGTACTAAAATTGTACTGCCTAAATCACTTGTACTATTATCTCCAATGATCAAAGTTATCATCAACTGTGTTTTCTTTCATGATTTTAATTTATGTCAACTGGTATATCATCTAATTATCATCACACCGAGTGTTTACTGTTACTAGCACCATTTCCAATAATCCTTGATATAGAATCATTGGCACTCTTGGTATTATATTACTAGCTTCATTAATGAATCATCTCATCAAGCTCATTAGAACTCATGTTTACCTGTACCTTCTATAATACTCATGTTTCTTTACTCTCATGGGCATGTGTATGGTTCTTCATCTCGATTGATGTATAGGTATTTTCCTTTAACCCTTTACAGCCTGTTAAACTGATCTGTGATACGCCTTACCATTTTCATTACCAATTCCGATATTTCTCTACTCATGATACCTCATTAACTCTTTATGCGTATATATTTCTTTACCTTTAACACTTCCGATATCAATCATCAAATTGAACATCATGCTCCATAAATCCTTAACACAATTCCTGGATACTTAATTGTTTACGTAGATCATCCAATTGCATAATCATGATTATCCAGGACGGGTATGTTGGCTCTGATACTAACTCTTGAACTATCACTGTTACTCTATACTCTCCTTCTACTCACAGTCTCTAATGACCTTATCCTAGAACCATTGTTACAAGGTACTATGCTATGGGTTAATTCTAGATCACGGCCTACTGCCCACAAGTCCAACTAGGAAACACTTACAAACTCACAAGCAACACTCAGTCAATACTAATACTCAAGACACAGACATAATTATAATTTACTAATTATCATACTTAACAAGGAATCCTCAAAGAAAATAAGCTCAAAAAAAGGAACTGGATCAAGGACGGAAGGTATCTTTACTGCTAGTAAAGAAAAGAAGCGATGGAACAAAGTCTTGGAATAACATAAATAGATAAGTCTTGAGATGATACTTTAAGAACCAATTTAAGATACAACCTGATAATCATACACGTCTGTCAGAAATCATGGCACACAGAATCCTCGCCACGCCAGTAAGCATAGATGCGATAACGACAGGTTCCGTAACTAAGGTATGCAACCCTATAATTATGTCATCTAGAATCCTCGCCACGCCAACCGGTATGGCTACAAGAAACTCTAAATCTCATAACTAAAGTATGTACATCCAAGTTAGGTTCCTACGTTCTCGTCACGACAGCTAATATGGCTGCGATAAACTCTAGGGTCCATAACCAAAGTAGACGTTTTACCTTTCTCACTGTCCTCATCAACATATGTCATCAGATGATACCGTAAATTTTAGCCCGTAAAATTCATCTCGATATAAAATCAACTCAACAACGATACCAAGAATTAAATTTAACAACTGGTCAACAAGAATCAAACTCAACAATGATACCAAGATTTTAATTTAATAACTGATCAATAAGGATCAAGTTCAATAACAACAAGCGAGAGCAGACGGGAACAAGGGGGAAGGATTTAAATTAGAATTTATAATGAGATTCTCAAGGGTCGTCCCAGGAATCTCTCAAATAATTTATGATTGAGTATCCTCTCTCATCCTAGTATCCTATGTCCTATATTCTAGAGCAGGTACGCAGTAGTACAACTATGACGTCGTACTACTACGACATCGCACAACTAGCGAAGTCTGACCTGTATGGGCCACCACTAAAAATGTGTCACGACCCGCACCCGGTTTAGGGGCACGAGTGCGTGGGTACGTTCAGCCTACGCCGCAATATCGGCGGTAGAACGCTGTCTAGGTCATGTAACTATCTAATCAAACCCACGTGAATACCCAACTCCATAAGGAGACGTGGGTATTATAAAATAATGCTAGAAATACTCAATCACATAAACTAAAGCACGATGAGATATCAAGGCAAGCAAGAAATATAAGACAAGTCTAACGACAAAATAATCATACCTGCCATCATTAACTTCTAATCCCCAAGTGTGTCAGAACCCAGTCTACTAAGGTCACAGTCTGGAAAAATATTTTCCAGTCAGGAAGGAGCAAAGTACATCTCTAAATAGCAGTTCTATATAAATGACATAAACTATGTAGCAGTTCTAGATGGAAATATACCAGATGCATGTATAGGTACGAGAAATGTATAATAAAAGAAATACTGAAAATACTGTAAGTAAATGCAGGAAAAGAAACAATATGTCAATGAGCAAGAAACCTATGACTAAGTGTGTGAGTACTAGCTTTAACATGTGATCGGCTTGGGAACTTGATCAGGCTGGTTACATGTGATTAGCTATGATTCATGGAAGGTCAGGCTAACCGTTGGTTAGCTATGATGCATGTAGAGGTCAGGCTAATCACACGTAACAGCTATGAAGCATGGAGATGGTTAGGCCGCACCCGACGTGAGATGTGGGATGAGCTATGATGCATGGAAAGTTGGGTATGGTCACATATCTACACTAAAATACTCCCCAAACCCCCGACTGGTATAGTAGATCCAATCATGGTACGCTATGGCACGGGATTCCCTAGGGAGGTAGCAAATCTCCCCGGGTCTCAGTGTCTGTACATGCACAAGATATCAAGAAAATAAGTCTTGTACAAGCTACACCATGAATAAGAAATAACATCTCATGACGAGATCCGTGTATACCAATCCGTGTAACCAATGTGTCAAGAACATGGATATTTACACTAGATACAGTGAACATAGGAGATATCATAAATTAGAAACTAATCAGAGAATGTACTCGCCTTAGGTCCTTAGCTGGTAATTATTGATGTCCTGTTCCAGAGTATCCCCTGGGTGAAGCAATAGTCCTAAACATATCACAATATCACATTTGCATCAGATGCTATACTAACACTCAATCAAAACACTGGCCTCAGGGCCATGCCAGGCAGGGCACTAGTCAACTAGGGTCATCTGGTAGGGATATATAAATATACATATATCTATTTTTAACTACATTAGTACTTATAATATATATATATATACACCAACTTATATACATATCTAATTTATACTAGTTGAACAATATATATGTATACTCATACATATGCTAAAAATACATTTTAAAAATATATATATATATTGTCAATGTTATTATTAAAAATATATACTAATACTAGTACATCACATTAAATACATATACAATACATTAATTGTATGTACAAGATATATATATATATATATACATTTATACTAATTATACATATTTGAAAATATATTAAGTATATATATAAATACAAATATATATACATATACCAAACATTATATATTTTTATACCAAAATGCATACATATATATATTAAATGAAATACACATATACATATTCATTTAAATATGTATATATATATATAAATCATATTAAATGTATATACATATACATATACACCAAAATACGTTTATATATATATATATACTAAAATATATATATATACTATGCTTATACATGTTTAACATTTAATTTAAATAAATAATATACATTTATATATTAAAAATATACATTACTAATGTATATTATATACTATACATATTCACGTATTAAACGTTAATTAAATAAGATACTATTTATATACATATACGTATATACGTATGTATATATATAAATATATATATACAAGGAAAAAGGAAGAGGGAGAAGAGAAGAAGAACTTACAGAGGTGGTCGTGGTGGTGGCTCGCCGGAGCATCCGGCAGTCCTGTAACTGGGTCGAGAATAATTTCTGTATTTGCTGCTACATCTTTTACAAATTGGAGCTCCTCGGCTGTGTTCATGGCATAGCCTAGGCCCTTGGCATCTTGAATATTGAAAATATCACGAGATTCCACACCAGCCTGAAGCCCATCAAGTAGACCTTGAGTGTAGTTGTAGAAGCAATCAGGATCAACGCACACAGAGAACGCATGAACCTTTGCCTTCAAATTGCTTAGTTTTGATCCAAGAGCAAGGTCAGCAATGGTTTTCCCCACTGCTACATGCAACAACAATGTCATCAAATTGAATTTCATCATTACTGGTCTTGGTTTGCAGACCAATCTCCCTTATTGCTTCAATGTAGCCCCAAGTCCCTAGGGAATTAGATCCACTTGTGAATGGGAGCAGGAAGATGGCCAAGAGAGTAAGTATGCTTAGGAACGGGACTGAGATGAGAAGCCCATGGCGGAGCTTCATAGTTCTCCTTCGCCAAGAACCCTCCAATTCGTACTGCGAAATTTGCAAGCCATTGGGAGAGAGGAGGAGAAAATGGAGACGGGGTCGGAGTGGTGGTGGTGGTGCTGGATTGATGGTGGTGGTGCTGGGGGTAGCCGGCCGGCGCAGCAGCGGGGTCGAGCAGTAGCAGCCGGCGGCAGCAGCGGGTGAGCAGTAGCAGCCGGCGGCAGCAGCAGGCGGGTGGCGGCAGCGGCAGGTCGGCGGCAGGCCGTGGTCGCCGTCGTCGGCCTCCGGAGGTGGGGGTTCGGCCGGAGTAGATGCTGTAGGGTGGTGGTGGTATTTCCCCCCCTCTCATTAATTCCAAAGAATGAGAAGGAGAAGAAGGGAAGAAGAAGAATAAAAGGGAAGAAGAAAGGAAGGAAGAATTTCTTCCTGCGTTGGGTGAGGAGTGAGGAGAGAGAGAGAGGTGGGGGCTTGCTTGGGGATTAGGGTTTTTCTAGGGAAAGGTGTTTGATGTGACATTATATATAGGAGAGTGTGTGGATTAAATGGTTAGGATTTTCCCACTTTAAATGAGTGGTCCAGATTGGACATGAAGAAA
Source organism: Iris macrosiphon (assembly GCA_036927795.1). Classification (NCBI taxonomy): domain Eukaryota; kingdom Viridiplantae; phylum Streptophyta; class Magnoliopsida; order Asparagales; family Iridaceae; genus Iris; species Iris macrosiphon. Next base: position 79,621,041 of record JAYESA010000017.1, on the reverse strand, counting down.
TATTCATGTGGGGATGAGGGTGATAAAAATATTAAGGATTCCTCATAGGTTTAAACAAATGGGTGTTTACACCAAAAATGCAAATTTGCAAATTAGTCCCCTTAAATTTGGGTATTTGCACAGACGCATAAAATGACGAAAATTTGGCGGGCGATTGGGGTCCGGTGTTTTGTAGGGTCAGGGGGCGCTGTATGTCTGGTACGGGCTCAAATAGCAGGGCACTGGAATTAAATGGGAATTTACGGAATCAGATAAAATGGTATCCTCAAATTAATTAGAAATAAATGTAAGTTGTGTTCTAAAATTAATTAGGAGTACATGGGCCAAAATCAGATCAGGTCATCAATAACAATAATGAAGAAGACTCAGAGCAGAATATTACCCTAATTTGGGCTGTACGAAAAATAGGTCAAGTTTGCCTCCAATTTTCGATTAGAACGCACAACGATACAAAAATAGGAATTTTATTTAAATAACGTCCGCGATAATTTTTGTGCGGCTAGAAATAATGTGCAGAGAGCACAATTATGAGTTGCAAAAAATAGCAGAATGGAAGGCGGGCATGTCTAGAGCAAGATTATGAAATTTGTTGGAAGATAAAAGTCAGGATAGCGCTCCAATATCGAAGCAAAGGCAATGCATAATAATTAAATAAAAAATACGGTAATTAATTACTACCTCCAAAAATTAAATTCTAAAATAAATAATTAAATACAAAATTCCATAATTCGGACAGGTTTTCCTCTACTGGCTTCTAGGTCAAGTCTACCAGCACAAACATAAAAGAACACTGCATATAATACTGTATTTAATTACACATCTCACATAATTATTTAATTTAAATATACCTATCACGCAATTACTAAATTGTAACTACAATAATATTAAATATTATAAAAAAATTGAAAATACCCCTGTTTTTGGAATGTGGTAGTGACAATGCTCGCTTGATAGCTGTTGTCGTAGGAAAACTCGACAAGATATAAATGTTCCTCCCATGATCCTCCAAAATCTAGCATGCATGCTCTCAATATGTCCTCCAATGTCTGAATGGTACACTCTGACTGGCCATCTGTCCGTGGGTGATACGCTGTACTAAATTTCAGGCGGGTACCAAGACTCTCTTGTATACTACGCCAAAAGTAAGATGTAAACCTCGTATCTCTGTCAGACACGATACTAACTGGCCCTCTGTGTAGTCGCACAATATCTCTCATGTACATGTATGATAAGACCTCTGTAGATTCTCTAACTCTAAAGGGTAAAAAGTGTACGGACTTGGTGAGTCTATCAACGATTACCCATACTGCATTTTGACTACTAAGACTCAACAAAAAGCCCGTAACAAAGTCCATAGTGATATGCTCCCATTTCTACTCCGGCATGGGGAGCGGTTGAAGTAATCCTGCAGATCTCTGATGCTCAGCCTTGACTTGCTGACACACTATGCACTTAGCCACAAAATGAGCTATCTCTCTCTTCATTCCATGCCACCAGTAGTACTGTCTTAAGTCTCTGTACATCTTCGTGCCTCCTGGATGAATAGAGTAGGTCGAACTGTGTGCTTCTGCCATCAACTCCTGACGAAGTTCTCCATTTGGAACATAGAGACGTTCTCCACATCTCAAAGTTCCATCTTCATGTATACGCAGTCCTGTCTATATTCCAGTCTCTGTCATCTGTCGAAGCCTTTGAAATCTGGCGTCTGTCGGCAAAGCATCCTTGATCCTCTCCACTAATATCGATTACAACTGAAACTCGACAAATATCCGTCTATTCCGGGCATAATGACTTATATACTCATTTGATCTAGATCTCTCAACAGATGTTGTTGGGTAGTCAAGAAAAATGCCATGGGTCTTCTGCTCAAAAGTGTCAGTTACTACGTTGGCCTTTTCTGGATGGTACTACAGCTCAATCTCAAAGTCTTTCATCACCTCGAGCCAACATCTCTGTCTCTAGTTCAGGTCCTTCTGGGTGTAGACATACTTTAGGCTTTTGTGATCAGTGAATATCTCTACTCTTTCTCCATATAGGTAGTGCATCCAAAGCTTCAAAGCAAATATCACTTCTACAAGCTCCAAGTCATGAGTGGGATAGTTCTTCTCATGGGTCCTCAACTGTCTAGAGGCATAGGCTACAACCTTCCCATGCTGCATTAAGACACATCGTAATCCTTTCCCGGATGCATCGCTATAGATTATGAATCCTTCGGGTCCAGATTGTATGGTCAAGATAGGTGCCGTAGTCAAACGCTTCTTCAGCTCATCGAATGCCTTCTGACACTCCTCTGTCCAGGTGAACTCCTGCTCCTTATGAGTCAAATGGGTTATCAGTTCTGCGATCTTCGTAAAGTTCTCTATGAACCACCGGTAATATCCGGCAAGTCCTAGGAAACTCCTCACCTCTGAGACATTGGTAGGGGTTGACCATGTCTCTACGGACGAAATCTTCGCCGGATCTACTGAAATACCATCTCCTGAGATAACGTGTCCAAGGAAAGCGACACAATCTAGGAGAAACTCGCACTTGCTCAGCTTGGCATAAAGCCTCTCTCTTCTCAGCGTCTCTAACACTAGTCTCAAGTGCTCCTCGTGCTCCTCGTAGCTCTTCGAATATACCAAGATGTCATCAATAAAGACTACCACGAATCGGTCTAAGTATTGGTGGAATAATCTGTTCATCAAGTTCATAAATACAGCTGGCGCATTCGTCAGTTCAAAAGGCATCACTAAGAACTCGTAGTGACCATAACGAGTCTTGAATGTTATCTTTTGAATGTCTTCTCTTTGCACCTTCACTTGATGACAATCCGATCTTAAGTTAATCTTTGTGAACACCACTGCTCCTATCAACTGGTAGAATAAGTCATCAATCCGCGGCAGGGGGTACTTGTTCTTGATGGTCAAAGCATTAAGGGCTCTGTAATCAATGCACATGCGTACTGTTCCATCCTTCTTAGGTACAAACAACACTGGTGCTCTCCATGGTGATGCACTTGGACGGATAAAACCCTTGCTCTGCAACTCCTCTAGTTGTAGCTTCTGCTCATCTAACTCCTTCTTCGCCAATTGGTACACATTAGAAGATACCAGTGCTGCTCCGGGCAGTAGCTCAATAGTGAACTCCACATCTCTATCTGGCGGTAGGCCTGGCAATTCTTCAGAAAAAACATCCTCTAATTTTGCAACTATTGGTGGTCCATCTCCATAGCCATGTAAGTTCCAGCTATCTGTCCTACTCCTTATTCGACGGTCCCTCGTATGTACTCGAACTCCGGCTGATCTATCAGTCTAAAAGTGACGCTACCCTTCCGACAATTCAGTACGACATTATACTAGCTTAACTAGTCTATGCCAAGCATAACATCAAAGTACGGCATAGGTAATACCAAGAATCGTGCTCTCATCTCTCTACCATATACAACTACCGAATACGTTATAATAGTGCGGGTAACCGGCACGATACCTCCTCCGGTAAGAATCTTCTAACTCTTAGGTAAGGGAGAAGTAGCTACTCTACGCATTACTACAAATCTACTAGATATAAATGATAACGTAGTACCAGAATCAAATAATGTCATCACAGGTAATGATGCAACTAAATTGGTACATGTGATAGCATTCCCTTCTATTTCTTCCTCGGTAGCTGCCAATGCAAAGGCATGTCCGTGCCTCTGCCCTCTGGTCTAATGTCGGGCTCGATCAAATTGTGCCTGCTGTGGGGCCAAGGGTGGTCCCCTCTGAAATCCTCCTGATGTTGGTTGACACTGACCTCCGGGTGGGGGTAGTATCCTCAAAGCTGGTGCTGCTGGCCTCTGTCCGGTCTGGGGTGCTGTATCTCTGTGCTGGGGGCAGTCTTGGGCAAGATACTGACTGCTCCATATATCATGCATAATCCCAGCTTCTTTCGGCAGTCTCTGATGACGTGTCCCTTCTTGCCACAATAGTGACAAATCGGGAGCTCCTACTACGGATATGGGGCTGCCCTCTGCGGTATCTGTGCTCCGGGACAACGGATCGGTCCTACTGCTCTGGGCTGGGCTCTGGCTGGTGTGGTTGTGCTGGAACGTCTAGCTCCTTTGACAATGGCCTCCTAGATCCTAGCCTCTGCAAGAACCTTCTCATAAGAGATCCTTGCCTGGGTGGTGGTATACCTCTGTAGCTCGAAAGTAAGACCATGATGGAATATCTGAGCCTTCTCTAGGTCATTGGATATCAGAACGACACCAAATCTGCTGAGACGGTTAAACTCTGCGTCATATGTGTCAACAGTCATATTCCCCTGTTCTAGATGTAGGAACAGGGAGTACAGGGCATTTCTGATTGTTGCTAAAAAGTACTTCGCATTGAAGTACTCTTGGAACTGTTCCCAAGTCTGATTCTTGCCTACACTGCGCTCAATGGAATCCCACCAGTGATGGGCATTGCCTTTTAGTTGGGCCCTCACTGTGGTCATCCAAAGGTCTGGATGCAGTTGTGAAGCCTCTAGTAATATCTCCGTGTTGGTGACCCAATCAGAGATCTGTTATGCAGTCTCATTGCTTGAAAAAGTATCTTGTCCCATCTGTCGGAACTATCTAACAGTGCTACCTGTTTAGGCTGGTGGAGGTGCTAGTACTGGTGTTGTGACAGGTGTGCTCTCTAGTACTGCCAGCAGACTCTGTCTCAACGTCTCTGTCTGATGCTACTATGCTTGCATCATAGTCTGAAAGAACTGTAGCATCTGTGGCTGTCCATCTAGCTATGGCATCTGGGGTGGATAAGATGGAGGTGGTGGTAGTGGAACCTCTTGCTGTGCGGTAGGGGTCTCCTCAGATGTCGGCCTCTCGGTCGGCGGCATCGGCGTAGCTCCTGAAGTTTGGCCTTCAAAATGTTGTGTGGGGATCTTCTGTGAAGTCTGTCCCTCGGGCTGCTGGGTAGGATCGCCCTGAGAAGTCTCGTGCTAATGTATCAGCGGGGCCTGTGATGGTGGTTGCCCTCCAGGTAGTCCCTGGGGTATCTCCTCTCTCTGGGTGGTGTCAGTTGGTACTACGGCATCGGGTGCTCCTCGTCCACTGTGCAAATTCATCTTGTTGTAAGAGATAGGACTTCATTAAAAGAGTACAGAATCAAGCAAACAAGATGCAGATATTTAGAAGCAATACGAAAAAAGTTCAAAGAAAAAATTAAAGTGGATGAGACCTAGTAATTTCTATCCTATTGCAGGCTCGCTGGGCATGTTACCATACCACAAGCGAATAAGTCGACATGCATAGGCCACCATTAAAACTATGTCACACTCCAGTCCTAAAAGTATACGGAACCAGGCCACGTGGCAATAGCCAGCTGTCACGTCTCCGAGGATATCCTAATTTAATAGATCCAACGAAGAGTGTTACGCTGTCATAAATAACAAACAAGCTCAATATCAATATCAACAGGTAATCTAATCTCATCCACAAATATAAACTGCAAGAATATATTGATAATAATGCTGGAAGATAAATTCCAGTCTCAAGTATCATAGTACAACCAAGAATGTCTGGTGGGAAAAAACCCACTACTATGACAAAATAAAGTACTTAAAAGATAGATAAAAGATAATGACTAGGGCATCGGCTGACTAGATAATGATGCTCCCAATCCTAGGCAGAAGGCCTACCAAGTGATCACAGAAACTCTGACGGTAACACCTCTAGATCCTCCGCAGTAGCGAACCTCATCTCTTGTCCTTGGCCGTACACTATGGGATAATATGCCTCGTCCAAATCTGGAAAGGTACCAGGTCCTCAGAGGGACGTAACAAGATACATAGAAATATGCCATATATAAATACTGAATAAAATAAATACAATGAGGGTGTGCTAACCATCTAAGTGCATGCAATGTGAGAACAACTTTGGTACATATGGGTAGGCGTAGGCATAACGTCCAACATTCCAAGGAGCGTGGTATCTGTAACGTCCATCATTCCGAAGAATGAGGTATCTACAATATATATACGTTCGTATCACCCCGAAGAGCGCAGTGTCTGCAATAAATAAAGTCATTGGATCTGTGGCTCCTCCGGATACGACGGAGTCCAATGTGTGTATCACATACGCCTACTAGCTATCCTCCCCTCCCAATGTAGATACACTAGTCGAATACTTGACGTGCATACCACGTGTCTATATACCAGTCTCTAAAATAACATAATCCTGAGTTATGTACTAACCGTGATGCATGTCACATGAACCGATAGCTAGTCAAATATGCGGACCCACATCCCAATATGAATATCACAGTGAATACGTATAAAAGTGTCAGGTCTTGGAAGATATCAACGTATCCTCCTAACTGGGGTGAGTCTACTAGTAACTAGGTCAAGTATACTACAACATCGACGTATCCGTCGATAGCACCCGAGTCAATCTCGGACACACACAATCATATAAAATAAGCAATAAACATCATACAACATGTGCAATATTTAAGTTAGACAATAAATATGGCAAGGTATCTTGCCTGAGTCCTCAAGCTGTGAATGCCAAAAGTCGGTTCCCGCAGTGTTCCCTGGCTTGCCCAGTGGCCCTAAACACACAATACAATATAGAAATTGCTGACATCAGACACTAAGCAATATATACACCTGATTATGATGCTACTCTTGGGTACTGTCGCAAGTTTACGACTGGTCGAATACAGTGTCACGTGTGCACGTAGCTAAGGTGTACACCTATTCTGTCCTCGGTCAACGTGCATCTTGAGATAATAAATACTACGTCTATGGTTTTATGAAACTATATTACACCTTGTTGAATTACTCGTCATCTAATTTCTAGGTTAAATGCACTAGGTTAATGTCCATATTTCTAGGTGAATTTTAAGTCTTAATCATAGGTCATATTATTAAGGTAAATGCTGGTTGTAAAGTAATTGTTAAATCTTTTGTTAACATAAATCTTCATATTCGTAAATTCAGGGTTGTGTCCAAGACTATGATACTAGACGCGATGACATGACGATCATAAATAAACACGATATAAGAGAGAGAGGAGTATATAGGTGTTTACCTAGTTGGTTGGACGATGGTCGTCCTCTGGTGGGGGCGGTGCTCCGACAGCGGCCGGCGAGCAAGGCAGCGACGGCAGCGGCTTGTAGCAGCAACTGCAGGTGGCCACAGCAGCAGCAGTAGCTCCGACAGCGGCGGTGGCTGGTTAAGGCAGCATGGGTTAGCTTTCAGGACGCAAAGACGGTGGTGCTCCGCCTGGCAGGGGTGGTCGGGGGTGCTGGAGGCGGTGAGCGGGCTGGGACAGTCGGGTTTGAATCGGGATCGGGTTAGAATGGTGGTGATGGCGATTGGTTACCGGGGTCAGTCGACGGTTGTTGTGTGGCTGAGGTGGTGGTTGGCGTCGAGGGGGTGTGACAGGCGGTGAGGTGGCTGAGGTGCCGACCGGTCAGCGTGGGGATAGGGTGCTCGAATGATGTGAGGGGGTCGGCTAGGGTTTTAAAGGACAGATGGTCAATTTGTTTAGGGTTTTTAATAATAGTTAGCATGTGCATTTATAAGGGGGATTTGATGGGCTGGCCTCGGGACTTGGGCCGGTCTGGACCTTATTGGGGTGGGGCTGGTCCATGTGAAAGAGTGCATGTGGCTTGGTTAAGTTCTGATTAGGGTAAAATTGGCCTCCAAAAATTAACTAGATTAATAATTAACTGTGTAAGGCAAAAATTAATGAACATTGCGTAGCTAAGGTTACACCATGGTCAGAGGGGTACCTATAATTATCTTACATAATTCTAATTAAATTCTAAATAAATCCTAGTCTCTGGATTTAATTTAATTTAATTGAACCCTAAATTGGTTGAGGGGGTTTACAAGTTCACTGTTATTCATTTTATAGATGTGCTGTGATATTGGCTCTGCGCCTGGCCCAAAGTCTATAGAGAACTCCATATCTCTGTCTGGTGGCAACCCTGGCAACTCCTCCAAAAAACGTCTATATACTCAGCAATCAAAGGATATAGTTGCTCATGTTCTTCCACCATAGCTCCATAAAAATCTTCTCTGCTCTGCTCTGCTGCTCCTCCGACGAAATCAAACTCTGACTCTTCTGGAGCCTAAAATAAAACCCTGCCTCTACGATAATTTATACTAGTATGGTGCCTACTCAACTAATCCATCCCCAGTACTATATCATAGCTAGAAAGTGGTATTACGAGTAGATACACGCTCAACTCTCGGCCTCCCAAATAAACTCTCTGATCCTTATAAGCATTATTGACCAGGATAATGCCACCCCCGGTCGTGATCTTGCAAGTCCTCGCCAACAGTTCAGTCTCAAGCTGATATTTCAGAACAAAAGATACAGATACAAAACTATATAAAGCACCAAAATCAAATAAAGCATAAGCTGGAAAAGAATCAAGATAGACTGAACCTGAAATAACATCACCGACTGGCTCCTCCTACTCGACGGTCAAGACGAAAGCTCGTCCATCTCATTGGGTACCTCTCTGCTGGTGCTGGTGTTGAGTGAACTAATGCTATTATGGTAGTAGGGGAGGTCCTCTCTACTTTCTCGCTGGTGGTCTTGCGGGTGCTCTTTGTACCTGAGCTTCGTCCTGAGTTGGATGAACTGGAGCTTTAGGACAAGCCCTCAACTAGTGGTATCTTGATCTGCAGAATAAGCACTGGCCCAATCTTATCCTGCATGTATCCCATCCATGTACCTACTTCTTACAGAATTGGCAAAAAATAGCTGTCCTCTGGATTTGGTGTATTTGTTATACCGGCGCTCTAGCTGGTCCATGATACTGCTGCCTCGGCTGCGAAAAGTGCCTCTAGTGTTGCTGCTGAAAATAAGACTGTTTTATTGGACCCGTGTTAATACTGAATTCTCCTATGTCTCTCAGCCTCTTAGAGACAAGCTCTAGATCATCCTCTGTCCGCTGTTCATGCCTCAGAATCTTCTCAAAAGTAGTGGTGGGATCTGTCACTACCATATTTTCTAGAAAAGGATATTTTGGTCATTTTATAATTAATTGAATATTGTGCATGTTAAATATTTATTTATTGTATTATTTATTTATTATTAGTATGTTAGATTTTTTTTGGACTTGTGATAGTGGACCTAACTAGTTTAGTTTAGACTCATGGACCAACATGTTTTAATTGTTAGAATTGAGCCAAACTAGAAAGCCCATTAATTAGTAGGATGATTAAATTAATTAAACCATTGGACTAGAAGCTTCTCTCCTTAATTAATTTTTTCATGAGAGGCCCCAAGGGGTATTTTAGACTTTACATAGTAGCTTGAGGGAGGGGGCAAGTGAGGCCTATATAAAGGGGATGAAAACTTTTTCTCTCTTCATTTTTTATTCCAAATCTAGATCTAGAATTTCTCTCAACCAAATTTTATCAAATTCCTACCAAATTTCCACCCAATTACTTTCCAAATCACCATTGGAGACTAGAAGAGCAAGGATCTAGAAGGAGGAAGCAAGGATCAACAAAGAGGAGCAAGGATTTACAAGTTGGAGGCCAATTTCACCAATTTTGGAGGTTTCATTGGGAATCCATCTCCCAATAGGTATAATTCAGTTTTTGCCCTTAAAATAGCTTCTAAATCTGAGATTTAATCATGAATAATCAACCCATATATATGTACTACCCAGAGGATTTGGTTTTGTGTTCATAGGAGACCTATGGAGAAAGTTATGGTGCTTTTTGTGTCAATTTTGGAGGAATTCCGAAAATAACTTTTTGTTGTGTGTGTCAATTGATCCTATAGATCAATTTGGCATATGTTTATGTGTTTGGGGCTAGTGTCATATCCATAATTGGGTACATGTAGGTCGTATCCCAACAATTTGGTGATGCGTGTTATTTTGGGGGTTTTTCCTCCGACACGGGACTTTGTACATGTCGTATTTTGACACACACACATAGATCTATATTTGACACTTTGTTTTGTTCATAAATATTATATGTGATTTGTTTGTGTCCTTCGGGGTGAAATTGGATGTGTGGTGGACTCGTGTCGCATGCGTATCCTAGATCTAGTGGGATACGGTGTGATACGCTCCAATTATTATGTGTTTATGTGTAGATCTAATTAATTGTGCTTTAATTCTTGAATTATAATTGTGTATGTATCTATATATATTATATATGTATTATGTATATTTATTATAGTGTTTATTATATCATAGATCTATGTATTATATATGTATTAATAGAATATATATTATGTAGCTTTCTTCTACATGCATTAATATATATGTTATAATATATGTTAGGGATGTAAATATATGTATATATTTTATATAATATATGTGTATGTTTAATTAAGTAATTAGATTATTTATAGTTATTATATGATTATTTATATATATATATATATATGTAGATATATATTTATAAGTGGTAGCATATGTATATATAATATAGTAGATATATTTATATGTGGTTATATATATAGTTATATTATATATTGTTATGTATTTATATTATTGTATGATTATATATATGTATAGTTATATATACATATTACTATATGTGTGTGTGTATGTTACTATGTGGTATTTTATATAATTTACTATGTATAAGTGTATGTATAGTTATATATAGTTTTATATGTTTATTGTATAAATATATATTATGGGTTATATATATGTATTTAAATATATATTGTATAAATATATATATATGGTGGGTTATATATATGTATTTATATATATATATATATTGTATATATATATACATATATTTTCAGCGACAACAGCGAGCCAGAAGTGTCCCAACAGCAGCAACAAATGCAAATAATAGCAGCTTTTCAGCGACAGTTGCAGAAAACTGTCGCTGAAACAACAGTGTATCAGCAGAATATCAGAAGCTTCAGCGACAATTTTTAGTGACAGTGCAAGAAACTGTCACAAAAACTGCAGTGTATCTATATAAACAGCAGCTTTCTGTGACAGTGGACAGGGTATTTAGCGACAGTTTGACAGTTTTTAATATATTTGATATTAATATATATATAGATATATATGTATATATATATATGGTAATTAATATATATATAAATATGTTCCTAATTGCTATTTGTATTATAGTATACTATATATGTATATATTTAGTTGTAGCATATAAATTTATTAGAATAATTAGTATACTTTAGTTATCAATTGTTATGAGTATCTTTTATATATTATATATTTGTAGGTATGTATGTACGTATATATATATTAATAGTTAGTGTGTAGTTGGTAGTAAGTATTATTCTATTAGTACATAATAGAGTTATATTGGATTGATATATGTAATTATTGATGGGTAGTTAGTATATATATGAGATTTTGGCAATTGTCTTGAGATACCAAGGTAAGTATCAAGATATACCAAGGTATGAGTAGTAGGTATTGGCATAAGTAATAGGATAGTTGTAACCTAATTATGGGTTGGTATTAAGATGACTAAAATAAGGTATATAGTATTATATAAATATTAAATGTATAGTAGTTTATAATTATTATTGGGTAGTTAGTATAAATAAGGTTTTGAATTTACCTTGAGATGCCAAGGTAAGTATCAAGGTATTAGAGGATAATCAAGGTATTGGGTTTGGATATCAAGATAGAGATTTAGTATTGCGATACCAAGTTGATTCAAAATCAAGGTATCCATTTAGCATTTGTAATTAGGATTTTATATATATAATATTGTTTGATATGTACATATGTGTTATATTTATCCCTTGTTTGCGTATCCTAAGATACGGTATCTTAGTATCCTAAGATTTAGTTTTCATGGCCTAGATTCATAGTGTGTGAGCCTAATATCTTTGAGTTAGACTCATGCAACATAGAAATAGGTAGTTGACCATAATTTGACTATAGTTGACCATAGTTGACTTAGAGTTGACCTAGTTTGACTTTTGACTTAGAAATAGTTTTATGACCTAAAAATTGACTAGTTTAATTTATTTCTCTTCCCCAAAACTTGTATTAATGCAATATTTCATATATAGGTCTGTGATACCAGTTCGGACATCATTTTTCATATTTGCTCTGGACCACAGGCGAGTACATTCTCTGATAGTTTTCATTATTTGATTACCACTATAATTCAAGTATTTAGAAATATTACTTATAATTCTTGACACGATGGTACACGGATTGGTATTGTTATTGGATCGTCAGTCATGGGATGTTACCTTGATTATGAAGATGGTATCGGATACTGTCCTTGTTGGTATTGGATAACATTGAATATTGTAGATTTAATATTGGATACATTGGCTAGTGACGTGTCATGATTCGATCTATCATATCAGTCGGGGCGGGAGAAATACCAATTAAATATGTGATCAAGAAACTATCGGCTAGTAGTGTAATCATTGGCTACTAACTAACCATGCAATTCACGTATGGTTGAGTTAGCTCCTTAGTGTAATCATTGAATCTCCCAGTCCGATCACATATTTAGTTAGTATCTCAAATCACATAGTTATTGTAGATTCCATTATTCAGTTCATTGATTACCTTGTTCTATTCTGACATTATAGTTCATTCCTTTATTCTTGTACGCACTGATTATATTCTGTTGTTAGTATTGCCTATTCTCTCATTGTTCTTGATTATCAGTTATATTCTTATCGTAGATAGCATCTTCTATTCTACTGCTTTATAGTTTTTGTCAATTAATTGGAACTGCTATTGGGTTGTACTTCGCTCAATTCCTGACCGAAAAATATTTTTCAGAGGATCCGGGAGATTGGTGTCCAACATACTACGTACCTCAGCCTATTGATGGTGCAGACTTGGACCCACTAGTTCTGGAGTGACTGTTGAAAGATTTAACCGGATTCACTAGTTAGCATAGTTAGTTCTCTTTAGCATTTTGGTACCGGATTTATTTCCGGCATATATTTTTGTTTGGATATTATTTCTATTTGTTGTTGTTATATTTTTAACTGCTTAGTTATGTTAGACTTCTGTGATATCTTCTCGTGCCATAGTAATGTGATTGAGTATTGTGTCGAATTAAGTTGATTACTCTCTTCTTGGAGTTAAGATATTATTGGAGGTTTATGCTTTATAGTGAGATAATTAGATAGTATAGTTGACCAAGACAGCGTTCTACCGCCGATGCTGCGACATAGGCTGGGCGTTGTTCCCGACTTGCATCCCTACACCGGGTGCGGGTCATGACACATTTTTAGTGGTGGCCCATGCAGGTCAGGCTTAGCAATATTGCGATGTCGTGGTAGTGCGATGACTTAGTTGTACTACTGCGAGCCTGCGATAGGATATAGGACATAGGACACTAGGAAGAGAGAGGGATACTCAATCACAACTAGGAATTCCAATCTGAATTGAATCGCTACTTTTGATTCCTTCTGAATATTTTTGTCCTTCCTTGATAATATCTTATCTTGTGTCGAATTGATCTCTTTTGTTTCGATCTGTCTTCAGGATGCCGCCGAAGACTAGATCCCATCGATCGGGAGCAGTTTCTGCGAGGTCTGCCACCTCTCAATCTTCTACTCAGGCAGTAGGGTTTGTACCTCCTACGACATCAGTTCATGTAGGAGTCTCAGCTGCCTTCGGGGATTCTCCTCCACCTGTTCCGAGGACTACTCCAGTTGCTTCGGAGGGACTTCCACCACCTCAATTTTCAGGAGATACCGCACTGATGGTTGCACTGTTTAAAGAGATGATGGACTTACAGAGGGCACAAATAGAAGCCCAGCACAGGCAGTCAGATTTGATGCGGCAGAGTATGGAAAATGCCCATCAGATAGCTATAACAGCAGTTCAGAAAGAGGCTCCTCCACAGCCACAGGATATTCAGATCAAGCCAGGCAACATTCAAAATTTCAAGAAGCTTGAGCCTCGAGTTTTTAAGGGTACAGAAGGTATAGTCTATGCTGACGATTGGCTTGAAGATATCGAGCGACTCATAAAGGTATCCCGTCTTGCGGAGGATCTGAAGGTTGAGGCGGTAGGACTTTAACTGTTCGACGTTGCCCGCACTTGGTTCAGGAATGAGACAATTCTTACTGATGTGGGGCAGTCTTGGGAGATATTCAAGGATCTCTTTAAAAAGAAGTTCTTTGCTCGGACGGACAGATTGGAATTAGGAAGGCAATTTGAGAGCCTTACACAAGGAAGCATGTCCGTAGAGGAGTATGCCGCAGAGTTCGGGAGGCTGAGTCAATTTGCGGAGTACTTGGTGAGAGAGCCAGAAGTTCGGGCTATCCATTTTTGCGAGGGTCTGAATTGGAAAGTGAAGATTCTTATTCCGTCTTTCTATGAGACATATTCTGAGATACTTTCGGAGGCACACAAGGTCGAGCGGGAGTGGAACTTGAAGCCGAAGAGGGACCGTGATATGTTTGGGGGTGACAGTAGAAGTGCGGGACCGGCAAAGAGGTCGCGGTTCCAGCAACAGCAATTTTCAGTACAATTCGGAGCCTATCAGCAGCAATATCAGATGCCAGAACCTATTGCTGCTCCAGTACAAGCTCCAGTACAACAGATTCCACAGCAGCCTCAGAGATAGGTGCAACAAGCTCCTCAATGCACCTATTGCAAGAAGACTGGGCACACTTGGGAGATGTGTCGGAAGAGACTTGGAGCATGCTTATATTGTGGATCAACGGAGCATATGGTAAAGGATTGTCTCTAGACACTTCAACGTCCAGGCCAGGATGCAGATCGAGGCCAGAGAGGTGGAGCTAGGCCACCTGTAGCACCACAGATTGCTCATCACCCGCAGAGGGAGCTACCTCGGCAGGGCGGAGCATTTGCGATGACGGTCGAGGAGACCAATACTACAGGTGATGGGTTAGAGAGTTTGTTCTTTCTTTCTGTTCCTTTCATCTATTTTGATTGATTGGCTCTTTAGTACCTTTTGGATGCTTGTGTTATATAGTTAGTGTAGCTATAGAATACCCTGACAGAGACAACAGTAATAAGACGAGTGGAGACCATGACCATGCATGTTATTCTTTGCATAGGACTGTTCTTAGTAAGATAAGACCTTATTAGACTATGATTGCTGGGGGTTTGACCTAGAAGGAGTACTATCACCCTTAAATTTCGAGGACGAAATTATTTTAAGGAGGATAGACTTGTCACTACCGTATTTTCTAGAAAAGGGTATTTTGATTATTTTATAATTAATTGAATATTGTGCATGTTAAATATTTATTTATTGTATTATTTATTTATTATTAGCATGTTAGATTTTTTTTGGACTTGTGTTAGTGGACCTAACTAGTTTAGTTTAGACTCATGTACCAACATGTTTTAATTGTTAGAATTGAGCCAAACTAGAAAGCCCATTAATTAGGAGGATGATTAAATTAATTAAACCATTGGACTAGAAGTTTCCCTCCTTAATTAATTTCTTCATGAGAGGCCCCAAGGGGTATTTTAGACTTTACATAGTAGCTTGAGGGAGGGGGCAAGTGAGGCCTACATAAAGGGGATGAAAACTTTCTCTCTCTTTATTTTTCATTTCAAATCTAGATCTAGAATTTCTCTCAACCAAATTTTATCAAATCCCTACCAAATTTCCACCCAATTACTTTCCAAATCACCATTGGAGACTAGAAGAGTAAGGATCTAGAAGGAGGAAGCAAGGATCAACAAAGAGGAGCAAGGATCTACAAGTTGGAGGCTAATTTCACCAATTTTGGAGGTTTCATTGGGAATCCATCTCCCAATAGGTATAATTCAGTTTTTGCCCTTAAAATAGCTTCTAAATCTGAGATTTAATCATGAATAATCAACCCATATATATGTACTATCCATAGGATTTGGTTTTGTGTTCATAGGAGACCTATGGAGAAAGTTATGGTACTTTTTGTGTCAATTTTGGAAGAATTCCGAAAATGACTTTTTGTTGTGTTTGTCAATTGATCCTATAGATCAATTTGGCATATGTTTATGTGTTTGGGGCTAGTGTCGTATCCATAATTGGGTACATGTAGGTCGTATCCCAATAATTTGGTAATGCGTGTTGTTTTGGGAGTTTTTCCTCCGACACGGGACTTTGTACATGTCGTATTTTGACACAGACACATAGATCTATATTTGATACTTTGTTTTGTTCATAAATATTATATATGATTTGTTTGTGTCCTTCGAAGTAAAATTGGATGTGTGGTGGACTCGTGTCGCATGCGTATCCTAGATCTAGTGGGATACGGTGTGATACGCTCCAATTATTATGTGTTTATGTGTAGATCTAATTAATTGTGCTTTAATTCTTGAATTATAATTGTGTATGTTTCTATATATATTATATATGTATTATATATATTTATTATAGTGTTTATTGTATCATAGATCTATGTATTATATATGTATTAATAGAATATATATTATGTAGCTTTCTTCTACATGCATTAATATATATGTTATAATATATGTTAGGGATGTAAATATATGTATATGTTTTATATAATATATGTGTATGTTTAATTAAGTAATTAGATTATTTATAGTTATTATATGATTATTTATATATATATATATATATATATATATATATATATATATATATATGTATGTAGATATATATTAATAAGTGGTAGCATATGTATATATAATATAGTAGATATATTTATATGTGGTTATATATATAGTTATATTATATATAGTTATATATTTATATTATTGTATGATTATATATATTTATAGTTATATATACATATTACGATATGCGTGTGTGTATGTTACTATGTGGTATTTTATACAATTTACTATGTATAAGTGTATGTATAGTTATATATAGTTTTATATGTTTATTGTATAAATATATATTATGGGTTATATATATGTATTTAAATATATATTGTATAAATATATATATGGTGGGTTATATATATGTATTTATATATATATATATTGTATATATATATACATATATTTTCAGCGACAACAGCGAGCCAGAAGTGTCGCAACAGCAGCAACAAATGCAAATAATAGCAGCTTTTCAGCGATAGTTGCAGAAAACTGTCGCTGAAACAACAGTGTATCAGCAGAATATCAGAAGCTTCAGCGATAATTTTTAGTGACAGTGCAGGAAACTGTCACAAAAACTGCAGTGTATCTATATACACAGCAGCTTTCTGTGACAGTGGACAGGGTATTTAGCGACAGTTTGGCAGTTTTTAATATATTAGATATAAATATATATATAGATATATATGTATATATATATGGTAATTAATATATATATAAATATGTTCCTAATTGCTATTTGTATTATAGTATACTATATATGTATATATTTAGTTGTAGCATATAAATTTATTAGAATAATTAGTATACTTTAGTTATCAATTGTTATGAGTATCTTTTATATATTATATATTTGTAGGTATGTATGTATGTACGTATATATATATTAATAGTTAGTGTATAGTTGGTAGTAAGTATTATTCTATTAGTACATAATAGAGTTATATTGGATTGATATATGTAATTATTGATGGGTAGTTAGTATATATATGAGATTTTGGCAATTACCTTGAGATACCAAGGTAAGTATCAAGATATACCAAGGTATGAGTAGTAGGTATTGGCATAAGTAATAGGATAGTTGTAACCTAATTATGGGTTGGTATTAAGATGACTAAAATAAGATATATAGTATTATATAAATATTAAATGCATAGTAGTTTATAATTATTGTTGGGTAGTTAGTATAAATAAGGTTTTGAATTTACCTTGAGATGCCAAGGTAAGTATCAAGGTATTGGAGGATAATCAAGGTATTGGGTTTGGATATCAAGATAGAGGTTTAGTATTGCGATACCAAGTTGGTTCGAAACCAAGGTATCCATTTAGCATTTGTAATTAGGATTTTATATATATAATATTGTTTGATATGTACATATGTGTTATATTTATCCCTTGTTTGCGTATCCTGAGATACGGTATCTTAGTATCCTAAGATTTAGTTTTCATGGCCTAGATTCATAGTGTGTGAGCCCAATATCTTTGAGTTAGACTCATGCAACATAGAAATAGGTAGTTGACCATAATTTGACTATAGTTGACCATAGTTGACTTAGAGTTGACCTAGTTTGACTTTTGACTTAGAAATAGTTTTATGACCTAGAAATTGACTAGTTTAATTTATTTCTCTTCCCCAAAACTTGTATTAATGCAATATTTTATATATAGGTCTGTGACACCAGTTAGGACATTATTTTTCATCATTTGCTCTGGACCACAGGCGAGTACATTCTCTGATAGTTTCCATTATTTGATTACCACTATAATTCAAGTATTTAGAAATATTACTTATAATTCTTGACACGATGGTACACGGATTGGTATTATTATTGGATCGTCAGTCATGGGATGTTACCTTGATTATGGAGATGGTATCAGATACTGTCCTTGTTGGTATTGGATAACATTGAATATTGTAGATTGAACATTGGATACATTGGCTAGTGACGTGTCATGATTCGATCCATAATATCAGTCGGGGCGGGGGAAATACCAATTAAATATGTGATCAAGAAACTATCGGCTAGTAGTGTAATCATTGGCTACTAACTAACCATGCAATTCACGTATGGTTGAGTTAGCTCCTTAGTGTAATCATTAAATCTCCCAGTCCGATCACATATTTAGATAGTTTCTCAAATCACATAGTTATTGTAGATTCTATTATTCAGTTCATTGATTACCTTGTTCTATTCTGACATTATAGTTCATTCCTTTATTCTTGTACGCACTGATTATATTCTGTTGTTAGTATTGCCTATTCTCTCATTGTTCTTGATTATCAGTTATATTCTTATCGTAGATAGCATCTTCTATTCTACTGCTTTATAGTTTTTGTCAATTAATTGGAACTGCTATTGGATTGTACTTTGCTCCATTCCTGACTGGAAAATATTTTTCAGAGGATCCGGGAGATTGGTGTCCAACATACTATGGACCTCAGCCTATTGATGGTGCAGACTTGGACCCACTAGTTCTGGAGTGACTGTTGAGAGATTTAGCCGGATTCACTAGTTAGCATAGTTAGTTCTCTTTAGCATTTTGGTACCGGATTTGTTTCCGGCATATATTTTTGTTTGGATATTATTTCTATTTGTTGTTGTTATATTTTTAACTGCTTAGTTATGTTAGACTTCTGTGATATCTTCTTGTGCCATAGTAATGTGATTGAGTATTGTGTCGAATTAAGTTGATTACTCTCTTCTTGGAGTTAAGATATTATTGGAGGTTTATGCTTTATAGTGAGATAATTAGATAGTATAGTTGACCAAGACAGCGTTCTACCGTCGATGCAGCGGCGTAGGCTGGGCGTTGTTCCCGACTTACATCCCTACACCGGGTGCGGGTCGTGACAGGATCTCTATTCGTATATCATTTGATCTCCCTGTTCAGGCCCTTCCTGAACTATTTGGTTCTTCGTCTGGGGTTCTGCCCCTCCACAAAGTAGCCTAATATGCAATATTCTTTCGTATACTCATCCAACGTTATACCTCCCTAAATGAGGTAATGAAATTGGCTCTCTAGAGATGTTAGAGCCACATTTGGAAAGAAATTTTCCTTAAAGAGCTCTTTGAAAGCTTTCCAAGTAAGTCCTGGTGCTGAGATCCTGGGATCCGTCCTGAACCAAGTCAACACGATATCGAACATTATGCTTCCTACAGCCTCTACCTGCAACCTCTCTGAAATCTTCGCCAGCCACAGGTTTTGCTCAATATCTTCTATCTAATCATCAACATAATAACCCATTCAATGCCTTTAAAGTCCTTCGGCCCTATCATCTAGAAATCTATGATAGACCCAGCCTCGACTACTGTAGGGTAAACGGAGGTGGTGCCATCTGTGGCTAGACAAAAGTGACTCTCTCGACTGCTGCTAGCACAATCTGGTGAGAATTCTCAATGTCATGCCTTATAACCCCTGATTGGCACTACTGTGCCTCCATTATTTGTTAAAAAAGCACAAATATTTGTGTCTGATCAACAGCGGTTGGTGGAGGTGGAAGATCCCCTGAAACTGTCGGCGCTGCCCTCTGTACCGGAGGTGAAGCACCTCCAAAAGCTTCCATGTAAATGCCCACCTGGATCGGTGAAATGGGCCTCTGGAATGTAGCTACTGGAACAGAGTCTGCTAGTATTGCCCTCATAGGTGATGAAGAGACCGACCTCACTGATATTGTGTCTAAGCGCTGTGAACGCATCTTCGGCAGAATCCTGAAGATAAATTGAACAAATGAATCAATATTGAGTATGATACGATATCATCAAAGAAGGACAGATTTTATTCAAAGTAAAGCAATATTCAATAGATAAGGATAGCAAAATAGATATTTGGAATTATTTCCTAGTTGTGATTGAGTATACTCTCAGCCTAAATCCTATTTCCTAAAGCAGGCTCGTAGCAATATTCACGGTGAGAACTACTACAATATCGCTCTAATTGTGACTCAAGGAAGACCTGCATGGGCCACCACTAAAAACGTGTCATGACCCGCACACAAAATAAGGGAACGAGTATTAAGCAACGTCAAGCCTACGCTATAACATCGATGGTAGAAAGCTGTCTGGGTCAACTCTACTATCTAAACATCTCATACAATATATACATGGTACTTGTCAATCATCTCAACTCCAAACGGGGGAACAATATGGTATCTGGTAATGATAAAATACTCAATCACATGCAAACTAAGGAAGATAAAGCGCGAAATGGAATAATGAAAGAAAGAGTCACGATACATCCATAAGCCAGAAATAATATATACATGCCATATAACCTCAATAAAAGTCTAATACAAGTCTAACAAATGATCTAAACCTCCTCAGGCTCTGGTACTAAGTCCTCCTACTATAAATGAATATCCTCTAATAGTATGCCGTCCTGCGGTCCGTAGTATGTGGGACACTGGTCTACGAGCCAATCATCTAAAAAATATATTCAGTCAGGATTGGAGCGAAGTACATACCTCTAAAAGCAGTTTCAAATACATAATCGAGCATATATAACAGATACGATAACTGAACATCAGAAAGAGATAAACTAGAGTAAAAATGTAATATACTGGAATAAAAAGAAGAAAATAGAATAACTACAATATAATAGAAATAAAAACTAGCTAATGTGCCATCGAATACAAGTTCATTATGTGATCGGTTTAGGTTGAACACGAATACAATATGGTAACTCGATTACACGTGTGAAATATAATCGACATGTACACGAATACACTTGGGTTTGATAACATAACCAACTCCTATTCCTCCATCCCGAACTAATACTAATGGATCCAATCACAACACATTACGAATGTGAATATGGGCATACTGAACACGAGCAGTATGTGAACACAAAGTACACTAAAATCAATACCCGATACATACGACAAAATATATATGAAGGAGTACATGCTGAACACGGTAAGGGATAACATCTCCTAACATGATCCATATAGTACCTGTCCGTGAAATCACTGTGTCAAAATCAAGTATATAGTTCTAGAAAATGAGATATATACACTATTATAAAATTAAAACTAACAAAGAAATGTACTCGCCTCTGGTCCTGAGCAAATGGTATATCTCAGTAACTAAGATTTTGTCGAAGTTACCTAAATTTGGATATCATGTCAAATTGGGTATAAAATAAATAATAATGAGCTAAAATGCAACTATACTTGCTCTACTAGTCTATACTAGGTCATACTAAGGTAATTGGGTCAAGATTGGGTACTAATTAGTCAATACTAGTTAAACTAGGTCCACACCAAATTAACTAGTCTATTTGGTCATTTAATGAATTCGCACTAATTAATCTAGGCATTACCTTAGCCAAAACTTATTATTAACTAACTATATATATGTACTCTACTTAATAGTAGCTATCTGATATTTATATACACTAACTCGTAACTAGAAACTGAACTTATCTAATAAATACTTAACTTAATTAAGTAATACACTATATACTAACTGATATTATCATATAACATGATACTAACTAACATAACTCACTAACTATTATATACAACTATAAGGACTGAACTTGATATTTATCAACGGATATATATCAGTGTACCAAAACTGATACACCTCAGTGTATCAACTGATACATACTACAAGTTAAAAGTAATCTGAGTTCACTTATGCATGAACACTCAATTCACTCATCAAATCTTCTACCCCAAACTAACAACCACAATTAAAACTTCTCTGAATCTAGATACCAACTAACTTTGCTTGCATAACAGGTATCTATCCCAAAGTCTAAAGCTTGGCCCTACCCGAGCCTGGGTATGCCTTACCCTCATTAACCCTGATACCCCACATGCTAGGGAACTACTATAGTCTTTATATTATACAGTAGTGTACCTACACTACTGCACCAAGATAGTAACTCGAGTCCCATTTTTACTTGCTCTCTTCAGAACCTGCAGTTGAATGTAATAGAATTGAATTCGCAATGGAGACACCCTATTATTCATTTCCTTCTCTATATGCGACACACACAACCACTGATACTAGTATTGATACTCAAACTTGCTTCTATCCTCAGCTCACACTGCCCGAGCATGCTGCTGCTGCAAATTACTTGCTCGTGTTAATTCTGCAATTGCTGATACTGCTGCTGCTGCACTTACTGCAATTGATGTTGCTGCTACACTATGTATTTGCTGATACTACTGCTGCATTATGCAATTGCTGTTGTTGCTGCACTATATAATTTCTGCTGTTGCTGTTGCTGCACAATTCAAAACCTGACCCCCCTCACTTTACTCAAGCACAGTGTAACCCCCACACGCACCAATACCACACAGTGGCACAGATAGCTGAAAACCCCTTCCTACAATCAATCAACACAGACATACCAACTCCTATATGCTATCAAGATACACACACACACACACACACACACACACACACACACACACACACACACACACACACACACACATATATATATATATATATATAAATACACTAGTATCAATTATTCAAATACCTAGGGTGTCAAATGTGAGAAACTTATGATACGTGTCCAACAAAGAACCAAAACCCAAGTTCTTCCATAATTATTATTTATATAAACTAATTACATCCTAACACAACTAATGTAACTTGATGCAATGAGAATTTAGAAGAAATTGCATAAAACACCCAAAATTGGGTCCCGTATCACACCGTATCATAAAATTCTATGCTACGGCCTACACATATCCATTTATGGACATGTACCTAGTCCAATAACCCTGATCTAAGTCTAATTAGATCTAATTGGTCTCATAACACATAATTTATGTGTCAAATTCATAATTCCCCCAACATATCCATAAATTACTACATGGAACTCATAATACATAGTTAAGTAGCCTAGAACTTATTCCTATAGGTAGTCCTATGCCATGGGGTCATTTCTAATGGTAAAATACATGATTAAGAAGCCATAATAAGAGGGAAATTCAAGAATTACCAATTGAGAGATGGATTTCTAATGAAAATATAATTGGACACGATCCGAACATAATCTCTTGCTCCAAAGCTCCTCCTCCTTATGCTCCTTGCATCTCCAAGCTCCAAGGCTCCAAGAGTGATGAATTTAAGAGAGAACTTGTGGTGATTTATGTAGAAAATCAATGGAAGAAAAATAGGAAATTGGGGATCTAGAATTTGGATCAAAAATGAAATACAAATAAGGAAAGAGAGAGAAGAACCCCCCCTTCTATAGTGGCCGGCATATTCTTCCTTCCCCAAGCAAATTCAAATATCCAAGTTGTCCATACATGTTGCATTATGAGGAATAATTAAGGATAAATATTTTAAAAAGTCTCTAACTAATTATAATTAAACTAATTCTCCTTAATTTAATTAGTTGAATGACTAATGGACTTGGGTCTAAGTTGGGCTAACTAATTGTCATGACAAATCTAAATAGGTCCATATGTGTCAAGTCTAATATTGTCTAGTCTCTCTAACTAAATAATTAACACAAGTCTCTAATGACTAATTAACACTAGTCACAAATAATTATAGCTTAAATTAATTAAATAAATTATACAATCATTACCCATGCCAAATTATCAAACTACCCCTAGTTGGAAAAGTGAGGGTGACAGCGGCCGAAGCTCGCGAGTGGGTTTCCTTCTTCCACCCCTTATTTTGATTACTTTATTTTGTAATGTTAGCAAGGGGTAGAGTCAGCTCCTTTTATTTTTGAGACTACGGTCAACATGATATATATATTAGACCATGGCTGGTATATTTAATCATGTATAATTATACTTTGCTAGTGCATTATTTTGTATTTACTAACTATATAATCATATGTGATATATAGTTTGGGATGCCTATTTACTTTTATGTATGATATACTCTTTAAATTATTGTTGATGGATTGAGATACTAGAAATTGTTGACCTTAGGACTGACATTATAGCATGCTAGAGTCCAACCCATTTATCTTCTTGACATTCGTGAACGTTGCATGGTATTTTTATATCTGGTATGGAGTAGCTGGCCATGTCTGTCCTTGTATTTACCCAGTATTCTGGGAGTGGGACGTGACAAGATTTTAGTGATGACCCATGTAAGTCTATTTTTTAGACTTGTGGGGGGACTCAAATTGTTAGAATCTCAATCCTTTATTTTTCTTCGATTGAATTCCACTTGTAATATGCACTTCCCGTTTTTCTTGAATTTTAAACATGCTTGATCTGATTGTTCCATTCTCATCCATTATTGATTTTCTTGTGTCCTTATTCTTCAGGGATACCGTATATGCTCCTCCTTCAGATGGTTCCATCGTTCTAGTAGTTCCAACTGTTACAGTAGTAGGTCAGAACCAGACTTTATTGTCGAGTCATAATTAATAGCCATCTCTCAACATCAATCAGCTCCACCAGTCATACCAGGCCTGCCAGTTCCACTAGTTCCCTTAGCACAATCGAAATAGTTAGGCTCGCAGGTTATGCTAGAGATTATTAGGACCATGATGGTGACACAGCATTAGCTGCAACAACAACTTCAGCTTCAGCAATAAGTGTTCCAACTTTCCCAGGAGTCCCAGCTAAAACACAATCGTACCATCCAACAGAGTCTTCAGATTTTGTTAGAACATAACAAGCTATATGGATTAAATAATAAATAGACTGGACGCAAGTATGGCATAAATAATAAATAGTTTCCTATGAAGTTGAGTTTAATTGTTCATTTCCATGAATGACGAATCACTTAACATTGATCCTTATTATCTTATTTCAATTTTTGGGTGTGCTCCCTGTTCCAATGACCATTGTGTTCTTTATAATTGCAGATGACTATCAATTATATGAGCGAAAGTAAGAATGGCATATTCATAGAAATATATGGTTTTTTATCAGCAATGGTATCTTATTATTTGTTTCCCTCTTGTACCCTTAATATTGTTTCCCTGGAAACTTGTGGAAAAATTATTTTTTCTTTATGAAAGCTAAAGTTGAGAAATATTGACGCTCATTCTAGGGATGTTGCACTTATTCTTCTTGGTCAAAGCTTAGTCGCATTTGAGCTAGCTTAATACTTTTTCTATTTCTCTCAGGGAATGAGTAATTTAGTTCAAAGTCATGCTATGGCAGAAACTTATTTAGTTTTGGGAGGTTCTTTTGTTTACACTTGAGACATATTGTTTAAAGTTTAATTTCTTCTCTAGAAACCCCAACTGTTGTCTATATCAGTCTATTGGAAGCAAAATGTACGAACCTAGTTAGTTATATGAATAAAACAAAATGAATATTTTGAAACAAACTTCTTGGTCAGACTGCCTCATCCCAGTACTATTCAATTCTAAAATTCTAAAATTAATTTTTTTCTATTTTTCTTAAATATACTAATGCCCCATTCCCGTTAGAATTCAATTCTAAAATTATTTTTTCCTAAAATTTTAAAAAATACTAACGGTCATAGCCCGTTAGTTTTCATATCTACATATATCTATATGCCTGTTAGAAAAATAATCACTAACGGCTATTGTTGTTAGAATAGTTAAAATACTAACGGGCATGATCCGTTAGAAGGAAGTTAGTAATATTACCCACGCCTATATACTCACAGAATTTACCCATTAGAATTAAATATTGTAACATGTTTAGATCATTACAATATAAATGTTTTGGTGTAGTGTTTTGTTGTTTTTTAGCATATTTAATAATGGGGTGAGGTCGATGAGACCATATATAACAGACGAAGAAATAGAAAAAGAAATATGACTTTATTTACCTTCTTGGTTGAGTGCATATGTAAGGATCTTTTTATGTATACATACTTGCACAATAATTAACAGAACGTTAAATTAATATCATTTCGTTCGTATCTAGGTCGATCGTCCAGACACAACACTTGAGAATGAGTCTATTAGAACTCTAGCTAAGGGACCAATTTATGCCGTCAAATTCTAGCCAAGCTACTATGTGAATGGGTTTAGGTTCAAGTCAACAAATTTCCTGATAAAAGATAGCTTATTTGTCATGCCCCAGTACCAGAATACAGAGACAGACATGGCCAGCTATCCCGTACAAGGTACTATACGTCGTACGACGATCACGGTTGTATAAGACAAGGGGGTGCGTGCTACAATCAAGTCTCCTATAATCAAGAACATATATGTCTCAATCATTCAAATAAGAAACAGTAATAATAGAGCATATATGATAAAGCAATAAGGCATCCCAAACGCTTTTCCAAAATGTTCTGGAGTCCGGTTATGCAAAAATAAGAAGCTGGAAGAGTGACAAAAGTATATGACAGTGATCAGCTGCAGTCTGATTTAATATAATCATATAAGGAACTAATGTCCAGACGATCCATCTAACAAGTGCCAGTGGCTAAATGCCTGTCATGCCCGGTCCCAAAATACTTAGGACTAGAAATACGTAACACACCAGCCGTATGTATACGAACTCCAATATATGGAAACCATACACACACGTACGCTGTATATGAATATCAAATCCACCAGTGGTAATATACTGTCAATAAGTTACACGCAATCTCTATCTCATCCACAGCACAAATAAATAAATAAATAGGAAATAAATAACTGAATCTCAAAGATGAAGTATCAAAGTATGATAGTCGGATAGAAATAAATCTACTGCAAATCGACTATACTAAACTATTAAAAGAGATAAGAGATCAACTCTAATACAAGATAAATATCAAAAAAGAAAATAGTAACTAGAATCTCTAACAGCTACAATGAATCAAAGATACTCCGAAGGTAAGACCTTCTCAGTCTGATAAGAAGCGTCAGGTCCGGATCTATACTCCTATGGATACTCCTGCCCATCAATATCTGGAAAGGGATCAGGTCCTCAGAGGGACATAACAATATACATATAAATATGCCAATAAAGTACTGAAAATAAATATCCAACGGGTCGCCTAACCATCTATGTGAATGTTGTTTGAGAATAACTTTCCGACAAGTGGGATATCTGGCCAAAAATGGGTTTGGCATGATTCTCTTGGAGATTCAAGGGCCTAAAAAGCATGATGTCTTTTGAACCTCAGAGGACGCCAGGTAATATATAGGGGTCATCACGACCACGCATCTCCGACGGAGCGTGCGGGTTACATAAAAAGGAAAGCACAAACGAGCCCAAATGCCTTACTTGTTGTTCTCCCCATCCTGTGCTCTAAGCATGTCACTTCCATGACACGATGATACCTCTAAATAATTTCCAGGTCTAGTAGCATACAAAGTTTCTATCGACAGTTATCCTTATCCGTCGCACGACCTGTACGTACTAGTGGCCTGCCGAATACGAAGACCGTGTCTGACATGTGACTCACACTTGTGTAAGAATAGTATCATAGCCAATGAAACATAAAATGCCTCATGATAATGGGATGGTCTTATAAACTAGGTCAACATGCATATATATAAATAAAAACAGAATACGACGTCGCAATCGTTGCACCCAAGTTTTCTTGGACGCACAGTTTATATAGTAGTTAAAATAAATAAACTAAATAGACAAAAATAAATGTATGCATCATATGGAATATAAATTATAGTACAATGGCAAGGTCTACTTGCCTGGTAAGCAATCTGTATAGTGTAAGCATCCAGATGTCAAGGACACGGGATCAGAAACTAAAGCCTCCGAATAAACGTCTTCGGATGTTGATATAGACATCACCAACATTTTCAGAATCAGCGAGATAGCTAAAAAATACTACCCTTTCATCAAATTGGGACACAAATGTAAAACGATAATTTCGGGTCAAAGCGGGGTCCACTTGTGACCCACTTTGCACCAAAAAGTATGCCAGGGGTAAAGGTCTCTAAATGGAACAAATTATAGGTCAAACAAACTCTAAATGTCAGTACGAACCCAAAGGTATATCCAATTTTGGATTCCGGTGAGCCAAACACAAATTTGCCCAAAAAGTCAACCGTAGGGCCCACAAATAGGCTGTTTGGTCAACTATCTCAGAATTGCGTGAAATTTGGATCACAGGACCAGCGAGATATCATGAGTCCAATAGCATAAGTTTTATCGCATTCTGATGAATGTACAATAAATGGTATGAGATTTTGCAAAAGTTACGATGTGGGGACTTTTTGCGGATACGGGTTCATTCCGATGCACACACGCGTCCGAATCAATTTCCGTGAAAGTCCACACATCTGAACATACTATATGCATCTTTTGGTACAATTGGTACGCGATAGGACGGTCTCGTTTGGCGGGGCGTACTCCGTATCACAAATTTTAAAGGTTCAAAAATATATTTTTTTATAATTTTTAACTCAGTTTAATTCTGCATACAACATCAAATAAAATAATATAATTGATAAAAAATAATCTAAGTTAGGTGGTATTCACATAGCAAGAAGAAAATCTATATTTGGATCTATGTGGTGGGAGATACGAGTCCGTAAACATGGGTGGTTATAGCAGTTTTTCTGAGATTATAAGTTATAATTTTTCTCCAACTTGGTCTTTGTTTTCACCTAGGATTACGTGTTGATCGAAGAAAACTAATACACAGTATTGGAAGAGGGATAGGTAGTGAACATATCGGTGAAGACGGGATCAAATTTTGTCGTGAGATGGAACAGGAATCGCGGCGTGAACAGGGCTAAGCTGCTGTCACTTTCCTGAGCGGTGCTCACGGTCGCAGACGCGGGCCGAGCGGCGGTGCTGGGCGGTTGCTCCGGCGGCTGCGGTGGCTCCGGTAGTCGGCGGTGTAGGTCGTAGAGGAGGGTGGATGGTAATTTTAGGGTTAGGGTTTATAAATATGTAAAGTATATATATAAGATGAGATGATTCGGGGGGAGAATACCCGCACGGGGGGGGGGGGTCAGCATAATGCTGCTGCTGCTGGGCTTTATGGGTTTAGGTGGGTTAGGGTCGTATTTTTTGGTTTAGGAGTTAAGGGGTTTAGGTCTTTGGGTGGGGGTTTTAGCTACTGTGGGTTTGTTTTTTATTTTTTTTCTTCTTTCCTCTTCTTTATTCTTTATTTTATTTTTCTTTTTAAATTAGGGGTTTTATATTCTATCTAACTTATAAAAAATTTGTCCTCAAAATTAAAACTATGCTACGATAGAAGGCCAAGGATGGTATAAGGTAGAAATTAACAAAGTAAATTCATACCTTGGTCTACAAATATATATGAAAAATGTTTGCGCATGTCATACTCGCACTCCCAAGTAGATTCTCCTGGCACGCCATGCTTCCATGCCACACGAACCAAGGGAATAAACTGGTTCCTTAACACTTTCTCTCGAAGATCAAAGATTTCCACGGGTTGTTCTTGGTATGACAAGCTCGGCCCAATAGTGATCTCAGAATGGTCGAGAATATCGCCTAAGTTATGACACATAAAATACATCATGTACTCTCTCAAGTGAAGGTGGTAGTGCAAGTCGATATACTACTTCTCCCACTCTCTCCAGCACGTCAAATGGTCCAATATACCTTGGGCTTAACTTGCCATGCCCTCCGAATCAAATAGTGCCTCTAGTAGGTGATATCCTCAAGAAGACATGATCGTCCTCTTTAAACTCCAAGGGACGACGATAAAGGTCTGCCCACTGCTTCTGCCTGTCTTGCATTGCTCGCAAGTGCCCTTGTATCTTCTTCACTGTCTCAACGGTGTTGACTACCAACTCTGGTCCCAGAATATGACGTTCTTCCATGTCACTCTAACACACAGGAGATTTATACTTTCTTTCATACAATGCTTCAAACGGAGCTATCTGGATGCTCGTTTGATAGCTATTATTATAAGAGAACTCTATAAGATGTAGGTGGTCCTCCCATGATCCTCCAAAGTCTAATATACAAGCTCTTAACATATCCTCAAGTGTCTGAATAGTACGTTCGGACTGCTTATCTGTCTGCGGGTGACAAGATGTGCTAAACTTCAGACGAGTTCCAAGAATCTCTTGCATGCTTCTCCAAAAGTGTAATATAAAATACGAATCCCTGTCTGACATAATGCTAACCAGAATGACGTACAATCTCATGATTTACCTCATATATAAGTCAGCCAAAGCTTATGCAGACTAACCAACTCTAAAAGGCAAGAAATAGGCTGACTTGGTGAGTAGATCCACTATTACCTATACTGTATCTCTCCCACTTGGACTCTTGGGAAAACCTGTGACAAAGTCCATAGTGATGTGCTCTCACTTCTACTCTAGAATTGAAAGTTGTTGTAATAACCCTGTTGTTCTCTGATGCTCCGTATTTATCTGCTGATATACTAGACATTTAGCTACAAAGCGAGCAATCTCTCTTTTCATCCCATGCCACCAAAAGTGTAGTCGTAAGTCACGATACATCTTGGTACCTCCAGGATGAATAGAATATATCGGACTATGAGCTTCTACCATCAGCTCTTGTAGAATCTCTCTATTGGAAATATATAGACGATCACCACATCGTAATATCCCGTCATCATGAATGCGCAATCCTGTCTGCTCTCTAGCCTCTGTCCTTTCTTTTAATCTCCTGAATCTGGTGTCCGTAGGAAAAGCTGCCTTGATCCTCTCTACTAGTGATGACTGTACTTATAAATTGACTAATATCCCATCTGCTCCGGGTAATATCACTTCTATGCCAAGCTCTTGCAAGTCCTCCAATAATTCCCTCTGTGTTGTCAAGAAGTAAGATGCTGGTTTCTAGCTTAACGCGTCTGCTATAACGTTAGCCTTGCCTGGATGATAATATAGCTCTATTTTAAAATCCTTTATCAACTCAAGCCATCAATGTTGTCTCATATTTAACTCCTTTTGCATGAAGACATACTTAAGGCTTTTGTGGTCTGTATAGATCTTCATTCGTTCCCCATATAAGTAATGTCTCTATAGCTTCAGAGCAAATACAACGGCTACAAGTTCTAAGTCATGAGTTGGATAATTCTTCTCATGCACTCATAACTGTCTAGATGCATATACAATCACCTTGCCATGCTGCATCAACACGCATCCCAAGCCTTATCCTGATGCATCACTATAAATCACATAGCCTCCTGATCCTGATAGAATAATCAATACTGGTGCTGTGGTCAGTCGCTTCTTCAACTTCTCGAAAGCGGCTTGACACCCATCGGTCCATACAAACTCTTGGTCCTTGCACGTCAATCGAGTCATAGATGCTGTTATCCTTGAGAAGTTTCCCAAGAACTATCGGTAATATCCTGCAAGTCCAAGGAAACTTCTCACCTCCAATGCTGATTTAGGAACGACCATATCTCGACTGCCAAAATCTTCTCTGGATCAACAGAAATACCATCTCCCATAATGACATGCCCAAGAAACGAGACTCTGTCCAAGAAAACTCATATTTACTGAACTTTGCATATAACTGCTCTCTCCTCAAGGTCTCTAGAATGATCCGCAGGTGCTTCTCGTGCTCCTCGTGGCTCTTCGAATAGACAAGTATTTCATCTATGAAGATGACCACGAACTGGTCCAAATACTGATGGAATATTCGATTCATTAAGTCTATAAAGATAGCTAGAGCATTGGTCAACCCAAATGGCATGACCAAAAACTCGTAGTGTCCATATCTTATCCTGAATGCGGTCTTTGGGATATCTTGCTTCTGTACCTTTACCTTGTGATATCCCGATCTCAAGTCTATCTTCGAGAATACCTTGGCTCCACTAAGCCGATCAAATAAGCCATCAATGCATGGCAATGAGTATTCATTCTTCATGGTCACTATATTTAACGCTCTATAGTCAATACACATACATACTAACCCATCCTTCTTTGGTACAAACAATACTGGTACTCCCCAGGTTAATGCACTCGGTCGGATGAAACCTTTCTCTTCTATTTCTTTCAACTGTCTTCAGCTCATCCGTCTTCTTCTTTGCCAATCTATAAACATGCGATGCTATGGGTGGGGATCCTGGTGTCAATTCAATTGAAAATTTTATGTCTCTATCCGGGGGTAGGCTTGGTTATTCCTCTGGAAAAATGTCTTAAAACTCTGAAATAATGGGATGATAGATAACATCGTCCATTACAAGTTACACACCATCAAGGGCTTCTGTGGATCCTCGTGCAAACTCAAGTTCAGGTTGGCCTGGTACCTTAAAAAGAATGCTTCCTCCAAAATAGTCGAAGAAAGTGTGATACTTGCTTAGCCAGTCCATTCCAAGCACAATATCAAAAGTTGGCATAGGGAGGACTAAGAGTCGGGCATTTATCTCTCTGCTACGGATTACTACAGGACACGATCTACAATTCCGACTAACAGGTATAACTCCTCCTCCGATGAAAATTCTAACACAACTAGGTAAAGGTATAGTGGCAATATTGTGTTTGGCAATAAAACTAGAAGATACGAATGAGTGGGTGGCTCCCGTATCAAATAATATCATAGCAGAAAAAGTAAAAGCAAGAGTAATACCTACTATGACATCAATCTCCTGATCGATATTATCCACTTCTAGTGTAAAAGCTTCTTCGTTCCTCTGTGGTAATCCTTGTCTGGCCTTCATGTACTGATCCTCCTGAGTAGGTAGCAGTGGTCCTCACTGAAATCCTCTGGCTGTTGGGGGTCGAGGTGCTCCTGGTCTAGTAATCTGCTAAACTGGCTTCGGTGCTGGAAGCGTTAGCCTTGGTGTTGGGGGTAGAAGCACCAATGTCTGTTGTATTAGACAATCTCTCACCATATGCAGTCCAGAACCATATCTCATACATTTTCCTAAGCGAGTCTGTCAGTCTCTCAAAATGTGTCCGTATTTTCCAGAATAACAGCAGTAGGGCTTCTCCAAAATCTAGTACGGTCCTGCTCTATGCTGATGCTGCTGTTGCTGTGCCAAAGGATGTGTGATAGGCCCTCCTTGCTATGTCCTTGCTGGTCCTTGTGTCTTCAGTTGACCTCATTTACCCTTGCTGATGGTCTCTTAAAATCTTGCTTCTGTCAATAATTTGGCATAAGAGATCCGGGATTGGGAGCTAGTATAGTGTTGGAGCTCCTGAGTCAGTCCGCGGTGAAACCTCTTAGACTTGGCCAAGTCATTCGGTATCAGGGCAGCACCATATTTACTAAGGCGACTAAACTCTGCATCATACTCGTCAACTGTTCTGTTTCTCTGCTCCAGATGAAGGAATTGATCATACAACGCATCCCTTACAGTATCCAGGAAGTACTTTCTCTTAAAGCACTCCAAAAATTGCTTCCAAGTCTGATAAGTACCCAATTGGCACTCCACTGATTTCTATCAGTGATGAGCATTACTATCTAGCAGCATCCTTATGCCTGTCATCTATAGATTTGTAGGTAGTTGTGATACTTCTAATAACTTCTGGGTATGGGTAATCCAGTTTGTAGTCTCCTCTGGGCTCTCAGTGCCTTTATATGGCTTGGGACCCATCTGTATAAAGTCCTTGACTGAACCAACTTTAGCTCATGGTAGTGGAACTAGTGCCTGAGCTGGTACAGAAGCCTGTACAACAATCCTCTCAAGTGCTGCCAAAAATACTTGCCTCTGCTCTGCCGCTTGTTGCCTCTGCTCTATAGCTATCGCGGCCGCCTGTTGTCTCTGTTCCTGCATTATCATTTGAAAGAATTGGAACAGTTGTGTCGGGCCATCCTGCGGTGTTGATGAAGCCGGAAAAGTCTCATTAGGTGATGCAGAAGGATTAGATGGAACTGGATTGTAAGTCTGTCCATCCATCCCCGGAAGTGTAGGAATCGTTGAGGCCTCTCCTTGAGTTTGGCCGTTGACTCATGAAGGTGTGTCGCCATCAGCGATATTACGTCCACTACGTATATCCATCTCTCTGCATGTATGGACGAAAAGATTAGAAGAAGTACAAGAATCAAACAGGATGCAAGCATTTAAATAGGATAGTTGAAAGGGAAGATAAGTTTTAGTCAAGCGTGGATGAGATCCTATACTCTATTCCTATATGCAGGCTTGTTTGGTATAGTAATGTAACCGAGACAATATATTCTGGACCTGCATACGCCACCTCTAAAATATGTCACGCTCGGGTCCCAAAATACGTAGGACTAAGAATACATAATACGCCAGCCGTATGTATACGAACTCCAATATATGGAAACCATACACATATGTATGGTGTACATGAATATCAAATCTAGCAGTAGTAATATACTGTCAACAAGTCACACGCAATCTATATCTCATCCACAGCACAAATAAATAAATAAAAAATAAATAACTGAATCTCAAAGATGAAGTATTAAAGTATGATAGTCGGATGAAAATAAATCCACTGTAAATCGACTATACTAAACTACTAAAAGAGAGAAAAGATCAACTCTAATATAAGATAAATATCCAAAAAGAAAATAGCAACTAGAATCTCTAACAGCTGCAATGAATCAAACATACTCCAAAGGTAAGACCTCCTCAGTCTGATAAGAAGCGTCAGGTCTGGGTCCAAACTCCTGTGGATACTCATGTCCGTCTATATCTAGAAAGGGACCAGATCCTCAGAGGGACATAACAAGATACATATAAATATGCCAATAAAGTACTAAAAATAAACATCCAATGGGTCGCCTAACCATCTATGTGAATGCAGTTTAAGAACAACTTTCCAACAAGTGAGCTATCTGGCTAAAAATGGGTTTGGCATGATTCTCTTGGAGATTCAGGGGCCTAAAAAGCATGACATCTTTTGAACCTCAGAGGCCGCCAGGTAATATAAAGGGGTCATCATGACCACGCATCTCCGGTGGAGCGTGCAAGTTACATAAAAAGGAAAGTACAAAGTTGGAAAGTTGGACGCATGATGTTAGTATGTGGCAAGAGTTTATGCCACATAAGTCATGCGTCCAACAAGATGGACGCATGATGTTAGTATGTGGCAAGAGTTTAGGCCACATAACCCTCTCGGGCAACATGGCACTCTCGGCCACATATGCTTACTGGCCGCATGGGAACTTTGCTTCTCCAACAGCAGGTTCGGCCAGGGCGAAAAAGCTCCAAAAATTAAAATCTTGTTTTGTTCAAAAATTTCTAATATTAAGTCTAAATCGGGTGAACCAAAAGCAAAAATTCTCTAAATTGAAAGCTCTATCATGTAGTAAATTATAGTTTTCAAAGACACAACTTTATATATCAAAACCAAGAAAAATTCATAAAATCTATAAAATCCTAAGTTTAGAAATATAGATCTACACTAATCCATCCATCAAAACAAAAACTCCAAGAACTAAAAGTGCTTAGAAACACATAATAAATATAATAGAATAATAATATGGAGGGTTTCTCCATTTCTCATGCAAGGTGTACTTGCCTAAGAAAATGGGAAGAGAAAACTAAAGGATGAGGAGTAATAAAAAAGTGAAGGGAGAGAGAGAAAATGTTGGGTTATATGTGGTAGGGTTTGAGGGTTGAACTAAAGTCTCTCATGAGTTGAACCAACCCACAAAATAAACCATGAACCGGGTTAAACCAAAGAATGGGTCTAGCCTCCATGCATATGCAACCATGCTAAAATAAAAATACGTTCCAAATACGTATATTAGGAATAGGGAGTGACATTCTTGGATCTCTATTCTACGAAAATAGTTATTTGTGTATCAGATCTTCGAGCTACAAAGATGTCGATCCAGACAATAATTTTTATGGCATCTTACAGAAGATTATGGAGTTAACATATAATTATAGAACAGAGCCTACTAAGATCATGTTATTCAGGTATGATTGGTTCGATACAATCAAAGATCAAGGTTGAAAAATAGACAAGCATGGTCTTATGGATATAAACTACCGGCATCAATATCAAGGCTATGAACCATTTATCCTATCAAGTCAGGATCAACTCGTGTACTTCATAACTTATCATAAACAAGGAACAACGAGGTCGAATTAGTGGGCAATATGCAAGACGAAAGCTAGAAATACCTTTTACTTTAGTGAAATAGCTTATTAAGAGGATGAGCAACCTATTGTAACTAATACTATAGATGTGGACTCGACGAAAATTTCTTATTATACATCTAATCATGCAGAAGAGGTAGAATTATCCGAAGAATAAGATGAAGTAGATGAAAGTGAAGATGAGGAGGACGAAAAAAAGGAAGAAGATAAATTTTTAGAAGAGAATTGAAAATAAAATGATAGACTTATGGTTATTATCTTTCTAGACTTATGTTTATTATCTTTCTAGGCTTCGTGGATGTATTATCTAGACTTATTCATCACCTAGACTTCGTGGATGTAATATCTTTCTGGATGTATAATCTTTCTGGATTAGACTTATGGTTATCTAACTTTGCATTTGATTGAGTATTATTTTATGATATTGTTGTATTTTAGCATTTGATTAAGTTAGATATAATAAGAAGACGTGGATCATATCTTATATAAATCTATGTATTTGTTTTATCATCAGATGTTATTATCAGGTCATGGTAGGATGATGCGGATTGTACGTCGGCCAGTCTCAAGGGAGAGGTCCTCCGGTACTAGCTACTAGTTCTGGATCTTCGTCTTTGATTACTCCAGTGTACCGACCAGTTACATCTCCGACTCTGTCGATGGTACGTGGTAGTACTCCTGGGATAAGCAGTTATGGGCCTGAGACTAATCCCCCGTCCAGCGTTCCTCCTGTTGACGATACCATGGAGATAGAGGAGCAGATTGAGGAGATCGAGATGACTCCATCTGTATATCATAGCGATCCTCCATGCTCGCCTCTGGACGAGACAATGATAGAGATTTGATCCGATGGACCTACAAAGTAAGTTAATTAGTTAAAGATTTTTTAAATAATTATATCTATATATTCATGAATTTAATTATCTTAGTATATATATAGTCTGTCGGTGGTACAAAGAGCACTAAGGGTATTTTTGAGGCAGAACTATGGTGGGCCTTGGATCAATTACTCAGATAATCCTAAAGATAGGAAGGCATTCTGGTTTGCCCACTTAAAGGTAAAAATATATCTACTTTTAATATCAATAATTATTTATGCATATTATATAACTCTCTATTTTACTTATTGTAGAAAACCTATTTTTATCCATCACACCGGGCTGAGAAGATCGAGAAGCAGTTTCCTGTCGTCGCTGTCAAGTTGATCCATGATGCGATCAATGATCAAAAGGATCGTGATCGCTCGGGAAAATCGATCCAGGGTTGGATCATGCCTGAAAAGTAGACTGCGAGGAAGGCGAGATTGGACGATCCCAGGTACGAGAAAAGTTCGGAGAAGGAGGCTAAATCGAAGGCAGGAAAGTGGTGTGGTGCCTCGATTCTCATAACAGAATATTTTCTTCATCTGGTATTTACTATATTGAATATATATTATTTTAATAAAAATAGGATAACATGTTTAATTTTAATAATAAATAATATATTTTTTACCGGTATGGAGGGGTGAGGAAGCCAACAAGGTGGCCATCTTCTTGGCCACCCATCAGAAGTATGAAAATCTCATCGATGAGAGGGCAACGCAGACCTATGTACGTTTTACTACCTTTTGTTCATTTAAATATAACTTAGAAAATATGCAACATAGATATCTATAAAGTTAGTGATAAGTACCTAAGACGTTAGCAACCACTTTCTAGGACGAGATTCTTATAATACATGAGCGGGTGACTACTAGTGTACCTACAGAGGGAGAGGCTGGTTCTTCCTCACGTCCTTTATAGCTCCATTGACAAACGAGCTCTAGATGACAGCCATTGGTGGTCTTCAGTGGGGTACGTACTTTGGTACGGGATCCTACGACACCTTTGTTGTGACGCAGTCATCCAGGGCCCTCTTTGTCAGTGTGTAATCCTCGCAGCCTTCTCAGGCGTCAGTACGAGCCCATAAGAGTGTTAACTATTAGATTGCTGACCTGCGTGACGAGTTGCTACAGAGAATTATGGAGCAGCCCCAACCCCAGTCTTAGCCGCAGACCAACGATGTGACGATCATCGCATATTTTTATGCGCTCGAACGTAGCCTTATGGAGATTAGGACTCTGAGCCAGACGATGGAGCATAGCTTTACAGAGATCGGGACTCTGAGCCAGACAATAGAGCATAACTTGGCAACTTTGGCCATATGTAAGAAGCATAGACAGACAGAACTGGAGGGGTTTCATATGGCTATGAGCAACTCACTTGCGAGGATACATGCGGCACATGATGTGATAAGTTAGTCTGTGGCAGAGAGCACTTCGAGGATGGTATCTGCCATGGATTTATATAACGCTCGACTGCTTGCATTGGAGCAGATACGTCCTCCTGGTTCATCGGCATCGATACCGCCTCCATCACTGCCTCCTCCATCGGCATAGTTGACGCTTTCACAGGAGCAGTATAAGTGTCTTCTATCCCAAATGCGTGACGGTGCTTCTCCTGATCAGTAGTAGTCCTTGTTTGGACATATTTTAGTGTGTTTGTGTGTATTGGCCTATTCTTGGGTGTTTGATGTATTTATTTCATATATTTTATTACATTCTGAGACGTATGTGACACTTAATTTAAATTCATTTATCTACTTCTTGGGACATATAGTATAATATAACTTTGTAGATTTTTTCTATGTGAGTTTAGTTTATTATTCATATTAACTTTATATGAATTTACCAGTATTTAGTGTTCCACCGAAGGGGTCGACGAACCCAGAAAATTCAACAGAGGGTTTCTTCGGGTTTATTTATATAAACTGTGATTTTATCACTGCAGGTAAAATTTTGTTAGGAAATATTTTACAAACTGCATAATATTTTTTTTTATTTTTTTTATTTACCTGCGTTTTACAACGTTCTGAGACGTTCAACGACGTACAATTACGTTGCTAACAAGTATTGAAATGTCTCTACCTGTACCATGGACGTCACTAAAACATCGCAAAACGTTTCTAACATGCTGACATGAAAAAACTTGCCATGTCAGCATTGTTATAGCAAAATGTCTCTCATAAAGTTGCAACATTCGCAAGAAAATCCTTTTTGAAATTGAGACTTCTCGACATAATATAGCGACGTATTGCGACAAAATATAACGTTGCCAATTTAACGACAATACGTCACTAATCGTCGTGTATTCTGCGACATCTTTTTATCATAAATATACGTCGCTATAGTGACGACTAGAGACTTTTTTTTAGCGACCATATAATACGTGACAACGTAAAAATATCGCTAATTATGTCACCATATTATTTTAGCGACTTTAGTTTACATATTAGCGATATTTTTGGATGTCGCTAATATGTGTTATTCTGGTAGTGTCTTGTGCTCCAATGCTCTAGGCCTCCATGGGGATGAGAATGAATAAGTATGGATTATTTTGGAGTAGAATTTGGTAAGAATTTGGGGTGACTTGGGGAAGAAGAAGCTTTGGAGAAAAAGTGTGGCTAATGATATAATTAATTAGGATAAACTAACCCTAATTAGGGGCGGCCATAGGAGTAGGGTTTGGTATTGATGTAATGTTTAGTTTTCCCCTCTCCACTCTTTAATTATCTTCTAGAATGGTCATGAATGGAATCTTTTTGGTTTGGTAATGAATCTAATTAGTTATGGAAAGTATCTCCTACTCTAGAAGGGAATATTATATCCATGACACTCACTTAATTAATTTTAATTAACTAAGGCTATAACTAACACAAATTAATACTAACTAACACTACTATAATTATAACATTAAAAATAACAGTAAAATGACAAAAATATTTCTTCCCCAATACAAGGTGGTTACAGATTATGCAGGATCGACAACGTTATTGGGCGAATTAGCATCGTAGTCCTTTGGAGTTTAGTGTTGGCGAATATGTATTTTTAAGAATTTTACCTACCCGAGGTATCACCAAATTTGGTGTAAGGAATTTTTTTTACTTGCGGTACACCGATCCACTTAATATTCTTGACTGGGTGTGAGATATTGCTTATCGGCTTGCCCTTCTACCTTTGCTACAAATGGTACATGTTATCTTTCATGTATCATAGTAAAATAGGATGTACCAGATCTGAGTCATATTCTCAATTATTCAGAGCTAATCGTCGATACTTGTCACGCCCCAGTCCCAAAATGTCCAGGGACTGGATGCGCGGCTGTCACGCCCCGATCTCCCGCAGGCAATCGGTCGTTCCCGCTAGGCGGGAATTACCCTCGCCAGCGCTCCCGCGGAACGATCGCTTAACCCATCCGGGCGTGATGCCGCACGAGCGTGATCTACGCCCGTGCAAGGCCATGGTTCATTGGCTGGCGGCAAGAGTTCTAAGCCACAGAGTCGCACAGATTGTCCGAGTGCAGCAGAGTCATGAACGCAAAGGCGATCGGTAACAGGTTCACTGAGTTAACAAATATAGCGAAAGCATTAAAATAAAGTAAAGTAATCTCTTTATTTATATGAACAAGTATTACAAGCGGGGTATAGCCGAGATTACAAGTCGCTCAAGCCTCTCTCTCTGAAACAGTAAAAGCGTACCAAGTGGCTATAATTGTGGAATGAATGTACAGGCGATGTTCAGGCGACGCTCCAACATTATGTCTTGTATATGTGCTTCAGTCCCGGATGTACCGTTGCAAGGCTTCAGAGGGAACTTCTGGCCTTAGCACGCACGAAGGAGGCGTCTGCACCGAACGAGGTTCTCCCACACCCTGCATACAAACTGGTGGATTATGAGTACATTGAATACACTGGTGGAGAAGCTACTCGCCCGCTCGACAAATCCAAACACGAAATACAGGTTTCGTGCACAACTATTAAGTTGTCTTTCTAGTTGCCTTAGGATCAGTTTCATGCAAATATTGAATAGCCTAACGTGTCGGGCAGTGCGCCGTGCGATGTTTGAGGAAACACGACAAGACTTACCAACTTACCATCTCCTTCCCTGTCCAAGGCAAACATTAAGGCAACTTGTTAATTCGAGCAGAGGCATGTATAAACATTCAGGAGGCAAACATATGCAAACACGAGGGTCGTTTAAACATGATCGTTCAGGTATTCAGTTGTTCATTTATGTGATGCAGTGACTCGCACGCGGATAGCCGCTAAGCGAGGATGACTTATCTATATGAACATGAGTCGCTGGCATAGCCATAAAGGACACTAGTCTTAAACGAGAGTAGTTTGGAACGAAAGTACAGTGGTGCTACAAGACATCTCGTTTAGTACAGTAGACTATACAGTAAGTTCAGCCATGGAGCGGATGGTATGCAGCGAAAGAACGGTGGGTGCTGCACACTATCTCGTCCAGTATAGTTGGCTGAAACAGTGGAGTTCCATCCGGATCAGAACGGCCCCAGTGCCCCGGAGACCGTCCGTGGAACTATGCCTCGTTTCCGAGTTGTCCGCGACATGCAGGTCAGGGTCTTTTCCAATTTCACGTGATACTCGAGTACTGTAGAACAGGAGTACAGTGGTACAGTAGAACAGTAGTACAGTGGTACAGTATTACAGGAGATGTTTGAATCATGATTCTGTACAGTAAATACTGTCTTGATGCATTCCCCTGGTTCGGGGATTTGCCTTGGTGACCTAACGGTCCCGGATACTTGCAGGAACATTCTGGCACGGAACGACTACGTAGTAGTCTTCCGGGGTTTGGATGAAAATACGGTAACATTCAAGCAGACAAGCATGCATTTTTAAGGGGCATAAGTAAACACGTTGCTCGAACCCAAAGGTAAGCCGAGAGATGAAACCGTTAAGGGTCTTAGCATGCGAGAGTCTGATCATATATAAGCAGTATTTCATTTCCATGTTCTAGCAAGCAATATGAGTTAGGATTATTCCCTTAGCTAGGTGCGTTGGATTTATTAGCATGCAGGGGGTGATTCACCTAGCGACTAGCATGAATATTCCATATTTTATGTGTGCTGGCTAAGCAAAGACAAGTTCACCGTAGCCACCCACCTTAGCGATGATTCGCCTCGGTAGAGCGATACGTCTGAGCGAGCCTCTGAAAGCCTAAGCCGGATTCCTGTAGGGACAAGTCTGGATATCCTTTGTTTCTTAATCGAGGCAAAGCGGGTCGGGACAGCTGCACTTTTGTCGTTTGAGACGGCAGTCCGTTTGAGCGGAACGGGGTGTTACATCCTACCTAACTTAGAAAAAGTCTCGTCCTCGAGACTTACTAAGGACAAGCAGTATTCTAGGGTTGAGGCAATCCTAGACAAGTCGTTTGTACTTGTTCATTTGGATATTCACTTGCACAAGCTTCAAAATTAGCATATCGCTTAGACTAGATCATGCGCACTTTCGAAGTGCACTTCTAGCGTGAACACGTCAACCAGCTCAGTGATAGCGAAGTCTTAGCAC
The DNA here is from genome assembly GCA_036927795.1 of Iris macrosiphon. Lineage (NCBI taxonomy): Eukaryota > Viridiplantae > Streptophyta > Magnoliopsida > Asparagales > Iridaceae > Iris > Iris macrosiphon. The sequence goes on along the minus strand of JAYESA010000017.1, from coordinate 79,578,293 downwards.
TCGAGTTTCACCTTTTCCTATGTCTTGGATGGTGCACTAGTTCAAGGCGTCCCTCGAATAGATGCATTCAACCAAACTTAGAGTCAGTAAAATCGGACAAGCTACTAGCGATACTCTCAAGGGTTCACACAGGTTGGCATAAAGGCCACTCGCAGCATACAACCAGACAAGCAAGCATAACATTCAAAACGTATTTTGAAAGTATTTAGACTTATTGTTGGAACATCCCATCGAGGCATTGAGAGAGAGCGTGCACATAACCTACGAACGAGCTTTCAAAACAAAGATATCGAATTGAGGACAAAGGCGTAGAAGCCAGGCTCTGATACCAACATGTCATGCCCCGATCTCCCGCAGGCAATCGTTCGTTCCCACTAGGCAGGAATCACCCTCGCCAGCGCTTCCGTGGAACGATCGCTTAACCCATCCGAGTGTGATGCCGCACGAGCGTGATCCACGCCCGTGCAAGGCCATGGTTCATTGGCTGGCGGCAAGAGTTCTAAGCCACAGAGTCGCACAGATTGTCCGAGTGCAACAGAGTCATGAACGCATGGGTGATCGGTAACAGGTTCACTGAGTTAACAAATATAGCGGAAGCATTGAAATAAAGTAAAGTAATCTCTTTATTGATATGAACAAGTGTTACAGGCGGCGTATAGCCGAGATTACAAGTCGCTCAAGCCTCTCTCTCTGAAACAGTAAAAGCGTGCCAAGTGGCTACAATTGTGGAATGAATGTACAGGCGATGTTCAGGCGACGCTCCAACATTATGTCTTATATATGTGCTTCAGTCCCGGACGCACCGTTGCAAGGCTTCAGAGGGAACTCCTGGCCTTAGCACGCATGAAGGAGGCGTCCGTACCGAACGAGGTTCTCCCGTACCCTGCATACAAACTGGTGGATTATCAGTACATTGAATGCACTGGTGGGGAAGCTACTCGCCCGCTCGACAAATCCAAACACGTAATACAGGTTTCGTGCATAACTATTAAGTTATCTTTCTAGTTGCCTTAGGATCAGTTTCATGCAAATATTGAATAGCCTAACGTGTCGGGCAGTGCGTCGTGCGATGTTTGAGGAAACACGGTGAGACTTACCAACTTACCATCTCCTTTCCTGTCCAAGGCAAACATTAAGGCAACTTATTAATTCGAGCAGAGGCATGTATAAACATTCAGGAGGCAAGCATATGCAAACACGAGGGTCGTTTAAACATGATCGTTTAGGTGTTCAGTTGTTCATTTATGCGATGCAGTGACTCGCACGCAGATAGCCGCTAAGCGAGGATGACTTATCTATATGAACATGAGTCGCTGGCATAGCCATAAAGGACACTAGTCTTAAACGAGAGTAGTTTGCAATGAAAGTACAGTGGTGCTACAAGCCATCTCGTTTAGTACAGTAGACTATACAGTAAGTTCAGCCATGGAGCGGATGGTATACAGCGAAAGAATGGTGGGTGTTGCACACTATTTCGTCGAGTACAGTTGGCTGAAACAGTGGAGTTTCATTCGGATCAGAACGGCCACAGTGCCCCGGAGACCGTCCGTGGAACTATGCCTCGTTTTCGAGTTGTCCGCGACATGCAGGTCAGGGTCTTTTCCAATTTCACGTGATACTCGAGTACTGTAGAACAGGAGTACAGTGGTACAGTAGAACAGTAGTACAGTGGTACAGTATTACAGGAGATGTTTGAATCATGATTCTGTACAGTGAATACTGTCTTGATGCATTCCCCTGGTTCGAGGATTTGCCTTGGTGACCTAACGGTCCCGGATACTTGCAGGAACATTCTGGCACGGAACGACTACGTAGTAGTCTTCCGGGGTTTGGATGAAAACACGGTAACATTCAAGTAAACAAGCATGCGTTTCTAAGGGGCATAAGTAAACACGTTGCTCGGACCCAAAGGTAAGCCGAGAAATAAAACCGTGAAGGGTCTTAGCATGCGAGAGTCTGATCATATATAAGCAGTATTTCATTTCCATGTTCTAGCAAGCAATATGAGTTGGGATTATTCCCTTAGCTAGGTGCGTTGGATTTATTAGCATGCAGGGGGTGATTCACCTAGCGACTAGCATGAATATTCCAGATTTTATGTGTGCTGGCTAAGCAAAGACAAGTTCACCGTAGCCACCCACCTTAGCGATGATTCGCCTCGGTAGAGCGATACGTTTGAGCGAGCCTCTAAAAGCCTAAGCTGGATTCCTGTAGGGACAAGTCTGGATATCCTTTGCTTCTTAATCCAGGCAAAGTGGGTCGGGACAGCTGCACTTTTGCCGTTTGAGACGGAAGTCCGCTTGAGCGGAACGGGGTGTTACAACGGCAATGGCCAGCAGCACGCATAGATGGACAACCCAATTTAATGGATCCATCAGGGCATGCTTAAGCTGTAGTCTAATAGGAAATAGAATAATTATTACAAGTCACAGTCTAATCTATCTCATCCACAACAGATAATCACAGATTAAATGCCAGAAATAATGCAAATGGAAATAAATAAGCAATATCAAATAAGTGTCTCGGGAAACAATCCGAGAATCAGTCTGTTATATTAAGGAAATAGACAGGAAATAAAATACTGGAAATAGAAATACTGAGTAGATGAAGCCGGTACTCAGGAGAAGTCTTCTGCCACGATCTCATCCTCAGGTTCCTATTCTATTCCGAGAAGTGCTCCTGTTCCGTACACCTCGGGGTAGATCTCTTCGGCTATACCTGGGGACATAGTCCATTCCAGGTCCTCAGGGGACGTAACAAGGTATAGAAAATATAAGCCAAAATAAATACAGTACAGCAATAAATGAAACCATAGGGTAAACTATATAACCAGCTAAGTGATTTGCAAGTTGAGAGTTTTGGCCATACTCAGGCTGAGGCTACTACAGGATCAGTGTCGGAGAAACCCATAGCAGTATTTTCTCGAAGGGCCAGAACTGGTGCCATAGCTCTGTGTCAGAGACTAAGACACATCCAGATGTCAATATATATAATATAATTAGCCTTTGTTATGGTAATACTCTTCCCATCCCATGAAATCTCACGTCTCATATCCATGACACGCAGGATCAAAGCTAATGCAACAAGTCAGGATATAAACTAAGCATGTAAACTGTATATGTCATGAATATGTATCCTATACGGAATTACAATGTATATCTCAGGGAAATTCCGTCACATAAATAGTGTCAGGTGTCCTGGGTTGAGCAGTTAAACAAGTTTAGTTATTAAGTCTACAAGAACTCAAGTAAGGTGTTATAACAGGAATCACTGCGAATTGGCAAGCTTTACTTGCCCACTGATGCTAAATTAAGCCAAGGAAATACTTAGCAAGCTGCAGGGTTTGGCAAAGTACACTTGCCTACTGATGTATAACTAAGTCCAGGAAATAGGTAGCAAAGCTGCAAGTTTTGGCGAGGTACACTTGCATGCGGTTCCGGCTCTGATTGCGGCTCTGACTTCGGTTGGATTTGCAGGCGGTACTCTGGTTACTGAAATAAACATCACCATCAGATCCAGAAAATATCAATCAGCTAGAAATGCCTGTCCTTGAATCCAATTTGGAGACAAGGGCAGAAATGGCAGTTTCGGGTCAAAATGGGGTCCACATGTGGGCCTGCTTTGCACCAAAAAATGTGTCAGGGTCAACGGCCTCCAAATTTACCAAACTTAGTGTCAACAGGTCAGGAACGATGATACGAACCCAACGGAACTTCCAAAATTGGATTCCGATGAGCCGATCATAAAATTGCCCGTCGAGCGGGGCCTATGGGGCCCACGACACGCGATTTCGTCAACGTTCTCAGAATTGAACCAAACTTGGGTCACAGGACCAGCGTATCGCTACGAGTCCGATGGTGCAAGTTTCTTCTCGATCCGACGTGTGTGCACAAAGTTAGGGTAAAATGCAGAAAAGTCGGATACGGGACGATGTCCGCGGATACGCGTTGATCCCGGTGTGCACGCACACCCAAATCGACTTCTGCGAAATCCCACACGTCCGTATCGACGACGCGCACGTATCTGTAAAGACCGCGCGCGACCAAGTCGTCCCGTTTGGCGGGGCGTACCCAGTTTCGGGGCGAATCGAGGCGTTATTTTTCCTATTTTTGGATCGCGGTGTGCGATCACCACAGGACGCGATGCCCCGACCGGTTTATCCGGACACCGAGAGGGTCATACAGGCTTCGCAACGTAATTTACGGAATCGAAAATGGGATTATGAGCATAGAGTTAGGAGTACCTGAACAGGGTCAAAAATTGGGATTTTTGTCGTGTCCGACACGACACAGGACACTGTGTCCTGTGTCCGACACATGGGAAATAGGAATTAGGGTTAGGGTTTGGGGTTCCCGGCGGAGCTGCTGCGGAGGGTGGCAGGGTTGAGGCGGAGGGGCACGCGGCGGCTCTGCGGCGCCGGAGAGGCCGGCCGGGCTAGGGTGGCGCCGGTGGAGGTTCTGGCCGCTCGGGCTGCTGCTGGCCGGTGCCGGAGAGAGGAGGAGGGGAGGAGGGAAGGTGGCTGACGGAGGAGGAGGGCCGGGCGGTCGTCTACGGCGGACTGGGCTGGTCGATGGCGGAGGGGTCTGGCGGTGGCGAGGTGGCGTCGACGGGGAGGGGGAGCCGGAGAGGGATTTATAGGCTGCCGGGGGGGTTGCTGGCCGGGCGAACCGGAGAGAGGGGGGACGTGGCCCGGGCGGAGCGACGAGGGTGGCGGGCTGGGCGACGCGTGGCCGAGCGGAGCAGAGCGGAGCGGCCGGAGCGGCGGTGGACGCGGGGCTGGGGCTTCGTGGGGGGGGCGGGTCTCCGGGTGCGGGCTAGCGGGCGGGTCTGGCCGACCTGACCCGACCCGCTAGCAATGCGGGCTGGGCCGGTCTGTGGGCCTGGGTCCAGTGGGCTTGGGCCGGGCCAATTTATTTATTAAAATAAATAATTAATTAATTAAATCATTAAATAATTAATAAATAAATAAATAATTTCAATAAATAGTTTTCAGGTGTTTTAAAATAGGTCCGGGGCCCAATAAATTCTTGAAAAATTAACCTAAGTCCAGTTTTTCATTTTACACCAAAAAATATTATTTTCCTAATATTTTAATACTGTTTATTATTAATTAAAATCATTTAATAATTAAAACCCTGTTTTAAATTACAGAAAAAACCCAAAAAATTCCAGAAAATTGTAAAAAATCCAAATTTAAAAATTCTTGAAAAATCAGGGGGTTTACAATCTATCCCCTTAAGAGGATTGCGTCCTCGAAATCAAAGAACCGGTCAACAGAGATGACTCGGTCGTAAGCACGGTTTGAAATACGTCACAAGATACTTAGGAAAATACCGTTTCCCAAAAAATGAAAGTTATACACTTTCCAGAGAAAATCTAGTTAAAGTAAAAGAACTACAACTTTTATGAAAACCAGGTTATTATTAACAAGTTGCAAGTTTACTAGGTTGGGACTGAGGTCACGAACCAATAGGCACGAGCTAAAACAAGACTAGAAACGGAAAACTATGAATCACTTACTCGCATCAGCGTCCTGCACAGTCATCGCGTAAGCTTACCCTCGTCCTTGAGGTAGATTCCTCTGCTGCTGCTGGGTTGGTTGGTAGGGTGCTGCTTGAGGCGCTGGTGGAGCTTGTTGGTTCGCCCTTGGTGCTCTTTCTCTACGCTTAGGGCAGTCCCTCACTGCATGTTGTCTGGATTCGCAACCTAAGCATAGTCCTAACCTGCGTCGGTGTAAACTCCATCACCCAAAATAGGTATTTTGTGTATATTTTATATTATTATATTTATTATATATGTTGAATTTATTTAGAATATGCTCTTAGTTAATTAGAAAATAAATTTCTTGATATATTTACTTATATAAATATTTATTTAGAATTATTTTAGGTTATTTTAGTTTTTTGCAGATTTTTCTAGAATTTTTGGTAATTAAAACTTAGAAAACATAAATTTCTAGGACTTCTATGATTTACTATACGACCATACTTGCATGTCGTTCCTACCAAATATTTATTTTAGTTTAAAATATTTAATTATATTTTTTTTGTAATTTATTTAGAATTTTAAGAAATTTATTTAGATTTTAAAATTATTTAGGATTTATTTGGATATATATAGTCTTAATATTAGATAGATACTAATTTAGTGTTAATAGATATTAATAAGATTTTATAAATTATTTGTATTATATTTAATTATATTTAAGATTATAAATTATTGAGATAAATTCAAACTCTATTTTAAATTAATTTAAATCCTGAACCTACTAGGAAATCAACTTCATGCATATCCTATCTTTATTTAAATTCATCATAATCCTATCCAAATTAACCAATCCTATTCGTATTTAATTAAGTAGTGTCCACCATTATAAATATCTCATCCTTCATATTTTTCTTTCCCAAATTCCTCTCTTTTTCGTCCAAAAAATAGTCAAAATTCTTCATAAATTCAGCCTCATTTTCTACTAGTTATGACGAATTAAAAAGACGATATCTCCTAGATCCGGACTCCAAACACGCTCCAGTTTTTTTTTTTAGAATAATAATGAGGTTAGCTTTCTGATAATATAAATTGTTTTTTGAAATTATTAGTATTAAATTCTAGAAAATTCGTAGAGCACAGCATGTCCGAAAATAGACGTGTTTCGATATTTTCACGATTTCGGGAGAACTAGGAATCAGAATCATGAACCGTTTAAAGTTTCGGAAAGCTAATGTCGAGATCATCGACATATATTTTTTCCAGAATTTATTTCAAAGTATTTACATATTGTTAATTCTGTAGAACTTCTAGGTTAGAATTTAATCATCGGTGCACAATACAAAATTTGTATGTGCCATAATTTTCAAACGAATTTGAATTCAGATGAGCCATAAATTCTAGTATATTTTTTATGCTGAAATCTACAGGAAATTATGCATGAAAGTCGAGTTTGTATTGATTGACTTTTTGGTCAACAGATCGTCTCGATTTGCGTGCCATGAGTCTCGAGTTGATAAAATTTAGTTTCTTTGGAAAAAATTTAGAAATTAACATAAAAATCAGAATAATAAGATTAAAATAGCATTTTAGAGTAATTATTCCATAATTAAATAAATTAAAATAAATTAATGGTTATATTATTATATAGTTATATGAATATATATGTAAGTAAATGCTAATTGATAATTATGACTAAATATTCAGACTATATGACCCTAGGATATCGTAGACTATCCCATACTTACCTTGACCATGTTGACCCTAAGACTTGTGAATTTGTCTGCCTTGCGTACACTAACGTACTGGCATAGACACTTGTTAGTTGACTGACTGATTTCGTACAGTACTTGAAAATGCGACACCCGCATAATTCAATGCGTAATTGACCGTGTTAGATGACTAGTGTTAACCCTAGTATACCCCCTGATTCCAGTATAAATGTGGTTGAGTATGTGCTAGTGTAATGACTAATGATTATATTATATTATATTTATGTGTACATAGGATATTGGATTGTTCTGAGCGATTTCTGGAGCAGGTTATTGGTACATTGCAGTTTCCTTGCCAGGCAAGTATACCTTGCCATTGTACTATTATTTATATTCCATATGTTGCATGCATTTTTATTTTCTGTCTTTAGTTCATATATTTTAACTGTTATATAAAATACGCGCGACGGTGACGTCGCTATATTTTTTCTTTATTTATGTATTGCATTGACCTTGTTCATGAGACTATCCCATTATCTTGTAGCACCATTAGGTTCATTGGCCGTGACACAGTGGTTACACGAGTGTGAGTCTCATATAGATAACGGGCTGCGTGATAGGTCTGGCCTCCTATACGTATGGGCCGTGCGTTAGGAATAGCTGCTGTTAGAAACTTTGCATGCTAGTAGACTTGGCAGTTATTAGAGGTGTTATTGTGTCATGGATGTGACATGCTTAGAGCATGGGGTGGGGAGAACAACAAGTACCGTATTTGAGCTCCTTTACACTTTTTCCTGTGCACCCGGATTCTCCACTGGAGATACGGGCGGTGATGACCCATATATATATTATATACATTGGCGGGCCTCTGCCGTTCAAAAGACGACGTGCCTTTGGGCCCCTGGATCTTCAAAAGAGAACCATGCCAAATCCCAGTTTTCAGCCAGATAGCTCACTTGTGGGGAAAGTTGTTCTTAACTGCATTCACTTTAGACGGTTAGACGACCCCTTTGGATATTTATTTCAGTACTTTATTGGCATGTGTTTAAGTATCTTGTTATGTCTCTCTGAGGACCTGGTCCGCTGTCAGGTGTATCTTTTCTTGAGTATTTGTAGGAGCACAGATTTGGATGGTTACATGTGATCCGAGGATGTCTTCTCTTCGAGCTGTGATGGATAGCTGGTATTCTTATATTGTGTTTTGGTGTTGTACTCATATTGTATTTGCTCTTATATTCGAGTTGGTAGTGGATTTGTTTCCATCCAACTATCATCCTTAGATACTTCTTATTGAGATCTAGTTTCATAGATACTGGTTATTTATTTCTATATGATTTTTGTGGATGAGATTTAGATTTTACCCTGTGACTTGTGACATATGTTTATACCACTTGTGGATTTTGTATTCATATTACAGCGTACGTATGGATTTAGTTTCCATATATTGGAGTTGCCATATCCATGCGACTGGCATACTTACGTGTTCCTAGTCCTACGTATTTGGGACTGGGGCGTGACATATTTTTATGGTGGCCCATGTAGGTCGAGATCATATTGTCTCGGTTACGTTACTGTACCGAACAAGCCTGCACATAGGACTAGAGTATAGGATCTCATCCACAATTGACTATGATTCACCTTCCTCCTCTATGATCTATTCGAACAATTGTATCCTGCTTGATTCCTGTACTTCCCTAATAAGTTCCTTGAGTATATATGGCCTTCTGCTAGAATATAGGAACCCCTGTTATTAGGATGATAATTAGAGTAACACACCTATTAAGAATACAACGAGAATATAGACACACCACTAAGTTTAGAATATCTAGTGAACCCTAGAATTCCTTATCTTTAATATTGATTTATCATTACCCCCTGATGTATTATGAAGACTTGAGAGTAGTATAGACAATACTAGAGTTAGTTAGAAGTTTTACCATAATGTTTGACCCTAGTATTGAGGAACCAATGGAGAACCAATATTGAACATTAGGACTGAACCTAACCTTCATAATTGGATAGTTTTAGAGAACTATAAAACTTATGTCATTGTCTTGTTATTAGTAGACAGCACCCTAGGAAGCCTAGAGGAATGTAATCAACCCTTTCCCTTGATCATACCCCGAACATGGCAACTAGCATGTCACCCCCTTAGAGAACCATGATGCTATCTAGAGCCCTCTATTTTTGATTTCATAACTTGTCCCCCTGCAACCTTAGCGTTCGCTAATTGTGTGACGACTAAATTATGATTCTTCTTTCTTCATCATTTAACTCGTGCCACATAACTCGTATGATTGAAGGCCAAGTAATCTTATTCTATGTTAGGATATGTAGTTTGCTAGGGTATAGTTTGGTAATTTAAACTTTAAATTTTGTGCGTGATAGTTAGGATTTGATAGTTTGCGTAGTTCTCTTAGGTTGTGACCTAATGATTACCCCTTAGCTTTAAATCACGAAATCTGTACCCATAGCTCGATACGAGTTAAATCCCTTTCCCCTCAACGGCTAGTAACTCTTCTATCCCTACGATTGACACCTGTTCTATGAGCACTTGACCCTTACCTATATAATGAAATAGGAGACCCTAATAAGAGTTTCTATTCTATGTACACATGCAAGGTTATTTTTGTAAGTATCCTTAAGACAATACAATAGTAGTTAAATTATTTTAAGTTGGATAGTATACCTCACCACCTAGTATCACGTAGTTCCTGTGATCCATTGACAAAGTGTAACTGAATGACATTAATTATATGCTAGCAAAGATGATAGTGTTTATTCAGACGATAGAATTTAGAGGTCCATGTCCCTATTGGTCGACTAGCGACTTAGACAAGGAATTAGTATGACAACTATAGAGATTGTGTAGTCTTTCATTATTATTGCTTATTTTGCTTTTGTTTTTGTGAATTTGAATTGTTATGAACCTTCTTTCATCATAATCTAGCGTATTCATATTTGTTGTACTACCTTGACTTATGCTGCTATTATAGCCTAGTTTTTGCAAGCTTATTCTTTATCGAGCTTGTTCATGACATACGTATTATTGGGGGCCCACAATAATACATTTCAGAATTAGTGTATTAGGGTCTAGCTAACCTTAGTGTGCTTGGTTCGCCCTTCGCATAACTACTTTACGTGGATTGAGATATGTAGTGATTAGTAGACGAATATACTTACCCTCTAGATACGACAAAGCATATCATATCAAGTACATAACTGCACCGATGTGAGCATGCGAATAAGAAATTACCAAATTAAGATTTCAATCCACAACTGTCTTGACAATTCCCATTTGAATTCTTTAAACGCTTTGATTCCCATACTTCCATTCTATTACCCCGCCTTGAACTCTTTTTCGTTGCTTTTCGTCTTTCTTTGTTTCGGAAAGACGAAATCTCGTGCTTGGATATAAGTGATACACGGATAGTACAAGATATATCCTATAGGCCAATCACATTATTTGGTGACTATCTTTCATAATTGATTAAGGGCATATCATATATGATATAGTTGGCGTTAAAATTTTGAGGATTGAATGACATGAGAAAATAAATTGAGGAATATTTTTCTTAAGTGTAAGAGCCTTATATGATAGATGGGTAAATTCTAAGTTGTGTAGAAATTACAGTATTAAACTTGAGGAGAATTCCTTTAGATTGTGATCAAGTAGGATTAGATTGAGAGATTAAGTCCTTTTAAATGTGGAAAATTTTAAAAGAGGGATTAAGATAATGAGGATTTAATGAATTTTAAAAATCTTGATATTGAGGACCCAATATTTATACTTTGAGCACATGATTTAAATTTTGAATATTGAAGGATGAATCATCGATTTAAATTTTGAGGATAAATATAGAATTTTAGACTTGAACAATTGGTTAATTAGATTTAAATTTTACAATTTGATGATTTGAATTAAAAGTTCAATTTTGATTTTTGGGTCACCTATTTAAAATATTGAGGATGTAAATTGAGTTTAAATATTTGAATAGTACAAAATTCTTAAGTTAAGAATAGGAATAAGATTTTATTAGAATTGTTTATTGTTCAAAGTCTAGAGGAGATTATGATAGTTGAAAATTATGATATAAATTTTGATGTGGGATGTCATATAAACTTGAGTCAGATTTGGGTGTTGATTATTTAAAAATTGAGAAGAGATTACGACAAGTTGAATTTTGATTTAAACAGTGGTTATATTAATTTTGAAGTGATCACGATAGATTCGAATAGATTTTGTTATTTAAATTTTTTGGAAGAGATTGCGATTGACATACCTTATGTACGAATGTGAAGGATTTAACAAATCATGTCTTATTTTAATTTCGAGGACGAAATTATTTTAAGTTGGGTAGATTGTAATTTCTCTCACCCAAAATAGGTATTTTGTGTATATTTTATATTATTATATTTATTATATATGTTAAATTTATTTAGAATATGCTCTTAGTTAATTAGAAAATAAATTTCTTGATATATTTACTTATATAAATATTCATTTAGAATTATTTTAGGTTATTTTAGATTTTTGGAGATTTTTTAGAATTTTTGGTAATTAAAAATTAGAAAACATAAATTTCTAGGACTTCTATGATTTACTATACGACCATACTTGCATGTCGTTCCTACCAAATATTTATTTTAGTTTAAAATATTTAATTATATTTTTTTTGTAATTTATTTAGAATTTTAAGAAATTTATTTAGATTTTAAAATTATTTAGGATTTATTTGGATATATATAGTCTTAATATTAGATAGATACTAATTTAGTGTTAATAGATATTAATAAGATTTTATAAATTATTTGTATTATCTTTAATTATATTTAATATTATAAATTATTGAGATAAATTCAAACTCTATTTTAAATTAATTCAAATCCTGAACCTACTAGGAAATCAACTTCATGCATATCCTATCCTTATTTAAATTCATCATAATCCTATCCAAATAAACCAATCCTATTCGTATTTAATTAAGTAGTGTCCACCATTATAAATACCTCATCCTTCATATTTTTCATTTTCTACTAGTTATGACGAATTAAAAAGACGATATCTCCTAGCTCCGGACTCCAAACACACTCCAGTTTTTTTTGTTAGAACGATAATGAGGTTAGATTTCTGATAATATAAATTGTTTTTTTTAAATTATTAGTATTAAATTCTGGAAAATTCGTAGAGCACAGCATGTCCGAAAATAGACGTGTTTCGATGTTTTCGCTATTTCGGGAGAACCAGGAATCAGAATCATGAACCGTTTAAAGTTTCGGAAAAATAATGTCGAGATCATCGACATATATTTTTCTTAGAATTTATTTCGAAGTATTTACATACTGTTAATTCTGTAGAACTTCTAGGTTAGAATTTAACCATCGGTGCACAATACAAAATTTGTATGTGCCATAATTCTCAAACGAATTTGAATTCAGACGAGTCATAAATTCTAGTATATTTTTTATGCTGAAATCTACAGGAAATCATGCATGAAAGTCGAGTTTGTATCGGTTGACTTTTTGGTCAACAGATCGCCTCGATTTGCGTGCCATGAGTCTCGAGTTGATAAAATTCAGTTTCTTTGGACAAAATTTAGGAATTAACATAAAAATCAGAATAATAAGATTAAAATAGGATTTTAGAGTAATAATTCCAGAATTAAATAAATTAAAATAAATTAATGGTTATATTATTATATAGTTATATGAATATATATGTAAGTAAATGCTAATTGATAATTATGACTAAATATTCAGACTATATGACCCTAGGATATCGTGGACTATCCCATACTTACCTTGACCATATTGACCCTAAGAACTTGTGAATTTGTCTGCCTTGCGTACACTAACGTACTGGCATAGACACCTGTTAGTTGACTGACTAATTTCGTACAGTACTAGAAGACGCGACACCCGCGTAATTCAATGCGTAATTGACCGTGTTAGATGACTAGTGTTACCCCTAGTATACCCCCTGATTCCAGTGTAAATGTGGTTGAGTATGTGCTAGTGTAATGACTAATGATTCTATTATATTATATTTATGTATATATAGGATATTGGATTGTTCTGCGCGATTTCTGGAGCAGGTTATTGGTACATTGCAGCTTCCTTGCCAGGCAAGTATACCTTGCCATGGTACTGTTATTTATATTCCATATGTTGCATGCATCTTTATTTTCTGTCTTTAGTTCATATATTTTAACTGTTATATAAAATACGCGCGACGGTGACGTCGTGATATATTTTTATTTATGTTTTGCATTGACCTTGTTCATGAGACTACCCCATTATCATGTAGCACCATTAGGTTCATTGGCCGTGACACAGTGGTTACACGAGTGTGAGTCTCATATAGATCACGGACTGTGTGACAGGTCTGGCCTCCTGTACGTATGGGTCGTGCGTTAGGAATAGCTGCTGTTAGAAACTTTGCATGCTAGTAGACTTGGCAGTTATTAGAGGTGTTATTGTGTCATGGATGTGACATGCTTAGAGCATGGGATGGGAAGAACAACAAGTACCGCATTTGAGCTCCTTTACACTTTTTCCTGTGCACCCGGATTCTCCACTGGAGATATGGGCGGTGATGACCCATATATATATTATGTACATTGGCGGGCCTCCGTCGTTCAAAAGACGACGTGCCTTTGGGGCCCTGGATCTTCAAAAGAGAACCATGCCAAATCCCAATTTTTAGCCAGATAGCTCACTTGTGGGGAAAGTTGTTCTTAACTGCATTCACTTTAGACGGTTAGACGACCCCTTTGGATATTTATTTCAGTACTTTATTGGCATGTGTTTAAGTATCTTGTTATGTCCCTCTGAGGACCTGGTCCGCTGCCAGGTGTATCTTTTCTTGAGTATTTACAGGAGCACAGATTTGGATGGTTACATGTGATCCGAGGATGTCTTCTCTTCGAGCTATGATGGATAGCTGGTATTCTTATATTATGTTGTGGTATTGTACTCATATTGTATTTGCTCTTATATTCGATTTGGTAGTGGATTTATTTCCATCCAACTATCATCCTTAGATACTTCTTATTGAGATCTAGTTTCATAGATACTGGTTATTTATTTCTATATGATTTTGGTGGATGAAATTTAGATTTTACCCTGTGACTTGTGATATATGTTTATACCACTTGTGGATTTTGTATTCATATTACAGCGTACGTATGGATTTGGTTTCCATATATTGGAGTTGCCATATCCATGCGGCTGGCATGCTTACGTGTTCCTAGTCCTACGTATTTGGGACTAGGGCATGACAGTCGATATTCCCTGGCTAGATGGCCTGCTTTGCCACAGTAGTGACAAGTAAGGAGGACTACCACTTTGTGGTGTAGATGCTTTCTGCTGTTGGTGCGGTCTCTTTGCAGATTCTTCTTGTGGTGCTCTGGATGTTGCTGATGGGGAAGACCTCTTCAGACTGGTTTCTCTCTTGGTGACGCGCTCAAGGACGTACGAGTATGATGTTGGTGCGACGGACCCAATTAGTTTCTGTAGCTCAATGTTCAGCCCGTCGAAGAATTTCTCGGCCTTCTCTTCCTCTATCGGGATCAGGGTTGGGGCAAAGCGGCTCAGAAGAATGAATTCAGCGTTGTACTCTTCCACCGTCATAGTATCCTGAGTGAGGCGATTGAACTTGTCCCGAAGTTCTAATCGAGCGATGGCTGGAATGTACATCTCCTGGAAGATTCTAGAGAACTCCTCCCAAGTAACTCGGTTTGGTCCGAGACATGTCTCCTCGGATAGCCACCAGTGATGGGCATTGTCCGTCAATTGCATTCTGACGACAGTCATCCAACGTTCTCGTGGAAGCTCAGCTGCTTCAAGTTGATGCCGAATGTTGGTGAGCCATTCATGAACTTCTGTGGGCTCCTCCTTGCCAGAAAAAGTGCGGGGCTTCAGTTGGCGGAAGTCAGTGATAGAGCCTGTCGATGGCCGTCGAGCTGGTAGGTTGGCCTGCTCCAGTTCAGTTACGATGCCGTCCCTCAAGAAATTAGCCTCGCGACGTTGAGCCTCGTGTTGGACTTGTTGCTGAGCTTACATCATCGCGTAGATCATTTGGAATATCTGTTGCCCGTCGATCGGCTGTCCTTGTGGGAATACGGGCGCTGGTGGAACGAACTGCGGCGGAGGTAGAATGTCATCACGCCGAAATCTGGAGGTAGGTTGACCTGCTTGCTGGCTCTGTTTAGTTGATGGAACTCCTCCGACTGGTGTCACTTCGTCGTCATAGGTGACACCTGTAGCTTGTGGTATTCCGACGGGAGTCTCGTTGCACTCTTGTGGGTCCATTTCCCTGCATCCAAAATAAATAATAAGAGGCGCACAGGAATCAAGAAAGAATGCAAGTCAATAAATTAATTCGAGTAGATATCAAGAACGATTCAAGCAAGTGGATGAGATCCTAAAAACTTATCCTATCTTATTGCTGGCCTGTTCGGTCCCTAAGTTAAAATCGAATAATTTAGTCGTAGACCTGCATGGGCCACCACAAAAACCATGTCACGCCCCAGTCCCAAAATGCCGAGGGACTGGATGCGCGGCAATGGCCAGCAGCACGCACAAATGGATAACCCAATTTAATGGATCCATCAGGGCATGCTTAAGCTGTAGTCTAACAAGAAATAGAATAATTATTATAAGTCACAGTCTAATCTATCTCATCCACAATAGATAATCACAGATTAAATGCCAGAAATAATGCAAATGGAAATAAATAAGCAATATCAAATAAGTGTCTCGGGAAACAAACCGAGAATCAGTCTGTTACATTAAAGAAATAGACAGGAAATAAAATACTAGAAATAGAAATACTGAGTAGATGAAGCCGGTACTCAGGAGAAGTCTTCTGCCACGATCACGTCCTCAGGTTTTTATTCTGTTCCGAGAAGTGCTCATGTTCCGTACACCTCGGGGTAGATCTCTTCGGCTATACCTGGGGACATAGTCCATTCCAGGTCCTCAGGGGACATAACAAGGTACAAAAAATACAAGCCAAAATAAATGCAGTACAGCAATAAATGAAACCATAGCGTAAACTATATAACCAGCTAAGTGATATGCAAGTTGAGAGTTTTAGTCATACTCAGGCTGAGGCTACTACAGGATCAGTGTCGGAGAAACCCATAGCAGTATTTTCTCGAAGGGCCAGAACTGGTGCCATAGCTCTGTGTCAGAGACTAATACACATCCAGATGTCAATATATATAATCAGCCTTTGTTAGGGTAATACTCTCCCCACCCCATGAAATCTCACGTCTCATGTCCATGACACGCAGGATCAAAGCTAATACAACAAGTCAGGATATAAACTAAGCATGTAAACTGTATATGTCATGAATATGTATTCTATACGAAATTACCATGTATATCTCAGGGAAATTCTGTCACATGAATAGTGTCAGGTGTCCTGGGTTGAGCAGTTAAACAAGTTTAGTTATTAAGTCTACAAGAACTCAAGTAATGTGCTATAACAGGAATCACTACGAATTGGCAAGCTTTACTTGCCCACTGATGCTAAATTAAGCCAAGGAAATACTTAGCATGCTGCAGGGTTTGGCAAGGTACACTTGCCCACTGATGTATAACTAAGTCCAGGAAATAGGTAGCAAAGCTGCAAGTTTTGGCGAGGTACACTTGTTTGCGGTTCCGGCTCTGATTGCGGCTCTGACTTTGGTTGGATTTGCAGGCGGTACTCCGGTTGCTAAAATAAATATCACCATCAGATCCAGAAAATATCAATCAGCTAGAAACGCCTGTCCTTGAGTCCAATTTGGAGACAAGGGCAGAAACGGCAGTTTTGGGTCAAAACGTGTTCCACATGTGGGCCCGCTTTGCACCGAAAAATGTGTCAGGGTCAACGGTCTCCAAATTCACCAAACTTAGTGTCAACAGGTCAGGAACAATGATACGAACCCAACGGAACTTCCAGAATTGGATTCCGATGAGCCGATCACAAAATTGCCCGTCGAGCGGGGCCTGTGGGGCCCACGACACGCGATTTCGTCAACGTTATCAGAATCAAACCAAACTTGGGTCACAGGACCAGCGTATCGCTACGAGTCCGATGACGCAAGTTTTATCTTGATCCGACGTGTGTACACAAAGTTAGGGTAAAATACAGAAAAGTCGGATACGGGACGATGTCCGCGGATACGCGTTGATCCCGGTGTACACGTACACCCGAATCGACTTTTGCGAAATCCCACACGTCCGTATCGATGACGCGCACGTATCTGTGAAGACCGTGCGCGACCAAGTCATCCCGTTTGGCGGGGCATACCCAGTTCCGGGGTGAATCGAGGCATTATTTTTTCTATTTTTGGATCGCGGTGTGCGATCACCACAGGACGCGATGCCCCGAGCGGTTTGTCCGTGCACCGAGAGGATCATACAGGCTTCGCAACGCAATTTACGAAATTGAAAAAGGGATTACGAGCATAGAGTTAGAAGTACCTGAACAGGGTCAAAAACTGGGGTTTTCATCGTGTCCGACACGACACAGGACACTGTGTCCTGTGTCCGACACAGGGGAAATAGGAATTAGGGTTAGGGTTTGGGGTTCCCGGCGGAGCTGCGGCGGAGGGTGGCCGGGTTGAGGCGGAGGGGCACGCGGCGGCTCTGCGGCGCCGGAGAGGCCGGCCGGGCTAGGGTGGCGCCGGTGGAGGTTCTGGCCGCTCGGGCTGCTGCTGGCCGGTGCTGGAGAGAGGAGGGGGGAGGAGGGAAGGTGGCTGACGGAGGAGGAGGGCCGGGCGGTCGTCTACAGTGGGCTGGGCTGGTCGGTGGCGGAGGGGTCAGGCGGTGGCGAGGTGGCGTCGACGGGGAGGGGGAGCAGGAGAGGGATTTATAGGCTGCCGGGGGGGTTACTGGCCGGGCGAGGAGGAGAGAGGGGGGACGTGGCCCGGGCGGAGCGGCGAGGGTGGCGGGCTGGGCGACGCGTGGCCGAGCGGAGCGAAGCGGAGCGGCCGGAGCGGCGGTGGACGCGGGGCTGGGGCTTCGTGGGGGGGGGGGCGGGTCTCCGGGTGCGGGCTAGCGGGCGGGTCTGGCCGACCCGACCCGCTAGCAATGCGGGCTGGGCCGGTCTGTGGGCCTGGGTCCAGTGGGCTTGGGCCGGGCCAGTTTATTTATTAAAATAAATAAATAATTAATTAAATCATTAAATAATTAATAAATAAATAAATAATTTTAATAAATAGTTTTTGGTGTTTTAAAATAGGTCCGGGGCCCAATAAATTCCTGAAAAATTACCCTAAGTCCAGTTTTTCATTTTACACCCAAAAATATTATTTTTATAATATTTTAATACTATTTATTATCAATTAAAAATCATTTAATAAATAAAACCCTGTTTTAAATTACAGAAAAATCCTAAAAAATTCCAGAAAATTGTGAAAAATCCAAATTTAAAAATTCTTGAAAAATCAGGGGGTTTACAATACTGACTAGTCTTATGAGAACCAGCCCATATCCATTTTGGACCAAAGAGAGAATGTACTCAAGAATCAGACTATTAGCCTTGTTTGTGTTGCTTGGACAATAACTTGCCGGGAGAGTCGATGTAGGATCATGATCGAGGATGATATTAGATCTAGATTTATACACTTGTTACATACTGGAGGTAAGTTTCTTCTTATGCCTTTGTATTTGTCACCACCCGCACCCGGTATAGGGATGCAAGTCGGGAGCAACACCCAGCCTACGCCACAGCATCGGCGGTGAAATGCTGTCTTGGTCAACTATACGAACTAAACATCTCACGATAATATAAAATCTGCCAATAATATCTGAACACAAAACTCAATCACATTCTAAAGCATTAGAAGATATCAAGGAAGTCTAATAAAACTATCCATTCAATATATAACAACACCAACAGAAACAATAATCAAAAACTCAAATATCAGCCCAAAATAAATTTGGTACCAAAGCTAAAGAAACTAACTATAAAAAACTAGTAATCCGAATAAACCTCCCGATAATTACTCCAGAACTAGTGAGTCCAAGTTTGCACCATCTATGTCAAAATCCATAGTATGCCGGACACCAATCTCTCGGATCCTCTAAAAAATATTTTTCAGTCAGGAATGTAGCGAAGTACGTCTTTAACAACAGTTCTAAATCAATGATATAAACTATGTAGCAGTAAATAGATGTGAATATATAAGATGCCATATATATATACAAGGGATACGCAATAAAAGAAATACTGGAAATAAATACAATAATGAACAAAAATATACTAATGACTAAGTGAGTGAGTACTAGCTTTAACATATGATCGACTTGGAAACTTGATACAAAATTTATGGCCTGGCTAATCATACATGCGGTGTATGATTAACACTATTCAAGAGCAAGACTTGATATAATGAGGGTATGATCACATATCTACATTACATACTCTCCAACCCCGATAGGTATAAAGGATCAAACCATGGTACGCTATGGCATGAGATTCTCTAAGAAGATAACGACTCTTTCTGTGAATAAGTGTCTGTACATGTACAAGATAATCAATGAAACAAGGCTTGCACAAGATACACCATATACCAAGGAATAACATCTCATGACGAGATCCAGATATACAAATTCGTGTAACCATCGTGTCAAAAAAATATGGACTTCTACAGTAGATACAATTAACATAAAGGATATCATAAATAAAAAACTATTAGAGAATGTACTCGCCTGAAGTCCGATAAAACATCTCACATATGTCTGATACGGTGCCTCGAAGACCTAGATATGGAATATAACATCAATACAAGGTTCTAGAAAGAAATAAGTTAAACTAGTCAACTTCTATGTTATAAAGCCATTTCTATGTCAAAACAGTCAAACTCGGTCAACTTAAAGTCAAACTTAGTCAAACTACCTATTTCTAGGTCGCATGAGTCTATCTCAATGATATTGGGTTCATACACTATGAATCTAGGTCATACAAGTTAAATCTTATTATACTAAAATATCGTATCTCAGGATACGCAAACAATAGGTAAATATCACATATCTATAATAAAGCAATATTAACTATATAAATCCTAATTACAAATACAAAATGGATACCTTGGTTTGGAACCAACTTGGTATCGCAACACTAAACCATTATCTAGATACCCAAACCAAATACCTTGGGTATCCCTAATACCTTGGCATTTACCAAGGTATCTCAAGGTAATATCACTCTAGTATATATATATTAACTACCCATCTATAACTATAAAATACCATGCATTTAATATTTATATAATATTATATACCATATTTTAGTCACCTTAGTATCAATCCATAACTAGTTTACATCTATCCTATTACTATGCCAATACCTACTACTAATACCTTGGTACATCTCAAGGTAATCCAAAATGATAACATATAACTAATACATATATATAAACCCAACTAATACTAAATATAACCAATACTATACTGTATGTATATCCATTCATAAGAACTAAGTATAATATAACGTTTCTAACTACTATATTTATATCACTACATATATCTAACTAACTACTAACCATAACATATCAAATACCTTAACTACTAATGACTAATATATATATATCAATCTAATACAACTACTAACTAATCACTAACCACTAATATATATACATGTACACATATTTATATATATAATACTTAACTAGAGATACAAGTGCGCATATATATATAAATAGATCTAATCAATTAACTAGGTAAATATCAGGCTACTAATAAATACTAATTAACTATTACTAGTAAACTAACCAACTAACATACTTACAACTACTAAAATATAGTATACAAATACATATATATCAATTAGGAATATATATACATATATGATAATATATATATATATATATATATATAGTATTTATTATTTATTATTTATAATATAAATATAATTATTCTATACCGCAAAACTGTTACTGTAAACTGTTCCTGCCATTGCTAATTGCCATTGTTGCTGTTGCTATTACTGCTGCTATTGTTGCGACACTGTTATTGTTGCTAATGCTGTCGCTGCTGCTGTTGCGACTACTGCTGCTGTTGCTAATGCGTTGTTGCTGCTGTCGCTAAAGCGCTCCTGCTATTACGACTACTGCTGTTGTTGCTAATGCGCTGCTGCTGCTGTCGCTAAAGTCGTTGCTGCTGTTGCAACTACTACTGTTGTTGCTAATGCGTTGCTGCTGCTGTCGCTAAAGCCGCTCCTACTGTTACGACTACTGATGTTGTTGCTAATGCACTGATGCTGCTGTCGCTAAAGCCGCTGCAGCTATTGCGACTACTGTTGTTCTTGCTAATGCGCTGCTACTGCTGTCGTTATTGCTGTCGTTGCTGCTGTTATCTGTTGTTATTGTTGCTGCTGTGTCGTTATTGTTGCTGCTGTGTCGCTATTGCTGCTGTTGTGCCTCCTTCTCTCTTCCTCTTATATATATATATATACACACAAATATATACATATATATATAACTATAACTTTATATATATATATATATATATATATATATATATATATACTCCCCCAATTACTTATATAAGTATCCACAATAATACCTATAGTATATCATACATATAGTAACATATATACATATATCCATAATATCACTAATACGTACACATAAATATATAATCATACAATATATATATATATATATATATATATATATATATATATATATATATATATATATATATATATATATATATATATATATATATATATATATATATATAACATAACATAACATAACATAACATAACATAACATAACATAACATAACATATATGTATATATATATATAACAACATATATATATACACATAACATATACATATATATATACACTGCTATATTTATATACTACTATAATTAATAGCTATTAAATATGTAGGAGAATAGCTACATATATATATATATATATATATATATATATATATATATATACATGATAATATATATATGCATACACATAGTTATATATCACATTGACTAAAAATAATTGAAAAATAGATCTAGAAATAAATTGTACAAACACATGAAGTGTATCACACCCGTATCCTACTAGATCTAGGATACACTTACGACACGTGTCCACCACACATCCAAATATACCCCGAAGGATACGAGAAAGTCTAATATATTATTTATGAACAATATGAAGAGTCAAATATAATTTATGTGTCCGTGTCAAAATATGATATGCACAAAGTCCCGTATCGGAAAGAAAACTCCCAAATCAACATGTATCACCAAATTATTGGGATACGACCTACACATACCCAATTATGGACATGACACAAGTCCCAAACACACAAACACATGTTAAATTGATCTATAGGACCAATTGGCACACACAATAAATGTCAATCTAGGAATTCTCCTAAAATTGACACAAAAAATACCATAACTTTCACAATATGCCTCATATGAACTCAAAACCAAATCCTATGGGTAGCCGATGCATATAGGTTGATTTCTCATATTTAAATCTCAGATTTAGAACCTAAATTAAAGGGAAAAACTAAATTGTACCTAATAGGAGATGGATTACCAATGCAACCTCCAAATATGATAAAATTTGCCTCCAACTTGTAGTTCCTTGCTCCACTTTGTAGATCCTTGCTTCCTCCTTCTAGATCCTTGCTCCACTAGTCTCCAATTGTGATTTGGAAAGGAATTAGGGAGAAATTTGGTAGAGATTTGATAGAATTTGGTTAAGAAAAATTCTAGATCTAGATTTGGAATAAAAAATAAAAAGAGAGAAAGTTTGTATCCCCTTTATATAGGCATCACTTGCCCCCTCCCTCAAGCTACTATGTAAAGTCTAAAATATCCCTTGGGGCCTCTCATAAAGAAATTAATTAAGGAGGAAAGCTTTTAGTCTAATGGGTTTAACATAATTAATCATCCTCCTAATTGTTGGGCTTCTAATTATTGGTCTCAATTCTAACTAGAATTAAATATTGGTCCATGAGTCTAAACTAAACAAGTTAGGTCCACTAATACAAGTTAAAAATAAATCTAATATGCTAACAATAAATAAATAATATAATAAATAAATATTCAATATGCACAATATTTAATTAATTACCAAATAACTAAAATATCCTTTCTTAGAAAATGTGGTAGTGACAAATCTACCCCCTTAGAAGAATTTCATCCTCGAAATTAAAACTCTCATTCCTCTCTCTTACGCCAGTCATATCCTATTCATACAAATCTTACTATGGTCAAACTCCTTCAATCGTAGTCTAAAATAGTATATATCCTATAACATAGAATCCTACCATTCAATTGAAAGAGGAATTATACTTGAATATAGTTAAAATTCAGTCTATGTCCTGCTGAGTGTCTTCCTCAATTGGTGCAGAAAAATATGCTATGCCACCTACGGCCTATCCCATCACACACTAAGCATTTAC
The DNA here is from genome assembly GCA_036927795.1 of Iris macrosiphon. Taxonomy (NCBI): domain Eukaryota; kingdom Viridiplantae; phylum Streptophyta; class Magnoliopsida; order Asparagales; family Iridaceae; genus Iris; species Iris macrosiphon. Next base: position 79,554,666 of record JAYESA010000017.1, on the reverse strand, counting down.
TAATCATCAACCTAGTCAAGATATTCTTAATACTGATGGTTACTAAATACTAGTGATATACTCTAATTCTAGGTCATAGACATGCTTAACTCACTGGCACCTACTATGTGTGATACTATATAAAATACTGTTAAGATACTACCTCCTTGTTCTGTTTTAATCACCAAAATTTCTCAACCATTCTCTTACAAGGAACACTTGTATACCTTTTCAATCATGTATTTTATTAGCACACTCTCGTCCAACTTAAATACCCCCAATAGGATACCTTATTTAAATCTAGTTACTGTCTACACAAGACACCATCTCTCATATGTATTTTTAGATGACTCCTCATCCAAGTTACTCGTGTCTCTCCTTTATATTATATTAGTTACTAAATGCTTGCCTAAACTTTCATAATACTTGAGGTACTCCGTCTCTTGTTACTAGGGTATATCTTTCTATCTGCTACCTGGTGCAACTCATCATCTAGCATTTGTTAATCATCTGAAAGTTTTCATCTGTATATTAGTATCACAATAAATACACAATTATCTTCTATTCATTACAATACCATGATATCTCACTGGTATCCTTATACCTCTCGGACTATTCTCTGATACATACTACCTCTATAATCAAATTTAGCAAGGTAATATACTTACTTACTTCTATATATATATATATATATATATATATATATATATATATATATATATATTGTCTCCCTCCTCTACTGCTTGGATCACTTGTACTATTACTCCTAATTTTTTTTCCTATCCATATTAGCTGATACACCAATCCAATATCATTATACAAGGTACTTACTATTACTAGCATATTACTCAACTAATCCCTGATATATAAACACTAGCACACTTGATATAGTAATACTAGCTTCCAACTACACAATATTTGTCCTTAAGGTTCTAGGATACTAGCTTCATCATTAGATCACCTCATCATACTAACTAGAAATCATGATCACTTGCATCCAATGCACTAGTTATTAACTTCTATAATACACATATTTTACTTCACTCTCAAAGGCAGACATATGGTTCCATATCTCTATTGATGTATCTCTCTTCAAACCTTATAGACGGATATATAAATCAGTGATACACTACATATCTTTCATAACCAATCTTGATATTTCTTAACCCATGACATAATATTAACACTCCAACTTTTACTTTCTGATACTCATGAACTCACACTGACACTCATCAACTATTGTGCATCCTGCACATAATTTCTAGAAACTCTTCCACCTATTGCTTCCAATACATCACTAGCCTCAATATCAGGTGATATACCCATCACTAGTTATATACTGGTACTCATATCTACTCACATCAACCTATATCACAAGTCCTACTACTTTAACATAATGTATTCTGATTCCCTCACACTCTCCTATACACTTATGGGTACCATTCTACTATGACATACTCACTAATACCCTTTATGCATATACATTTCTTTACTCTTGACACACCCAAGTATCAACCACCCAATTGAATATCATGCTCTATTGATTTTTAACACAATTTCCTTGATACTTAATTGTTTACATGGCTCACCCAACTATATGAATTCATGACTATCCAGAACTGGTATGCTGACTCTGATACTAACTCATGGGACCACTAATGATACTCTCTACTCTTCCTTCTGCCTATAGTATCAATACAAACTTATAATGATACCTATCATAGAACTATTGCTACAAGGTACTACGATATGGGTTATTTGTCACCCTCATATTTTCATCTAAGGGTAGTTTGGTAATTTTTAATGGGTATTAATTCTTTTAGGAATTATTATAATTAATATTTTTACATGGCATAATTTATTTATTTATTGTATTATTATTTGTTGCTAGTATAGATTTATTGGACTTGTGTAGTGGACATAACCATTTAATTAGAAAGTATGAAATAAACTTTTAGACTAGTCTAAGTTCATCCCATGAATTAGGCCCATGAGTTAGGAGGCTTAATTAATTAGTAAAACCATTAGACTGGAACCTTTTCTCCCTAATTAATTTCTTCATGAAAGGTCCCAAGGGATATTTGTGTTATTTTATATGGCATAAGGAGTGTATATAGGCCAGCCCCCTTGGAGGAGAGAGAAAATCATTCTTTTCATTCCAATTCCAAATTCTAGATCTACAAATTTCCTCTCCAAATTCCCTCTATTCCCTCACCAATTCTCTACCAATTCTTTATCAATTCTTTTCTAAATTCACCATTGAGGTTGCTACACCAAGGATCTATAAGAAAGAAGCAAGGAGCAAGGAAGAGGAGGCCAAGATCTACAAGGAGAGCAGCCACTTGTCAATTGGGGACTTTTTATTGAGAATCCATCTTCCAATTGGTACAATTCAGTTTTTTCCCTTCTAATAGACTCTAGATCTAAGATTTTATCATAAGAAATTAACCCACATCCATAGGCTATCCATAGGATTTGGTTTTGGGTCAATTGGAGACCTAAGGTAGAAATTATGACCAAATTGGTACCAATTTTGGAGAAATTTTAAAATTGGCATATGTAGTGCTTGTTATTAGATCTAATTGATACTTAATTATTATTTGTGACTAGTGCTGTGTCCATAATTGGATATATATGTAGGCCGTATCTCGTCAATTTGACAAAATAGTTTAATTTTAGGGATTTTCCTCCGACACGGGCCTTGTGCATATTCCATTTTAACACGGACACGTAGACACTCTAATTACTATATATATTGTTCATAATTTATGTATTGGACTTGTACGTATCCTTCGGGATGCGTTTGGTTGTGTGTTGGAGCCGTATCACAAGCATATCATAGAAGATGTGTGATACGGATGCGATGCGCTCCATGTATTTGTTGTTTGGCCCATTTTCCTATACATGCATATGTATGTATATATGTATATACTATCTATGTGTTATATGGTATATGTAATAGTGTATTTTGGGTTTTTATATATACGTATGTCTATATGTATATATTATGAGGGTATCTAGATATATAGAACTATGAGTATATGTCTAGATATATATATCTATATATATATGCTAGTGTATATAATATGTATATATATATATATATATATATATATATATATATATATATATATATATATATTTATATTTATATATAAATCTATATGTATATCTATATGTTGATTCATATGTATGGCTAAGTATATACATATATATCTAGTGATTTATATGTATGTGTATATCTAAATGTATTGGTATCTATACTTCAGTGTTATGCATATAGATTGATATGTATGAAGGGTAGTATATGCATCTATGCATATAGATAGTTAGTTATCTATATGAGTATTAGTAGGGGTTGTATAGTTAGTTATGGTGAAGACTCAACACAGTGTCAGCAACAGAGTTTAGTCCACTATAGACCAAAGAGCCAGTAGTCCCTGTTACGAAGAGAGTTCCAGCAGCAAACTTACTTAGGGACAGCAGAGAGGGGGAGCCAGTCACAGAGAATGGCATTCATCAGTGAGGCACAACAGCGGCTCCACCGCATCAAGTTCCTCAGTGCACTCAGGGAAGCCACAGCAAGGCTCGAGCCTGGGTAACTTCGGTGCAGCAGTGCAGTTCGACTGCAGAGCATCATGCACACAGAATTGGAGAAGTGAAGGAGATAATAGTCCACTGTACTATTTTTGTCAACAGCAGAGTTCAACTGCACAGAATTCAGTCCACTGTGTAGTTCTCATTGCACAGTATCAGACAGTGTTTTAGTCATTGTGTTCAGCTTGTAGGTAGCAGTTTCAGTGTATCAGTCAGTGGGTTTTGGGTACCTAGCTAGTCTATATTCAGTGTTGTGTTAGTTAATTGTTAGTTGAGGTTAGTTAGTTATGTGATCAAGGTATTGTAAATAGTTAGATAAGTATGTAGTTACTTGTTAGATTAGTTATATGTATGTAGCTAGTCTAGTGTTAGTGATTATTAAGTTAGATATTCATAGCTAGTACTATATTAAGATATTTATGTTAGTGTAGGTGCATACCTTAATAGTCTAATTGTTAGCTAAATATGTATGTTTATATTAATTATTATGGTTAGTAATTGGTGGTGACTTATTTTATATATATATATATATATATATATATATATATATATATACTAGTTATGTGTTAGTGTTGAGTTATCTTGAGATACCATGGTATTTCCAAGGTATCGGGCTGATACCCAAGGTATTAAGATTGGTTATCGAGTTGGGTGCGATACGCATGGTACAAGACCAAGGTATCATATTTATATTATTTTGAGATATTGTTACTATATGTGACTAATGTATATATATATAAAAGCCTATTTTTATATTAGAAAACTTGCGTATCGTAAGATATGGCTCTTTGAATGCATTATTGTGTATTAGTTTAGCTAGCATAGCATAGCTTTATAGTGTATCAACTTAGTGACTTATCATTAGACTCTTGCAACCTAAATTTTATCGGTTTGACTTAGAAATGGTGTATCGACCTAGAATTTCATCAACTTTATTTATTTTTATTATCGAACCTTGTATTGATGTAACATACCATATATAGGTTGTGAGATACCAGCTTGGGCATCGAAAGACATACTTTGCTCAGGAATTCAGGCGAGTACATTTCTCTGATTATTTTCAATTCATAATATTATATATATGCATATTCTAGAATTATATACATTGATCCCCGACACAGTGATTTCATATACTGGTGCTATATGGATCCCGTCAGGAGGTGTTATCCCCTACCGTATGCAATGGGTACCTAGTCACATGTATTTCATCGTGTGCATCGGGTATTAACTTTCATGTGTCTCTTTTGTATCCACTATTTTGTGTGCTAGTATGACTATATCGTGATCATGTATGTAATATATCGTGATTGGATCCATGAGTATTGATTGGGGTGGGGGAGTAGGAGTTGGTTATGTGATCAAAACCCTCTTGATCTCATATGCATGTCAATTGTATACCTCACGTATAATGGAGTTACCTTTATACCTCATGTGCAACCGAAACCGATCACATAACGAACTTACACTCTAAATCATACAGTTAGTTTTCTTATTCTCTACTTGCAGTTATTTCTCATATTTACTTTCCAGTTCTTATTGTGCTTATTGTTCGTTCATCCTGTATTGTATATTCTTTCTACTTGTGCATCTTGTATCCTTTTTCTATTGCTTGTTGTATATGCTCGATAATGCTATTGAAACTGCTTTTAGAGGTATGTACTTTGCTCCAATCCTGACTGGATATATTTTTCCAGATGATTGACTAGAGGAGCTGTGTCCCACATATTACGGCCGTCAGGATGGTGAGACTTTAGAGGATACTCCCCTAGAGCAGGAGGACATAGTACCAGTGACTGAGGATGTTTACTTTGTTTGGTGATTCTTGTATTAGACTTTTCTTTGTTGAGATTCACAGATGTATTATTATTTTATATTGTGGATTGTACCTTATTCTTTCCTTTGCTATTCTATTCGTACATTATTCTTTCTTAGTTTGTTTTATGATTAAGATTTGATATAATAGTGAGATACCATATTGCTTCTCCTTTTGGAGTTGAGATGATTGACAGGTACCATATTATATTGTTGAGATGTTAGAAATGATCCAGACAGTGTTCTACCACCAATTTTGTGACATAGGCTGGGCATAACCACGTACTCGTGTCCGAATATCCGGGTACGGATCGTGACATATTTTAAGTGGTGGCCCATGCAGGTCTAGATAGATATCGTAGTTATGATCGACTAGGGTATTGCTACGAGCCTGCTTTAGAAAAAATAAGATATAGGCTAAGAGTTACTCAATCATAACTAGGAAACATTTCAATATCAATTTTGTAATCTTTATCTATTTGAATATTGTCTCTCATTTTGAATAAAGTTATGTCCTTCTTTAATGACATCACATTATATTCAATATTGATTTCGTATTTTCAATCTGTCTTCAGGATGCCCCGAAGATCAGATTTTATCTATAAAACTCCTAATTCTAAAAATCGTATTTACCTTTTTAATTAATTATTTAATTGAATTATAGTAATTATGAGCTAATTAGAGGAAATATAATTTATTTAATTTTTATTTTAGGTGTTTGTGCATTTAGGGGATCTATGGAGCAATTATAAATTTTTTCTAATTTATTCCATATAGGAGACCTAGTGGACAGCTGATAGATTTATTGTATGCTCTAGTATAATTTATAGAATTATATATATATATATATATATATATATGATTTATTAAAAAGGAAATAGAAGAGAAAAAAATTAGAAATAGAAATAGAAATGAGAAAGAAATAAAGAAAGAAAAAGAAAAGAAAAGAAAATGGATATAAAAAAAATGGATTAAACCCTAAGACTCTACCCGACCCTAAGACTCTACCCGACCCGCGTTATGCAAACAAGCAGCAGCAACTGCCTTATTCACCAACCCGCGCGTACTAGCGAACCCCCCTGCGTCCAATATACATATGTATATATATATACCTCTAGATTAAACCCTAACCCTAAAATCTACTCTACCATCCACCCTGAGCCGCGCCGCCAGCCCCGACTTCCCAGCCCCAGAGCTGCCGTAGACAGCCGCCAACCCGTCGGAGTTCCCGCGACCACCGCGCACCGCGACTGCAGACTCTGAACAGCAACTTACCTGTGTTCACGACTCGTTTTCTGCGCCACCGCTCGACCAAACTCGACCCCGTCTTCACCGATACATTCACTACTTAACCCCCTTCCATACCTGTATGTTAGTTTACCTCGAACAACACATAAACCTAGGCAAAAACAGCGACCAAGTTGGCAAAAAATAATAACTTTTAGGATCGCAGAAAACTGCGGTAACTACCTATGTTCACGGACTCGTATCTTCCACCACAGAGATACGAATTCAGTTTTTCTTTTTTAGTATGTGAAGACCATCTAACCTAGTTTATTTTCTGTCAAATACAATAATTTATTAACTGTTGTATGTTAAATTAAATTAGATGGAAAACCCCAAAAATATACTTTTTCTAAATTTCAGAAATTGCGATACGGAGCGCGCTCCACCAAACAGAACTGCCCCATCGTGTACCAAGTATACCAAAAGATGCGTACAGTATACCCAGATGTGTGAACTTTCAGGGAAACTTATTTGGACGCGTGTGCGCGTCGGAATCAGCCCGTATCAGCAGAAAATCCCCCGTGTCTTAACATTTGCAAAACTCTACGCCATTTAGTGCGCGCTCGTCAGAATGTGACAAAACATGTGCCACTGGACTCGTGGTATGGCGCTGGTCCTGTGACCTATTTTTCACACAATTCTGAGATAGTTGACCAAGTCGCCTATTGGCGGGCCCTACGGTTGACTTTTTAGGCAAAATTGTGTTCGGCTCACAGGAATCCATATTTAGACATACCGTTGAGTTCGTACTGATATTTATAATTTATTTGACCTATAATTTTGTCCCATTTAGAGACCTTTACCCTGGCACACTTTTCGGTGCAAAGTAGCCCACATGTGGAGCCCGTTTTGACCCAAAATTACCATTTTACTCCTGTGTCCAAATTGGATGAAAGGGTAGTATTTTTTAGCTTTTTTGCTTATTCTGGTAATGTTGGTGATGTTTATTTCAGCATCCGAAGACGTTCATTCTGAGGCCGTAGTTTCTGACTCTTGGTGTTTGACATCTGGACGTTACATTTTGTAACTCTATTGCAGAACAAGTATACCTTATCGTTGTACTGTTATTTATATTCTATATATTGCATGCATCCTTATTTTTTGTCATTAGTTCATATATTTAACTGTTATATAAAATATGCACCCAAGGAAACTTGGGTGCAACGACGGTGTCGTTGTGATTATTTTTATTATGTATATGCATTAACCTTGTTTATGAGACCACCCAATTATCATGAAGCATCATTAGGTTCATTGGTTATGACACAGCTGTTACACGAGTGTGAGTCTTATATAGATCACGGACTGTGTGACAGGTCTGGCCTCCTGTACGTATGAGTCGTGCGTTAGGGATAACTGCTAATAAAAACTTTGCATGCTAGAGGACTTAGCAATTATTAGTAGTCTATGGACATAGCCTTTTGTAGTACGGTAGTTTAATCCTTGTCCTTGTTTGGTTGCCGGATTGGGCTATTATACTAAAGATAGCTATGAACCAAATCGTGTCATGGATGTGACATGCTTAGAGCAGGGGGTGGGGAGAACAACAAGTACGGCATTTGGGCTCCTTTGCACTTTTTCCTTCTGTAACCTGGAAGCTCCGTTGAAGATACGGACGGTGATGACCCTTATATATTATATATTATCAGGCGGCCTCTGCCGTTCAAAAGATGACATGCTTTGTAGGCCCCTGATTCTCAGAGAGAATCACGCCAATCCCATTTTTAGCCAGATAGCCCACTTGTTGGATTCTTGTCTTGAGATTAGCAGACAGTACCTTAGAAAGCCAAGAGCAATGTATAGAATATTTTCTTGATCATACCTCAAACACAGAGATTAGCATAGCATCTTCCCTTAGGAAACCATGACATTATCAATAGTCTCTCTATTTTATTTCATGGCTAGTTCCTCTAAAACCTTAGCGCTCGTTATTTGTGCAATGACTAATTATGTTTTATCTTCTTCATCTTTTATTTTATGCCACCTGATCCTTCTGATTGTAGGCCAAGTGTATTCTTTTATGATAGATATATAGATTGCTGGAATTATAGTTTGTTAATCTTGAATTTTGAAATTATGTGCCTTGTAGTTAGAACTTGATAGTTGAGTATCATTTATATTATAATTTTATGATTATCCCTTAGTTTTAAATCATGTAACTTATACTACACCTCGATACAAGTTATATTCCCTCTCACTTAAAGGCCAGTAACTTTTCCATTCTTACTATTGATACATATTCTATAAGCACTATGATTAAGACTTAAGGTGACCCTTACCTATATAATGCAATATGAGACCTTAATGAGTACCAAGATCTTTCCTCATATACCCTAATAAGAGTTTCTGCTTTATTTATATGTGCAAGGTTATTTTGTAGATTCCCCTTAAGACTGTCACAGTATTAGTTAATTATTTTAAGTTGGGTAGTATGCCACACAACCTAGTATCACATAGTCTTTTGACCTATTATAGAAGAGTAACTGAAGGACACTACATGTATGCTAGCATAAGACGATAATGTTTATTCAAACTGTAGAATTTAGAAGCTCAAACCCTTACTTGGTCGACAAGCGACTTAGACAAGGATTTAGTATGACAACTGTAGAGATTATGGAGTCTTATTTCTTTTGTGAACTTGAATTATTTCGTAACATCTCTCATCATAATCTAGCGTACTTATATTTTCTGTACTACCTTGATTTATGCTGCTATTATAGCCTAGTTTTGCAAGCTTACTCTTCTATCGAGCTTGATCATGACATATGTATTATTGGAGCGCTACAATAATACATTTCAGAATCAGTGTATTACGGTCTGATCAACCATAGTGTACTTGATTTGCCCATCGTAATACTACTTTACTTGGATCGAGATATATAGTTGACTAGTAGACACATGTACTTGCCCTCTAGATATGTCTTAGCGGATCATATCAGTTACATAACTGTATTGTTACGAGCATGTGAATAAAAATTATTAAAATAGGATTTTAATCCACAACTGCCTGGACAATTCCCATTTGAATTTTTTTTTACGCCTTGATCCCCATACTTCTATTCTATTACCTCCCCCTTGAATCCTTTATTATTATTTTTCGTCTTCCCTTATTTCGTATAGACGAAACCTCATGCTTGGTATAAGTTTGATATACAGATAGTACTAGATATACCCCATAGGCCAATCACATTACTAGATGACTACCTTTTATAACTGATTAAGGGTATATCATATGTGATATATTTGGTGTTTAAATTTTTGAGGATTGAGTAACATGATTAAGTAAATTTGAGGAATAAGTTTTCTTAAATGTATAGCCTTATGTGATAGATGAAAGAATTCTAAGTTGGGTAAAAGTCGCATTATCAACTTGAGGTGATTCTTTGATTGTGATCAAGCGATCTAGTAAGATTAAATTGAGAGATTTAAGTCATTTTAATTTTAGGAATTTTTAATAATGACTAAGATGATAAGGATTTAATAAATTTTAAAATAGGGATGACCAAATATTTATACTTTGAGCACATAATTTAAAGTTTAAATGTTGAAGATTAAATCATCGATTTAAACCTTGAGGATAAATATAGAATTATAGGCTTGAACAATTGGTGAAGTAGATATAAAATTTTATAATTTGATGATTTGAATTAAAAGTTAAATTTTAATTGTTGGATTACCTATTTGAAATATTGAGGATGTAAATTGAAACTAAAATTTGAAGAGTACGAAATTCTTAAGTGAAATTTGGAATAATATTTGATTAAAATTATTTTCTAGAGAAAATTATGATAGTTGGAGATAGCAATATAAATTTTAATATGGGATGTCATATAGATTTGAATTATATTTGGATATTGATGATTTGACAAATCGAAAAGAGATTACAATATGTTAAATTTTGATTAAACAGAGGTTACCTTAATTTTGAAACTGATTGCGATGGATTTGAATAGATTTTAAATTTTGGAAGAGATTGCGATTGACTTGCCTTATATGCGAATGTGAAGGAGTTAACAAATTATACCTTATTTTAATCTCGAGGATGAAATTATTTTTAAGATGGGTAGATTGTAAACCCCCTCACCCAAAATTAGACCTATTTGGCTTAGAAAGAGAAACTAGGGCTAGTTTGAATCCAATTAGAAATAGAATACGATATTTTATTTAATTATATAATATCATATAGTGCACCTTACCGTTGCTTCAATAATTGGAGAACCTCACTAGCCATTACCTTCCTACAAATTCTACACCATTGTCCTAGACATGTCCGTCTTCTATTCTAACATTTGTATAACTTATAATTAAGCTCCCTTGTGCTACATTTTAGTCGCACAACATTCATCGTGAACGTTATTTCTTAATTCTAAATAATTCTAACTTTGTATCCTTGTGTGTTCCAATCAAAATTAGAGACACAATCTTGACCCATTTCGTACAACCCAATCTATGATAATATTCTACTCTGAGTCCTCTATGCCCATGACACTTGTGTCCCACCTAATGTTTTCTCCATGTACTTCTAATTAATTCAAGAATACCTTGCACATTAATTTTGATTAATTAAATCCAATTTCTATCTTTGTGTAATTTTTCCAATTGTTGGGTATTTTTATACAAAAATGTATTAAGGTGATCACACCATTAGACAATACATGAAGAAATCCATTTTTTCCTTCACATAAATTTTCTTATAATTTTTGGAATGTGCAACGCACAAATACTGCCCCCTCATTTAAACCAGCCTTGCATTTTAAACAATGCAAATTATAGCCCACCAAACATCTCTATGACAATTGGAAAATCATGGAGGTTAGGATGGAAGAATATACAGAATAAGCTAAAAATCTCTATCTTATACCATCCTTGACTTTCTATCGTGACTTAGTTTTAATTTCGAGTACAAAATTTTTATAAGTTAGGTAGAATATAAAACCCCTAATTCTAAAAACCGTATTTACCTTTTTAATTAATTATTTAATTGAATTATAGTAATTATGAGCTAATTAGAGGAAATAGAATTTATTTAATTTTTATTTTAGGTGTTTGTGCATTTAGGGGATCTATGGAGCAATTATAAATTTTTCTAATTTATTCCATGTAGGAGACCTAGTGGACAGCTGATAGATTTATTGTATGCTCTAGTATAATTTATAAAATTTTCTATATATATATATATATATATATATATGAGTTATTAAAAAGAAAATATAAGAGAAAATAAATTAGAAATAGAAATGAGAAAGAAATAAAGAAAGAAAAATAAAAGAAAAGAAAATGGATAAAAAAAATTAAGTGGATTAAACCCTGAGACTCTACCTGACACTAAGACTCTACCCGATCCGCGTTATGCAAACAAGCAGCAGCAGCTGCCATATTCACCAACCCGCGCGTATTAACGAACCCCCCCCCCCCCCCCCGCGTCCAATATACATATGCATATATATATAGCTCTAGATTAAACCCTAACCCTAAAGTCTACTCTACCATCCACCCTGAGCCGCGCCGCCAGCCCTGACTTCCCAGCCCCAGAGCCGCCACAGACAGCCGCCAACCGGTCAGAGTTCCCGCGACCACCGCGCACCGCGACTGCTGACTCCGAACAGTAACATACCTGTGTTCACGACTCATTTTCTGTGCCACCGCTCGACCAAACTCGACCCCGTCTTCACTGCTACGTTCAACACTTAACCCCCTTCCAAACCTGTATGTTCGTTTACCTCGAACAGCACGTAAACCAAGACAAAAATAGCGACCAAGTTGACAAAAAATGATAACTTTTGGGATCACAGAAAATTACGGTAACTACCTATGTTCACGGACTCGTATCTCCCACCACAGAGATCCGAATTCGGTTTTTCTTTTTCGTATGTGAAGACCATCTAACCTAGTTTATTTCCTATTAAATATAATAATTTATTAAATATAGTATGTTAAATTAAATTAGATAGAAAACTTCAAAAATATACTTTTTCCAAATTCCAGAAATTATGATACAGAGCGTGCTCCACCAAACAAAACCGTCCTGTCGGGTACCAAGTGTACCAAAAGGTGAGTGCAATATACCCATATGTGTAGGCTTTCACAAAAACTGATTTGGACGCGTGTGCGTGTCGGAATCAGCCCGTATCCGCAGAAAATCTCTCGTGTCCCAACTTTTGCAAAACCCCGTGCCATTTAGTGCATGCTCATTAGAATGCAACAAAACTTATGCCACTGGACTTGTGGTATCCCGCTGGTCCTGTGACCCAATTTTTATGCAATTCTGAGATAGTTGACCAAGTCGCCTATTGGCAGGCCCCACGGTTGACTTTTTAGGCAAAATTGTTTTTAGCTCACCGAAATACACATTTGGATATACCGTTGAGTTTGTACTGACGTTTAAAATTTGTTTGACCTATAATTTTGTCTCATTTATAAACCTTTACCCCTGGCACGATTTTCGGTACAAAGTGGCCCACATGTGGATCCCGTTTTGACCCAAAATTACTATTTTGCCCCTGTGTCCAAATTGGATGAAAGGATAGTATTATTTAGCTTTTTTGCTTATTCTGGGAACGTTGGTGATGTTTATTTCAGCATCCGGGGATGTTCATTCTGAGGCCGTAGTTTCTGACTCTTGGTGTTTAATATCTGGACGTTATATTTTGTAGCTCTCTTGCCCGACAAGTATACCTTGCCATTGTACTATTATTCATATTCTATATGTTGCATGTATCCTTATTTTTTGTTATTAGTTCAGATATTTTAACTTCTATATAAAATGTGCGCCCAAGGAAACTTGGGTGCAATGACGGTGTCGTCGTGATTATTTTTATTATGTTTATGCATTGACCTTGTTTACGAGACCACCCCATTATCATGAAGCATCATTAGGTTCATTGGCCGTGACACAGCTGTTACACGAGTGTGAGTCTCATATAGATTACGGACTGCATGACAGGTCTGGCCTCCTGTATGTAGCGCCCCGTTCCCCCGGTGTGGGGAGCGCGGCTAAGAAACACAAGACAGTATCGTTCGATCGGGAAAGATTGAAACAAGAACTCGTCCTCGTTATAGATTTGTTTCTTCAGAATCAATTCCCATATTCAGTGGACCGTGCCCCCAGAATCGACTTAGTCGCAGAATCAGGAGGGTCCTCTCCGCTGCTATCTTTTATTGCCTCGGATTTCGATGTCGCTTGTCGCTTTTGTGCTTTGAGTTGGTTATGGGATTTGCTTGTTTTCCTTGAACGGTTTCGATGGATTTCATTATTTTCGTTCATTGAACTGCACTTTAATTTCGAGATTGGAAAGAGAGAAAGAAGTATTGATCAAGCGCTAGCACCAGACAAAATGCAAGGCCAAGAAAGTAGTTCGGGCACTTCGGAAAGCTCTCGGAGCCAATGGGGCATATCTCAAGTCAATCCGCTTGAGCGGATAATGCAAATGTTAGAATAACAACAACAAAGAGATGATGCTCGCCAAGCCAAGTTTGAAAGCAATCTAGAGGCCCGATTCTCAGTCCAACAGAAGCAGGTAGATGTCCTGCAACAGATCGTTCAGACTTTGGCTTCCAACCATTCCGCTGCAACAGTAATAACTCCGGTGGAAGAGCCCGTGCTTGAAGTCGAGATGCCACAAATTCCAAGGCTGAGGGAAGTGACTGCCTTCGACTTTGGCCACTTCAAGAAAGTCTGTAACACTCCATTTAATGGGACTGAGGAACCAATTGTGGCCCTAGATTGGCTGGCCGAACTTGAAGACCACTTCGCTCTGCTAGCGGTCCCCGAAGATAAGCGTGTCGCCTGTGCGCAACTACACTCCGCCTCAATGCGCACGATTGGTGGGACGTGCATCGACGATCTCTCCAATTTGATCACGGAGAGAAGGCGATCTCGTGGACGACTTTTCGTGCCGCGTTTGAAGAGAAGTTTATACCCCCTCCAGTACAACGTCAGATGGAGAACGAGTTTGTGAAGCTGCGGCAGGGCAGTATGATAGTGAAACAGTACTCCGCCAAATTCAACCGACTCTCCAAATTCGCTAGGGCCTATTTACCTGATGCAGCTAGTCAAGCTAGAAGGTTTAAAGGTGGTTTGCATCCTGCTATCCATGCACACATGGTCGTTAATCAGTACGGGACAATACGAGAAGTCATGAATCACGCTCTATCTCTTGAACCGCAGTATCCTCACGTTTTTGTCGGCGCTGTGCATACCTACAATCACAAATGCCAAGGCAACGATAGAGGAAATACCGCTGCAAAGTATCCTAACCACGGTGGTCCACGGAGAGGAAACCCAGGGCAACCATGTTCTTATTGTAAGAAACCAGGGCACACAGCTGAAAAGTGCCATAAGAAACTTAGGCAATGCCTCATTTGTGGGGATCCAGATCATACCGTTCCTGGCTGTCCTTTGAGCCACCTTAATAGTCGGCCTCAACATAATGCCCCTTAACGGTAGGTCCTATTCTTAAGTTTTGAGGACGAAACTACCAATTAGTTGGGTAGGATGTAGCGCCCCGTTCCCCCGGTGCGGGGAGCGCGGCTAAGAAACACAAGACGGTATCGTTCGATCGGGATAGATTGAAACAAGAACTCGTCCTCGTTATGGATTTGTTTCTTCGGAATCGATTCCCATATTTAGTGGACCGTGCCCCTGGGATCGACTTAGCGGCAGAGTCAGGAGGAACCTCTCCGCTGCTATCTTTTATTGCCTCGGATATCGATGTCGCTTGTTGCTTTTGTGCTTTAAGTTGGTTTTGGGATTTGCTTGTTTTCCTTGAACGGTTTTGATGGATTTTATTTTTTCGTTTATTGAACTGCACTTCAATTCCGAGATTGGAAAGAGAGGAAGAAGTATTGATCAAGCTGTTCGTTATGCAGGTGAACGAGCAGTAGGCGGCTTACGAGCGAAGTCGTGAAGTGCCTCTTTCCTTCTCCCTTTCAACCATCTATGTGAGTGGCTACCATCCCGATTAGCTAGCCCTGCTTCCAAGTTTTCACACCTAAAACTCTTGCATTCTTGTTTGCCCCGATCAGACGATACCAAGTAATAATAAATGATACCAAGATAAAAAGAGAATAGACTTGGATAATACTGCTTGTCAATCAAACTTGTGAACGGTTACTTACTTGCATGCTTGTTCATTCAGAATATTTATTATATGCATAAATACAAGTTAGAATGTTTGCTCTTCTTTAAATTGTGCTATGAAAAGAGCTTATCCTGAATGAAATACACTGAACCGAGAGGCTATACAACTAAATTATAAAATACTACTTGTCTTGTACTCGTGTTGCCTCAACTGCATGAACTGTTACCTTAATAAACAATACCGATTCGATCACGGACAACTTGTGCACAAGGTCACTGGTTCCTGCGGACGGTCGCTAGGCCACTGGCACCGATCCGATCCGGACAAAACTTTACTGTAGTCTACTGTATCTGGACGGGATGGTCTATGGCCACTACTGAATCTTTACTGCATTCCATCATCGTTCAAGACTAAATCGTCCATTATGGCATCCCGCCAGTGATCCACTGTATATTTAAACCTGTTACAAACTAACTTGTGTCTTCGTGGCAGGGAAGGCATGGTAAGCATTGTGCAGGTGGTTCAGACGGGTAGGTAAAATCTACCGAACGGTGGCAAGTTCATTTTAGTAAATTATATATGCTGCTTACTTGTAAATGAACTAAGGTAAGATAGAAACCGACAAAAATATGCATGCTTCATTAAAACAACGTGTTGATTGGTATAGTATGGTTAACTCGCCTTCACCAGTATATTTCGACATGCTGACCCTCGTTGAAACAGGTTCTCCGCACCAAGGCGAACCGAACGAGGATCCAAAGTCGTCTTCCCAAATCCAGACCAGCTGTAGGCGCATCCTGATCGTGCCGCATTTTGAAGCATTTTGAAGAAAAGGAGCTTGCACCTCTATATACATAATGCAGCTCCGTGGCAAAGCTGTCCTCCAGCCCGGAGGTCTATACATTTTGAAGTTTAGTAAAGGGATGTAATGTACAGGACTGCTATCTCATTTTGAGTCAATACTTTTGTAAGCCCGTGCGGCAATTTAGCTGACTCATTCAAGATTTTGTAATAGATGTTCATTATCAATAAAGAGAACTTTTCCATGTTTCAAATTTGTGTTTCAATTTATCTGCGTACTCTGAATATGTGCTCGTTATGTAAAATACTTTAGTCTTGTGCGGGCGCAACCCCAGGCCCGCACGACATCACGATTCATGGGATGCCCCAACGATTCTACAGAATTGGGTCATGACACTGTACGTATGGGCCGTGTGTTAGGGATAACTGCTAATAGAAACTTTGCATGCTAGAGGACTTAGCAGTTATTAGTAGTCTAAGGACATAGCCTATTATAGTACGGTGGTCCAATCCTTGTCCTTGTTTGGTTGCCGGATTGGGCTATTATACTAAAGATAGGCTATTAACCAAATCGTGTCATGGATATGACATCCTTAGAGCATGGGGTGGGGAGAACAACAAGTACAATATTTGGGCTCCTTTAAACTTTTTCCTTCTGTAACCCGAACGCTCCGTTGGAGATACGGGCGATGATGACCCTTATATATTATATATTTTCAGGCGGCCTCTGCCATTCAAAAGACGACATGCTTTGTAGGCCCCTGATTCTCAGAGAAAGTCACGCCAATCCTATTTTTAGCCAGATAGCCCCCTTGTTAGAAAGTTGTCCTCAAACTGCATTCACTTAGACGGTTAGGCGACCCATTAGATATTTATTTCAGTACTTTATTAGCATGCTTCTATGTATCTTGTTATGTCCCTCTGAGGACCTGGTCCCTTTCCAGGTGTAGATGTTTATGAGTATTCGTAGGAGCGCAGATCCAGACTGGTTACGTATATTTTGAGGACATCTTCTCTTCGGGCCTAGTGATTATTGGTGATGTACTTATTGTTGTATTTTTTTTATATTCCAGTTCGGCATTGGATTTGTTTCCATCCGACTATCCTTTTTTGATACTTCATATTGTGATCTAGTATATAAATATTGGTTATTTATTTATATTAATTTTCTGTGGATGAGATTTAGACTAAAACCTGTGACTTGTGATAGTTTTTACCACTTGTGGATTTATCATTCATAATACAGCGTACGTATGCGTTATGGTTTCCATATATTGGAGTATCATATCCATGCGGCTGGCATGCTTACGTGTCCTAGTCCTACGTATTTTGGGACTGGGGCATGACATTATTGCTTGAGAGAAACGACAGCTTCCTTAGATACTTCCCAGTATGCTGCAGAGAGGGTAGAAGCTACTATTGCTTCTTCTCCAGTTGAGAAGGTCGCCTCACCGGTTCAGGTAGGAGTCTCAACAGCCGCTTTTGGGGGTGCTGTAAACTCCCTCACCCAAAATTAGACCTACTTGGCATAGATAGAGAAACTATGACTAGTTTGTAACTAATTGAAAATAGGACACGATATTTTATTTAATTTTATAATAATTAAATTACTTAGTGCACCTTACCGTTGCTAAAATAATTGGGGCACTACACTAGCCGTTGCCTTCCTACAAATTTTACATTATTGTCCTAGACATGCCAGTCATCTATTCTGACATTTGTATAACTTATAATTATGCTCTCTTGTGCTACATTTTAGTCGCACAATATTTGTCGCAAACGTTATTATTTAATTCAAAATAAATTCTAACTTTGTACCCTTGTGCGTTCTAATCAAAATTGGTGACACAATCTTGACCCATTTTGTGCAACCCAAATTATGATAATATTCTATTCTGAGTCTCATATGTCTATGACACTTGTGTTCCACCTAATTTTAATCCTATGTACTTCTAATTAATTCCAGAACACCATGTGCATTAATTTTAATTAATTTAATCCAATTCCTATCTTTGTACAATTTTTTGATTGTTTGCGCTTCTATACAAAAATGCAATAAGGTGTCCACACCATTGGATAATACATGAAGAAACCCATTTTTTCCTTCACATCAATTTTCTCCATTAATTTCGGAATGTGCAATACACATCGCCCCCATTTAATTCTAGCCTTGTATTTAATTAATGCTATTTATAGCCCTCCAAACACCCCCATATAAGGCCAGGCCCACTCCCAAGAGGATGTTGACCAAGCCCAAATTTTCTAGGTCAATACCCAACCCAAATGCTACATGTATTTATATAACTTTTCCTTTCTTTTTTTCCTTTTTCATCCTCCACAAATCAAACCCCAACCCTAACCGACCCTTTTCTCCCTTCATGTTCATCACCTTCATCCCGAGCCATCCTCCTCCGCCGAAGAAGCTCCCCCTCACCGAAGCAGGCCCGTCACCACTACTCGATCACCTCGCCAACCCCCTTCCCTTTAATACGCCTGAACATGCCACCGTCGCTGCTCAATGCCATCACCACCTCCACCTCTCTTCTCTGACTCCTCTCACCATCATCTTTCATCCGGTCTTCTCCTGAGCAGTCGGGCCATCCCTGAGCACAGTCGCTCACCACCCCCTCTCAACGATGACCTCTTCCTATTTCCTCCTTCCTCCAGTGATCTTCCTCGATCCTCCAATCACCACCACAGCCCTCTGCACATCTCGACAGCACCATCGTCCCTGACTCACCCCGCTGCCCTCGACGCCTCCCTACACATCGACCACCACCATCTCCTTCCCGCCATCCTCGCCTGAGGACTACCATAACCATCACCACCGTTCCTTTCTGCATCCCGAGCACCCCCTGAACCGCCATTAACACCACCACCATTAACACCGATCACCCCGACCTTGACTTGCCGGAGCCACCCGCCTGGACTATACCCCCGACCTCCGTCTTTCTCCTCCTCCTCTTCCCTGTCCTCCCTGCTTGACTCTTCTTCGACTCCTCCCATCAACCCGGCCAACACCACCACACCACCAGCACCGCCACCACCTCTTCTCCTTCCTCCCTAGCACTTTTCCTGCTCCCTGTCCTCCTCCTCCTCCTCCTCCTCCTTACCGGACCTCCCCCCTGGCCGGAATAGTAGCACCATCAACATCCTCATCACTCCATCATCATGATCATCAATATTACCATTAATAGTATCATCATCATCCCATCATTCATATCATCATCATCATCATCATCACAATCATCATCCACATCATCACAATTATCCCAATCACCATCCACATCATCATAATTATCCCAATCACCATCCACATCATCACCATACTCATCATCATCATTACCGACACCTTAACCCTAATCATCCCCATCATTATCTCATTATCCTCATCATCTCACCATCATTATCTTATCATAACCTCAATCATCACCACCCTCGTCGTCAGCGTTATCAACCTCATCGTCGTCCCCGTGCGCGTACCCCGAGGTTCGAACCTGTCCCTCTTCTTTCATTTTATATGTGCTTGTGTATATGCTATTAGGACATGAGTATTGCTTTATGACTGTAAATTGACTGCAGACCCTGAGTCGGTAAACCCAATCTCGTATACGTATACATATACGTACACGTATGCGTATATTGTTCAACTTGGTATATATATATATTATGTATGTATATATCTATATGAGAATAAGGGAGGTGAGATGGCACCTCACTCTAAAAACTAAGGTGGCGGTGACGTGGCACAATCTCAACCACACAAACGAGAGGAGGGGGTTAAGTGCAAATTGCCAATTATGAAATATGTGGTTGGGATTGTGCCACGTCACCGCCACCTTAGTTTTTAGAGTGAGGTGCCATCTCACCTCCCTTATCCTCATATCTATATTTAGTATATGTATAATATTCATTGGTATATGTATATATATTTAGTATATGTATCCAGATGGTTATGTATATAAATTATTGGTTATATCGTTATATAAATATATGGTATGTATATATATTGTAAGTAATTAAATACTGTGCTAGTAATAGTTATAACTATATATGTATTTATATTTTATGACCCTAGGACACTGTGGACTATCCTGTATTTACCTTGACCATGTGGACCCTAAGAACTTACAATTTGACCGCCTTGTGTACATTAACGTACTGGCTTAGACACATGCTAGTGGACTGTCTGATTTTGATATAGTATTTAATATAGGACACCCGCATAATTAAATGCGCAATTTACCTTGTTAATTGACTAGTGTCACCCCTAGTGTACCCTCTGAGCCCAGTGTTATTATGGTCATGTGTGTGTTAGTGTAATGACTGATGTTGTATTGTATTAAATTATATGTATATAGGATATTGGATTGATCTGCGCGACTTCTGGAGCAGATTATTGGTACTATGCAGCTTTCTTGTCAGGCAAGTATACCTTGACATTGTATTGTTATTCATATTCTATATATTGCATGCATCTTTATTTTCTGTCATTAGTTCATATATCTTAACTGCTATATAAAATGCGCGTCCAAGGAAACTTGGGTGCAACAACAGTGTCATCGTGATTTATTTTTATTATGTATATGCATTTACCTTGTTTATGAGACCCCATTATCATAAAGCATCATTAGGTTCTATTAGACATGACACAGATGTTACACGAGTGTGAGTCTCATGTAGGACACGGACTGCGTACTGGGTTGGCCTCATATACGTATGGGTCATGCGTTAGGGATAACTGTTGTTAGAAACTTTGCATGCTAGTAGACTTGGCAGTTATTAGAGGTATTATCGTAGCATGGATGTGACATGCTTAGAGCATGGGGTAGGGAGAATAACAAGTAAGGTGTGTGGGCTCCATTGCACTTTCCTTTTTGTAACCTGGATGCCCCACCAGAGATACGGGCGGTGATGACCCCTATATTACCTGGCGGCCTCTGCCATTCAAAAGATGACATACTTTTTAGGCCCCTGATTCTCCGAGAGAATTATGCCAATCCCATTTATGGCCAGATAGCCCACACATTGGGAAAGTTGTTCTTAAACTGCATTCACTTAGACAGTTAGGCGACCCATTGGATATTTATTTCAGTACTTTATTGGCATGCTTCTATGTATCTTGTTATGTCCTTCTGAGGACCTGGTCCTTTTCTAGGTGTAGATGTTCATGAGTATTCGCAGGAGCACAGATTCTAACTGGTTACTTATATTTCGAGGAGGTCTTCTCTTCGAGTCTTAGTGATTGTTAGTGGTTGTAAAGACATTGTGTTTTATTTTTATATTCTAGTTCGGCAGTAGATTTGTCTCCATCCGACTGTCATCCTTAGATACTTCATATTGAGATTTAGTTACTTGGTTATTGGTATTTATTTCTATTGATTTTGTGGATTAGATTTAGATTATGCCCTGTGACTTGTGACATATGTTTATACCACTTATGGATTATCATTCATATTACAGCGTACGTGTGTTATGGTCTCCATATATTAGAGTCTCGATATACATACGGCTGGCATGCTTATGTGTCCTAGTCCTACATATTTTGGGACTGGGGCATGACATATTTTTAGTGGTGGCCCATGCAGGTCAAGAATATATTATCTCGTTTACATTACTGTACCGAGCAAGCCTGCACCTAGGATTAGAATATAGGATCTCATCCATATTTGACTATGACTCATCTTCCTTCCAATCTGTCCTATCTAAGTAATCGCATCCTGCTTGATTCATGTGCTTCCCTAATAGTTACTTGAGTATAGCCTTCTGCTAGAATACAAGAATCCTTGTTGTTAGATAATAATTAGGGTAATATTCCTATTAAGAATACAACTAGAGTATTGACACATCACTAAGTTAGAATAGTTAATGAACCCTAGCATCCCTTACCTGTAGATTAATTTACCATTATCCCTTAATATAATTAGGGATAACTTGAGAGTGGTGTAAAGACTACTAGGATTACTTAGAAAATTTTACCATAGCGTTTGACTCTAGTATTGAGGAACTAATAGAAGTCCAAGGTTAAATATTAGGACTAACCTAGCTTTTCATGGTGGGATAGTACTAGAGAACTACAACTTTAGCTTCTTGTCTTATAGTAGCCGAACAGTACCCTAAGAAGCCAAGAGGAATAAAATAATACTACCCTAGATCATACCTCAAACACAGAGATTAGCAAACCACCTTCCCATTAGAAAACCATGATATTATCTAGAGTCTTTCTATTTTAATTTTATATCGTGTTCCTCTGAAAATTTAGCGCTCGCCATTTGTGCGACGACTAATTATGCTTTTCTCTTTTTTCTTTTAATTCGTGCCACCTAATCCTTCTGATTGTTGGCCAAGTAATTTTTTTTATGTGAGGATATATAGTGTGGTAGGATTATAGCTTGTTAATAATAAATTTTAAAATTAGGTGCTTAGTAGTTAGAACTTAATAGTTGAGCTGTTCATTTAGATTATAATTTTATGGTTATACCTTAGTTTTAAATCGCGTAATTTGTATTCATAACTCACTATAGGTTATATCCTCTTTCACTAAAGAGCCAGTAACCCTTCCATTCTTAGTATTAACACTTTTTTTCTATAAACACTATGATTAAGACTTAAGATAACCATTGCCTATATAATGCAATAGGATGCCCTAATAAGTACCAAGACCTTTTCTTGTAAACCCTAACAGGAGTTTTTACTTTATCCTTAAGGCAGTACAGTATTAGCTAATTATTTTAAGTTGGGTAGTATGCCTCACAATCTAGTATCACATAGTCCTCTTGACTCATTAATAAAGTTTAATTAAATAATATTAACTATATGCTTGCATAAGAAGATATTGTTTATCCAAACTATAAGAACTTAGAGGTCCATGCCCCTATTTGATCGACTAGCGACTTAGACAAGGAGTTAGTAGGACAATTGTAGAGACTGTAGAGTCTTTTTTTTTGTGAACTTGAACTATTTTGTAACTTCTCTCATCATAAATCTAGCGTACTTATATTTTCTGTACTACCTCAACTTATGATGCTATTTTATAGCCTAGTTTTGCAAGCTTATTCTTTTTTGAGCTTGATCATGATATATGTATTATTGGAGACGCCTACTAATACATTGTCTAATCAGAATCAGTGTATTAAGGTCTAGCTAACCTTAGTACATTTGGTTCGCCCTTCATAATACTACTTTACGTGCATTAAGATATAAAGTTGACTAGTAGACGAATATACTTGCCCTATAGACATGTCTGAGCATATCGTATTGGTTATATAACTGTAATGATACGAGCATGCGAATAAGAATTTACCAAATAGGATTTCAATCTACAACTGCCTTGACAATTCCTTAAGTGCCTTGATCCCCAAACTTCTATTCTATTACCGCCCCCTTGAACTCTTTATTATTATTTCCCATCTTCCCTTATTTCGGAAAGATGAAACCTCGTGCTTGGTATAAGTTGATACATTGATAGTACTAGATATACCCCATAGGCTAATCACATGACTTGGTGGCTCTCTTTTATAATTGATTAAGGGCATATCATAGTAATAGGTTTGGAGCTAAAACTTTGAGGATTGAATAACATGAATAAATAATTTGAGAAATATTTTCTTAGAGGTATAGCCTTAGGTGATAGATGGGTAAATTCTAAGTTGGGTAGAAACTGCATTGTCAACTTAAGAGAAATTTCTTTTAGATTATGATCAAGTAAGATTAGATTGCGAGATTCAGGTCATTTTTATTTTAAGAGATTTTAAAAGAAGGATTAAGATGATGATGATTTAATAAAATTTAAAAATCATGATATTACGGACCAAATAATTATATTTTGGGCACATGATTTAAATTTTGAATATTGAAGGTTGAATCATCGATTAAATTTTGAGAAAAATAAATAGAACTCTAAACATAAACATAGACGGATTGAATTCCAAATTTGATGATTGAGTTAAAAGAAATTTTGATTATTGGATTACCTATTTAAAATATTGAGGATATAAATTGAAATTAAAATTTAAAGAGTACGGAATTCACAAGTGAAAATAAAAATAATATTGGATTAGAATTGCTTCATATAGGAGATTATGATAGTGGAGATCGCGATGTAAAAACTTGGTATGAGTTATTTAAATCTTGAAGATGTTGTATGGATTGATTTAAATTTGGATGTTGATGATTTAGAAAATTGAGAAGAGATTACAATATGTTAAATTTGATTGAAATAGTGGTTAATTTAAATCTAAAGTGATTGCGATAAAATTAAAAAAAGATTATGTTATTTAGATTTTTTTTTGGAAGAGATTGCGAATGACTTACCTTATATACGAATGTGAATGATTTAGAGAATTATGCCTTATTTTAATTTTGAGAACAAAATTATTTTAAGTTGGGTAGATTGTAAACCCCCTCACCCAAAATTAGACCTACTTGGCATAAATAGAGAAACTAGGACTAGTTTGTAACCAATTAGAAATAGGACACGATATTTTATTTAATTTTACAATAATTAAATCACTTAGTGCACCTTACCGTTGCTTCGATAATTGGAGCACTACACTAGCCATTGCCTTCCTACAAATTTTACATTCTTGTCCTAGACTTGCCAGTCATCTATTCTGACCTTTGTGTAACTTATAATTATGCTCTTTTGTGCTATATTTTAGTTGCACAATATTCGTCACAGATGTTATTATTTAATTTTAAATAAATTCTAACTTTGTACCCTTGTGCGTTCCAATAGAAATTGGACACACAATCTTGACCCATTTTGTGCAACCCAATTAATGATAATATTATATTATAAGTCCCTTATGTCCATGATACTTGTGTCCCACCTAATTTTAATCCCATGTACTTCTAATTAATTCGAGAACACCTTGTGCATTAATTTTAATTAATTTAATCCAATTTCCATGTTTGTGCAATTTTTTGATTGTTGGGCGCTTTTATGCAAAAATGCAATAAGGTGTCCACACAATTGGATAATACATGAAGAAACCCATTTTTTTCTTCACATAAATTTTCTCCATGAATTTTGGAATGTGCAACGCACAATATTGCCCCTATTTAATTCTATCCTTGTATTTAAATAATATAAATTATAGCCCTCCAAACACTCCTATGTAAGGCCAGGCCCACTCCCAAGAGGACGTTGACCAAGCCCAAATTTTCTAGGTCAATACCCAACCCAAATGCTACATGTATTTATACAACTTTCCCTTTCTTTTCTTTTTTTCCTTTTTCATCCTCCACAAATCAAACCCCAACCCTAGCCGACCCTTTCCTCCCTTCCTGTTCATCACCTCCATCCTGAGCCATCCTCCTCCGCCGGAGCAGTTCTCCCTCGCCGAAGCAGCCCCGTCACCACTAGTACTCGATCACCTCGCCAACCCCCTACCCTTCAACGAGCTAGTACATATATTGTAAGTAATTAAATACTATTCTAGTAATAGTTATGACTATATATATATATTTATATTTTATGACCCTAGGACACTGTGGACTATCCCGTATTTACCTTGACCATGTGGACCCTAAGAACTTGCAAGTTGACCGCCGTGTGTACATTAACGTACTGGCTTGGAAACATGCTAGTGGACTATCTAATTTTGATATAGCATTTAATATAGGACATCCGCGTAATTAAACTCGTAATTTACTTTGTTAATTGACTAGTGTCACCCATAGTGTACCCTTTGAGCCCAGTTTTATTATGGTCATGTGTGTGCTACTGTAATGACTAATGTTGTATTGTATTACATTATATGTATATAGATATTGGATTGATTTGCGCGACTTCTGTAGCAGATTATTGGTACTACGCAGCTTTCTTGCCAAGCAAGTATACCTTGCCATTGTACTATTATACATATTCCATATGTTGCATGCATCTTTATTTTCTGTTATTATTTCATATATCTTAACTGCTATATAAAATGTACGTCCAAAGAAACTTGGGTACAACAACGATGTCATTGTGATTTGTTTTTATTATGTATATGCATTTACCTTGTTTATGAGACCACCCCATTATCATAAAGCATCATTAGGTTTCATTGACCTTGACACAACTGTTAGACGAGTGTGAGTCTCATGTAGGATACGAACTGCGTACTGGGTTGGCCTCCTGTACGTATGGGTTGTGCATTAGAGATAACTGTTGTTAGAAACTTTGCATGCTAGTAGACTTGGTAATTATTAGAGGTATTATCATGTCATGGATGTGACATGCTTAGAGCATGGGGTGGAAAGAATAACAAGTAAGGCGTGTGGGCTACGTTGCACTTTCTTTTTTGTAACACGGATGCTCCACCGGAGATACGGGCGGTGATGACTCCTATATTACCTGGCGGCCTCTGCCGTTCAAAAGACAACATGCTTTTTAGGCCCCTGATTCTCTGAGAGAATCATGCCAATCCCATTTATGGCCAGATAGCCCACACGCTGGGAAAGTTGTTCTTAAACTGCATTCACTTAGACGGTTAGGCGACCCATTGGATATTTATTTTAGTACTTTATTGGCATGCTTCTATGTATCTTGGTATGTCCCTCTGAGGACCTGGTCCCTTTTCAGGTGTATATGTTCATGAGTATACGCAGGTGCGTAGATTCGGCCTGGTTACTTATGTTTCGAGGAGGTCTTCTCTTCAAGTATTAGTGATTGTTAGTGGTTTAACTGATATTGTGTTTTGTTTTTATATTCTAGTTCGGCAGTGGATTTGTCTCCATTCGACTGTCATTCTTACATACTTTATATTGAGATTTAGTTACTTGGTTATTGGTTATTTATTTCTATTGATTTTTGTGGATGAGATTTAGATTATGCCCTGTGACTTGTGACATATGTTTATACCACTTATGGATTATTATTCATATTACAGCGTACGTGTGTTATGGTCTCCATATATTGGAGTCTCCATATACATACGGCTAGCATGCTTACGTGTCCTAGTCCTACGTATTTTAGGACTGGGGCGTGATAGGTGCTCCTCCCCTAGTATAGAGGGTAGCTTCAGTTGTTTTCGAGGATCTTTCGTCACCACCGCCACTACCAGCTGATGCTACACAACTGTTTGCATTTTTTCAGATGATGATGGAGGCCCAGAGGGCCCAGGCTGAGGCGCAGCACCGACAGACTGAGGTGATGAGATAGGACATCGAGAGTGCTCACCAAGTGGCCATCACCACCATAGAGAGAACCGCACCACGACATCCATGAGAGGTACAGCCCAGGCCCGGTACTATACAGGACTTCAAGAAGTTAGATTCTCGACTTTTCAAGGGGACAAAGGGCATCATCTATGCGGATGACTGGTTGGAGAGCATGGAGCACATCATGCGCTTATCCCTCCTTGCGGAGGACCTGATGGTAGAGGCAGCGGGACTGCAGATGACGACCATCGCTAGTACTTGGTTATGGAATGAGCCATAGATTATCGATCCAAGATTGATATGGAGTGAGTTCAGGGACTTATTCAGAAGGAAGTTCTTTCCACCTACTGAGAGACTTGATTTTGAGCGACAGTTCCAAAACCTTCACCAGGGGAACATGTCGGTGGAGGAGTATGCCGCCGAGCTCGGTAGGTTGAGCAGATATGTCGACTATATGGTAAGAGATCATGAGAACCGGGCGAGTAGATTCAGAGAGGGCCTGAACTGGGAAGTGAAGGCTCTCATTTCTTCGAGCCATGAGATGTATACAGATATCTTGAGGGAGGCTCACAAGGTCGAGACAGACCTGAGTTGGAGGCCCAAGAGAAGCTGAGATATTTTTGGTGGCAGCAGCAGCGCAGGTCCAACCAAGAAGCCATATTTCTAGCAACAAAGGCAGTAGTTCCATACGCCTATTCGAGCACCTGTACAGTAGACGTACCAGATGCAGAGACCAGTCCAGCCAGCTCATGCTTGCCCCTTCTGTAAGAAGGCAGGGCACAGATAGGATGTTTGCAAGAAGAGGCTTAGGTAGTATTTGTTTTATGGATCATCAGATCACCAGTTGAGGGATAGTCCCAAGACCTTAGCTCGTACAGCTCAAGATGTAGCCCCAATCTAGAGGATACCCACGAGACACCCGATGAGACAGTAGAGAGGATCTCCTTTACAGCTCCAGTAGAAGTTCGTACAGCACCAGCACCAGCACCAGCAGAGAGTTGCACAGCAGGGGCGAGCTTTTGCCCTGATCATGGAGGAGACAGAGCCAGTCAGAGACATTATATCTGGTTCAGTCTTACTCGATTCTTTTCCAGCTCGTGCCTTATTTGATTCTGGTGCTTCTTATAGCTTTGTATCTGTATCTTTTGCTCTGAGACATCGTCATGAGTCTGAACCGTTGGTGCGGACTTGCAAGATCACTACTGAGGGTGGCATCCTCCTGGTCAGTGATGTTTGTAAGAACCAAAGGGTTTATTTGGGAGGACGTGAGCTAAGCGTATGTTTATTTGTAATGCCACTTCCGAGTTATGATATAGTACTGGGATGGATTGGTTGAGTAGACATCATGCTAGTATCGATTGTCGTGGAGGCAGTCTTATTTCAGACACCAGGAGAGCTAGAGTTCGAGTTCGTCCGAGGAGCAGAGCAGAGCGAAGGTGATATTTGTGGAGCCTTGGTCGAGGAGCAGGAGCCGCCACATCCGTTGATTACAGAGTTCTTGGATGTCTTTTCAGAGGAATTATCGGGGTTACCACTGGACAGAGATGTGGAGTTCTCTATAGATATAGTGCCAGCGCAGAGCCGATCTTCCAGCACGTCTATAGAGTAAACAACAGCGAACTGGCAGAGTTAAAGAAGCAGGTAGATGAGTTATAAGACAAAGGTTTTATCCATTCCAGTTCATCACCATGGGGTGCTCCGGTACTATTTGTACCCAAGAAAGATGGGTCGGTACGTATGTATATCGACTACAGGGCACTTAATAACCTCACTATCAAGAACAAATACACATTATCGTAGATTGATGACTGATTTGACCATTTGAGCAGAGCGAAGGTATTCTTGAAGATAGACTTGAGGTCAGGGTACCACCAGGTAAAGGTGAAGAGGGAAGACATCCCGAAGATAGCTTTCAGGACTCGTTATAGGCAGTTCGAGTTCTTGGTGATGCCATTTTGGTTTACCAATGCCCCGGCAGTGTTCATGAACCTAATAAATAAGGTATTTTATCAGTACCTGGACCATTTTGTTGTAGTCTTCATAGATGATATTCTGATATACTCGAAGATCCCAGAGGAGCATGAGAAGCATTTGAAGATTGTTCTGGTGACCCTCAGGAAGGAGAAGTTATATGGCAAATAGTCAAAATGTAAATTATTCCTTGATAAGGTTGAATTCTTTGGGCATGTCATTACAGGAGATGGAATCTCGGTGGACCTGAAGAAGATCTCAGCAGTTGAATCATGGTCTACGCTGAGTTCAGTAGCAGAGATCAGGAGCTTCCTTGGATTAACAGGATACTACCAGAGGTTTGTTCAGGACTTTTCCAGACTAGCAGAGCCGATGACTAGGCAGACCAGGAAGGACGTGGAATTTATCTGGACTGAGAATTGTCAGTCAGCATTTGAGAAGCTGAAGAGGAGATTGACTATAGCTCCCATCTTGACACTACCATCAGAAGCAGAAGGAGTTTTTATTTACAGTTATGCATCAGGGAAGGGTTTGGGTTGTGTACTACAGCAGCACGAAAAAGTGATTGCCTATGCTTCCAGACAATTACGCTCGCATGAGAAGAACTACCCTACCCATGATTTGGAGCTTGCAGTGGTTATCTTTGCTCTCAAATTATGGAAATGCTATCTATATAGAGAGAGAGTAGAGATCTTCACAGACCATAAGAGCTTAAAGTTTGTATTTACATAGAAGGAGCTCAATATGAGGCAGCGACGATGGTTGGAGCTGATGAAGGACTTCGACATATCCTTGCAGTACCATCCCGGGAAGGCCAATGTAGTCGTGGATGCTTTGAGTAGATATCTCGTGGCTATGTGCTTGACTAGAGACATGCATTTATTGGCAGATCTTGACAGTTTGGGTATTGAGGTATTGATTCCAGGAGTCGCATCACAGATGTGGGGACTTCAGGTTAAGTTGGAACTGATAGACCGAGTCAGAAGCGGACAGTATGAGGACGAGTCTCTGAGTAGCATCAAAGCGCAGGTTTAGGTTAGACTGGTGGAGAACTTTATCGTCGTAGATGATGGATTATTGTGATATGGTACCAGGTTGTGTGTACCAAGGGAAGCATTGCGCAAGGATAATATACAGAAGGCACATTGTTCCCAATACTCTATGCATCCCAGTGCCAATAAGATGTATAGAGACATGAGAAAGCATGTATGGTGGTATGGAATAAAGCGAGAGGTAGCTAGCTTCGTGTCTAGGTCCTTAGTTTGCCAGCAGGTCAAGGCGGAGAGACAGAGACCAGGAGAATTGCTTCAGCCTTTGCCTATTCCGGAGTGGAAATGGGACCATATTACCATGGATTTTGTATCGGTGATTCCATGTTCTCCATGAGGCAAGTATGCAATTTGGGTCATCATAGACAGGTTGACCAAATTAGCCCACTTTTTGCCATTTAAAGTAGGTACATCTACGGAGAGACTTACGAAGATGTATGTGCGCCAGATTGTCAGATTGTACGGTATTCGAGTGAGCATTGTCTCGGATCAGGATAGTCGCTTTATGTCCTATTTCTGGAGGAGTTTGCAGGCTAGCTTGGGCACTCAGCTCAAGTTCATTATCGCCTATCACCATCAGACGGACGGACAGTCAGAGAGGACTATTCAAACTCTCGAGGACATGCTACGCACCTGTGTTTTAGATCTTAGAGGTTCTTGGGAGGATCACCTTCACTTGGTAGAGTTTTTATACAGCAACAACTACCAAGCCAGCATTGAGATGTCACCATTCGAGACATTGTATGGATGGAGGTGCTGCACTCCGTTGTCCTGGGATGATGTTGGTGACAGAGCTTTATTGGGACCATAGATGGTAGTGGATGCAGCAGAGAAGGTGAAGCTTATCAGGGATAGACTTCGAGTGGCATAGGACAGACAGCGGCATTGGGCTGATAGCCACTAGAGACCTTTGGAGTTTGAGGTATAGCTTTAGTTTTGTCTTAGTTGTGTTTGATTGTTGCTTGTTAGAATGCTAAGGTTGTGTTTCGTGCTAGATTGGCGGTCTAGTTTTCTTGAGGATTTCTTCGACACGTGGCATGATTCATTTCGGTCGAGGCGGCAAGCTTAGTCCGCGATTCATCGGTCCTTTCAGCATTCTTTAGAGGGTCGGTGTAGGCGCTTATAGACTAGAATTACCACCTGCATTAGAGGGAGTGCACAACGTGTTTCATGTGTCATAGTTGAGACGATACGTGGTAGATCCCAGTCATGTGTTGGATCATTCGGAGATAGAGATGGGCCTACTCTCAGCTATCCAGAGCAGCCAGTGGAGATTTTGGATCAGAGAGAGAAGGTGCTAAGGAACTAGATGATTCCTTTGGTGTGCATCGCATGGGGGCATCACTCGTCAGGAGAGAGTACCTGGGAGCGAGAGACCGAGATACGCGAGCGATACCCGTATCTGTTTGAGCCATGAGGTATAATTCTTTATTGCATTGTATTATTTAATTTGGTAGATAGTTTCTTCCTTAATTTTGAGGACAAAATTTTTCTCAGGTGGGTAGGTTTTTCACCCTCACATTTTAATCCAAGGGTAGTTTGGTAATTTTTAATGGATATTAATTATTTTAAGATTTATTATAATTAATATTTGTGCATGGCATAATTTATTTATTTATTGTGTCATTATTTGTTGCTAGTATAGATTTATTGGACTTGTATAGTAGACCTAACTATTTAATTAGAAAGTATGAAATAAACTTTTAGACTAGTCTAAGTTCAACCCATGAATTAGGCCCATGAGTTAGGAGACTTAATTAATTAGTGGAACCATTAGACTAGAACATTTTCTTCCTAATTAATTTCTTCATGAGAGGCACCAAGGGGTATTTGTGTTATTTCATATGGCATGAGGAGTGTATATAGTCCAGCCCCCTTGGAGGAGAGAGAAAATCAATCTTTTTATTATAATTCCAAATTCTAGATCTACAAATTCCCTCAATTCCCTCACCAATTCTCCACCAATTCTTCATCAATTCTCTTCTAAATTTACCATTGAGGTTGCTACACCAAGGATCTACAAGAAGGAAGCAAGGAGCAAGGAAGAGGAGGCCAAGATCTATAATGAGAGGAGCTACTTGTCAATTAGGGACTTTTCATTGGGAATTCATCTCTCAATAGGTATAATTCAGTTTTCCCCCTTCTAATAGACTCTAGATCTAAGATTTTACCATAAGAAACAACACACATGCATAGGCTACCTATAGGATTTGGTTTTGGGTCAATTGGAGACCTACAGTAGAAGTTATGACCAAATTGGTGCCAATTTTGGGGAAATTTTAAGATTGGCGCATGTAGTATTTGTCATTAGATCTAATAGGTCTAATTGACACTTAATTGTTGTTTGTGACTAGTGTCGTATCCATAATTGGATGCGTGTAGGCCGTAATTGATGAAACGGGTTGATTTTGGGGGTTTTTCTCCGATAAGGGGCCTTTTGCATATCCCATTGTGACACAGACATGTAGACACTTTAATTACTATACGTATTATTCATAATTTATGTATTGGACTTGTACGTGTCCTCCGGGTGCGATGTGCTCCATGTGTTTGTTGTTTGGCCCATTTCCCTACACGTGCATGTATTTATATATATATATACTATCTATGTGTTATATGGTGTATGTAATAGTGTATTTTGGGTTTTGGTATATATGTATGTCTATATGTGTATATTATGAGGGTATCTAGATATATAGAACTATATATATATATATATATATATATATATATATATATATATATATATATATATATATATATAAATCTATATGTTGATTCATATGTATGGCTAAGTATATACGTATATAGCTAGTGATTTATATGTATGTGTATATCTATATGTATTGGTATCTATACTTTATTATTATGCACATAGATTGATATGTATGAAGAGTAGTATATGCATCTATGCATATAGATAGTTAGTTATCTATATGATTATTAGTAGGGGTTGTATAGTTTTTTTTTTTGTGCTTGAGGGTGTGGTGAAGACTCGACATAGTGACAGCAACAGAGTTCAGTCCACTGTAGACCAAAGAGTCAGTTGTCCCTGTTATGAAGAGAGTTCTAGCAGCAGACTTACTCAAGTACAAAAGAAAGGGGGAGCCAGTCATAGCGAATGGCATTCATCAGTGAGACACAACAGCAGCTCTACCGCATCAAGTTCCCCAGTGCACTTAGGGCAGCCGCAGCTAGGCTCGGGCCTGGGTAAATTCGGTGCAGCAGTGCAGTTCGACTGCAGAGCACCGTGTACACAGAATTAGAGAAGTAAAAGGAGATAGCAGTCCACTGTACAGTTCCTGTGAACAGCAGAGTTCAACTGCACAGAGTTCAGTCCACTGTGCAGTTCTCACTATATAGTATTGGACAGTATTTCAGTCACTGTGTTCAGCTTGTAGGTAGCAGTTTCAGTGTATCAGTCAGTAGGTTTTGGGTACCTAGGTAGTCTATATTCAGTGTAGTGTTAGTTAATTATTAGTTGAGGTTAGTTAGTTAAGTGATCAAGGTATTGTAAATAGTTAGATAAGTATGTAGTTACTTGTTAGATTAGTTATATGTATGTAACTAGTCTAGTGTTAGTGATTATTAAGTTAGATATTAGTAGCTAGTACTATATATAGATATTTATGTTTGTGTAGGTGCATACCTTAATATTCTAATAGTTAGATAAATATGTATGCTTATATTAATTGTTATGGCTAGTAATTGGTAGTGACTTATTTTATATATATATGCTAGTTATGTGTTAGTGTTGAGTTACCTTGAGATACCAAGGTATTTACAAGGTATCGGGCCGATACCCAAGGTATTGAGATTGGGTATCGAGTTGGGTACAATATGCATGGTGCAAGGCCAAGGTATCATATTTATATTGTTTTGAGATATTGTTACTATATGTGACTTATGTATATATATAAAAACCTATTTTTATATCAGAAAACTTGCGTATCATAAGATACGGCTCTTTGAATGCATTATTGTGTATTAGTTTAGCTAGCATAGCATAGCTTCATAGTGTATCAACTTAGTGACTTAGCATTAGACTCTTGCAACCTAGATTTTATCGGTTTGACTTAGAAATAGTGTATCGACCTAGAATTTCATCAACTTTATTTATTTTTATTATCGAACCTTGTATTGATGCAACATACCATATATAGGTTGTGAGACACCAGCTTAGGCATCGAGAGACACACTTTGCTCAGGACTTCAGGCGAGTACACTTCTCTGATTATTTTTAATTCATAATATTGTATATATGCATGTTCTAGAATTATATACATTGATTCCCGACACAGTGATTTCACGGACTGGTGCTATATGGATCCCGTCAGAAGGTGTTATCCCCTACCGTATGCAACGGGTACCCAGTCACATGTATTTTATCGTGTGCATCGGGTATTGACTTTCATGTGCTTCTTGTGCATCCACTATTTTGTGTGCTTGTGTGACTATATCGTGATCATGTACGTAACATGTCATGATTGGATCCATGAGTATTGGTTGGACGGGAGAGTAAGAGTTGGTTATGTGATCAAATCCCTCTTGATCTCATGTGCATGTCGATTATACAACTCACGTATAATGGAGTTACCTTTATACCTTATGTGCAACCTAAACCAATTACATAACGAACTTACACTCTAAATCACATAGTTAGTTTTCTTGTTCTCTACTTGCAGTTATTTCTCGTATTTACTTTTCAGTTCTTATTGTTCTTATTGCTCATTCATCCTGTATTATATATGCTTTCTACTTGTGCATCTTGTATCCTTTTTATATTGCTTGTTGTGTATGCTCGATTATGCTATTGAAACTGCTTTCAGAGGTATGTACTTCGCTCAAATCCTGACTGGATATATTTTTTCAGATGATTGGCTAGAGGAGCTGTGTCCCACGTATTATGGCCCTCAGAAGGGTGAGACTTTAGTGGATACTCCCCTATAGGAGGAGGACATAGTACCAGTGACCGAGGAGGTTTAGTTTGTTTGGTAATTCTTATATTTGACTTTTCTTTGTTGAGATTTACAAATGTATTATTATTTGATATTATGGATTTTACCTTATTCTTTCCTTCGCTATTCTATTCGTGCATTATTCTTTCTTAGTTTGTTTTGTGATTGAGATTTGATATACTTGTGAGATACCATATTGCTCCTCCGTTTGGAGTTAAGATGATTAATATACCATATTATATTATTGAGATGTTAGATAGTTAGAAATGACCCAGACAATATTCTACCGACGATTCTGCGACGTAGGCTGGGCGTAACAACGTACTCGTGCCCGAATATCCGGGTGCAGATCATGACATTATCTCTAGATTTATGCCTATTGCTCATATGCCCAACCAATTACCACTTACAGACTCATAAGTCACACTCTTAATAGTCAGTACTGTTACTCAAGACATAGACCTAAATGCAATTCACCAATTATCACACTAACGAGAACTCTAATAAAAAGAAGCTCTATTAGGAACTAGACTAGAGAACTGAAGGTATCTCTACTGCTAAGCTAAGGAACAATGGAACAAAGTCCTATAATAACATAAATGAATAAGTATTAAGATAATAACTTAAGAACCAATTTAAGATATAATCTGATAATCATACAAATCTGTCGAAATCATGACACTCAAAATCCTCGCCACGCCAGTAAGTATAGCTGCAAAAAATGATTGATTCCATAACTAGGGAATACAACTCTATAATCATGTCATCTAGAATCCTCACCACGCCAACCGGTATAGCTGCAAGAAACTCTAAATTTTATAACTAAGATATGTACATCCAAAGTCAGGTCCCTACATTTTTGCTATGCCAGCGAATATGGCTGCGATAAACTCTAGGCTCCATAACCAAAACAGACGTTTTACCTTTCTCACTGTCCTCGTCAATATATGTCATCAGATGATACCGTAATTTGGTCCATAAAATTTCTTTCGATATAAAATCAAACTCAACAATGACACCAAGAATTAAATTTAACAACCGATTCACCAAGAATCAAATTCAACAACAACAAGTGAGAGTGAATGGAAACAAGGGAAAATATTTGAATTAGAGTTTATAATAAGATTCTCAAGGGTCATCCCAGGAATCTCTTAAGAAATTTATGATTGAGTATCCTCTCATCCTAATATCTTATATCATATATCCTATCGCAGGCACACAGAAGTACAACTAAGTTATCGCACCACCACAATATTATAAAACTTGTGAAGCCTGACCTCCATGGGCCACCACTAAAAACGTGTCACGACCCGCACCCGGTGTAGGGATTCAAGTCGGGAGCAACGCCCAGCCTACACCACAGCAAAAGCGGTAGAACGATGTCTTAGTCAACTATACTAGCTAAACATCTCATGATAATATAAAATCTGCCAATAATATCTTAACACAAAACTCAATCACATTCTAAAGCACGAGAAGATATCAAGAAAGTCTAACAAAACTATCCATTAAATATAAAACAACCCCAATAGAAACAATAATTAAAAACTCACATATGAGCCAGAAATAAATCTGGTACCAAAGCTAAAGAAACTAACTATAAAAAACTAGTGATCCGGATAAACCTCCCAAAAATCACTCCAGAACTAGTGGGTCCAAGTCTGTACTATCTATAAGTCAAAATCCATAGTATGTTTGACACTAATCTCTCGGATCCTCTAAAAAATATTTTCCAGTCAGGAATGGAGTGAAGTACATCTCTAAAAGCAGTTCTAAATTAATGATATAAACTATGTAGTAGTAAATAGATATGAATATACAATATGCCATATACATGTATAAGAGATACGCAATAAAGGAAATACTGGAAATAAATACAAGAATGAATAATATGGCAATAAAGAAGAATATACTAATGACCAAGTGAGTGAGTACCAGCTTTAATATGTGATCGGCTTGAGAACTTGATACAAGATTTATGGCCTGGCTAATTATGCGTGCGGTGTATGATTAATACTATTCAAGAGAAAGACTTGATACAAGAAGGGTATGATCACATATCTACATTACATACTCCCCAACCCTGACTGGTATAATGGATCCAACCATGGTATGCTATGGTACGGGATTCTCCAAGAAAATAATGACTCTTCTCGAGAATCAGTGTCGGTACATGTACAAGATAATCAATAAAATAAGGCTTACACAAGATACACCATATACCAAGGAATAACATCTCATGACGAGATCCGGATATACCAATTCGTGTAACCATTGTGTCAAAAAAATATGGATATCTATACTAGATACAATAAACATAGAGGATATCATAAATGAGAAATTATCAAAGAATGTAATATCAATACAAGGTGAAACATCTCACAGATGTCTGATACGGTGCCTCAAAGACCTAGATATGGAATATAATATCAATACAAGGTTCTGGAAAGAAATAAGTTAAACTAGTCAACTTTTAGGTCAACTCTAAGTCAAACCGGTCAAACTTGGTCAAAGTACCTATTTCTAGGTCACATGAGTCTATCTCAATAATATTGGGTCCATACACTATGAATCTAGGTCATACAAGGTAAATCTTATGATACTAAGATACTGTATCTCAGGATACGCAAACAATAGGTAAATATCACATATCTATAATAAAGCAATATTAAATATATAAATCCTAATTACCAATGCTAAATGGATACCTTAGTTTCAAACCAACTTGGTATCGCAACACTAAACCTCTATCTTGATACCCAAATCTAATACCATGGGTATCCTCAATACCTTACAAATGCTAAGTAGAATCTTCAGGTACGCCTTCGGATGCTGAAACAAACATTACCATCGCTCTCAGAATACTTAAAATAGCTAGGATTGACTACCTATAAGTTTAAATTGGACACAGGGGCAGAATTGACAGTTTCTGGTCAAAGCGAGGTCCACATGTAGCCCACTTCGTACCGAAAAATATGCCAGAGATAAAGTTCTCCAAATTTATCAAACTTAATATCTACGAGTTCAGAACGATAATACAAACCTAACAGAACGTCCAGAACTAGATTCCGATAAGCCGATCACAAAATTGCCCGTCAAGTAGAACCGTGGGGCCCACAAAAAAGGAGTTTTGTCAACATTCTCAGATAGAACCAAACTTGGGTCACAGGACTAGCGTAACACTACGATTCCGATGGCGCAAGTTTCATTACGAAATGACAAGCACACAAAAAATTATGATGAGTGTCAGAACAGGCCGATACAGAGTTTTTCGACGAATACCCGTTGATTCCGGTGTGCACGCACATCCAAATCAACTTTCGTAAAATTCTACACGTCCGTGTTGACGATATGCGCCTTTCGATATAATTTGCATACGATAAAGTTGCCTCATTTAGTGGCACACATGCATCAGAAATGGAATAGGGTTTGATGGTGGATGAGGGGGTGGGTCTGGAGGTTTATATAGGGGTTGGTGTGGGTGGTTACAGGGAGACGAAGAGGGAGTGTTCGGCCGGTCGGGGAGAGAAAGGGAACAGTTGGGGGGGTTTCGATTAATGTAGCTAGGTTTATGAGTTTCACGTGCGAATTAGTGGGTTCGGGTAGGATCCATATCCGTTTGGTCTTGGTTGGATTGGTCTAGTTCGGTTTGGTTCATTTTGGTTTGGTTCGGGTTGGTTTAGGTTGGTTTATTTAAAAATAATGCATTTAGCTATAAAAAAAATTAGTTTTAGAGCCCAATAAATTCCTAAAAAATTATACAATACTCTATTATTAATTATATACCCAAAAATATAATTTTTGCATAATTTTAATAATTAATTTAATACATAAAAATATAATTCCATGAAGAACATTTATTATAATTAATTAAAAATTACAGAAAAACCTCCAAAAACTCACAAATTTATTATTAAAATAATAAAATTATATTCTAAAAATTTGGGTGTTTACACTGAGATACATACATATAGACAAGCACAAGAGAGAGAAAATGAGAAAGCATCATCATTCACTCGTTGGACCGTCAATAGACTAAATGAGTCACTATAATACTTGATATCCATCGTCACATTCCCCAGAATCAAAAAATAATTGTACTTAGATTTTCTTCCTATGATTTCTTTGTACTCTTTTGTTTGTTAAGCAAACAAAGTTTGTTTTGACTTTGGATAAATGGCAAACAATGCTAGGATTTTTTCAAAGATAATAATACCCAAAAATCCTTAAAATATAGAACTAGGTAACAGACCGGTATACCACTCAAGCTTTACTTGGTCAGTCATCTCGTTGCTTGAACCATTATATTATACATTGGATTCTTGTTTTATTTTGGACAACTCGGATTAATCCATGAGCAATGGATCCCTGACTTGGCATCCATCAAATGGCTTCCCTTTTTTCCCCTCTTATAGAACCCCCATTTTCTCTCTTCTTCTTATTTTCACTCCCTCTCCTCCTTCTTCATCTCTTTTTTCCATATCTTCTTCCCTCAAGCTTGAATGTCAACCCTAAGAGCTATATCTTAAGATTTAGGGTATGATTTATGAATCCTCCTTGTTGGTGGACTAGAAGTTAGACTTTGAAAGTTAAACCCTAGGCAAGTACATGTTGCATAAGTGATAGAACTTTATTTTCTTGTGTTTCTATTTTATGTATGTTTACATGTTTAGATCTCTTTTATTTATGTTTCTTTACTATCCTCTAGTGATTTCTATGCTTTGCATTTGGATTTGGTTGGAATTTGACCTATCATGGTTCCAGGGATTTATATTTTGGGATGCTTGGATTTCTTGGTAGATTTTTTCTGATACTCTTGTAAACCTTGTCTAAAGTATTATATGAGACCTATCTTTACTAGTAGAACTTTTTAGGATATCTTTGGGTGAAATTGGGACAAGATTTGGTTTCCAAGAAAAATAAAAAAATTAACCTTTATTGTGCATACAAATCATAGGCGGTATATCGTGGTATACCACCGTTATACCGAAGTATACAATTTTAGTAAGATCTAAAACCCACTATATTTTTTTGGTATATCTTTGGTATACCATAGTAGGTTTTAGACCATAATAAAATTGTATACCATTTGGGTACCCAATTTGTACTTTGCTTGATTTTTTGCATGAATGATTTTTTACCCTTTTCATGAGGGTTTTAGTGACTTCCCAATGCACTATAATATTAGTACTTACTGAATTCTAACCTTGTATAGGCTACACCTAATGATGGTAACCTGATAACCAGGATCCTCTATAAAATGCTAAGTCCTTAAGGATGGATTACTTGTAAGCCCATAGGCCCTAGTATTGTTCCTGATTAATTAGTGGAGTATGCACCAACTGTGTACCTGAACTGATAAGCATACTATAATGTAGGTAGAGGATTGAGCCTAACTGATATGATTGACTGCTTCTCACTGATTCTTGAATTGATTGTTTATATATGTGCAGATACTTCCTGCTATTATACCGATGTGCCATTGTTGTGCATCATGGTGCTACTTGTTTCTGATCTATCATGTTCCTATTATATTTAGTATATTGTTATTCATATATGGATACCATTGTAGTTGGTCATGATTCATAGCATGGCTAGATAAGAAAATGTATATTTTATGTAGAAGTATACTCACAGGAT
Organism: Iris macrosiphon; assembly: GCA_036927795.1. Lineage (NCBI taxonomy): Eukaryota > Viridiplantae > Streptophyta > Magnoliopsida > Asparagales > Iridaceae > Iris > Iris macrosiphon. Next base: position 79,513,344 of record JAYESA010000017.1, on the reverse strand, counting down.
GAATCTATATTGGAACCTTCGGGAGCCAACACGGATTCACACCAAGCATACCCTTACTATGATACGACAAATAAGAAGGATGGGCGTGTGACCATAGTACGTGTTGATATGGTATGTTGGGTGTCATATTTAAGTATAGTATAAGCACATGGGAATATCCTGAGGACATATTTGGGATGCCAGAATATGTCACAGGATATTCCATTATGAGATTATTGTCATAATGATTGAAATCATTGTATTAATGACTGTAAGGCTATATAATGCCAATGAGACAATCAATAAAATTATCAACTAATTTCAACATGGTATCAGAGCCAAGTTTCCACAAACCCTAGCCGTCACCAAGCTTCCACAAACCCACAGGAGGATTTCCTAGATCTCCTCCACCGAACTCTTCCACGCCCCCCTCTTTTTTTCCCTCCTCTCCTCTTCTCCGTCCTTCGCAGGCCGCCCTTCGCTGTTGTTGTCCCGTCCCGCTACTGCTGCGGCTACTACTGCTGCTGCAGCTGCTGCGACTGCTGCTGCTGCGACGGCGGTTGTGACATGCGTGATGCCGCCTCCTCCGTACCAGCACGAGGCAGCGCCTAATAGGGATGCCTAGATCTGAAAAAAGGGGGGACATGTTCGGATCTAGGAGCGGACGATGAGGACAAGCGTGAGTCGTGGAGCAAACGTGACGTGACTGGATAGACGACGCATCGATGGAGGAGATCATCAAGAAGCTAGATTCTGCAAAGGTGGCGACGTTGATGAAGTTGTTGACGATGTCGGCTGGTGAGAACACGACACGAACGTCGCCGGAGTTGAAGCTTCCCTCCATCGATCTGAAATTAGATGGACCAGCCACCTATCTGAGTTGGTCACGACGGGTAAGAAGAACCCTCGCAGGAAAAAACATGGAGGGGTTCCTGACGGGCGAGACGACAGAGCCGGACGAGGGCTCGACAGGACACGATGTGTGGAAGTCCACTCATATGGTGATCTACATCTGGCTTCTCAACTCCTTAGTCCAGTCTATTGCTGCCACAGTAGACGGTATTGAGATGGTGAAAGATGTATAGGAGAAGTTGAGAAGGACCTATGATGGTGTGGGGAACAACTTACGGGTCTTCCAGATAAAGGGGGAGATTGATGACACCGTACAGGGAGAGAAGACGGTGCAGGAGTATGCCACGGAGTTGGAGCGTTTGTGGTTGGATTATGATCACTCCTCAGATCGGGCGAGCTGCGGGGACCCTAAGTGTAAGGAGAGACAGGTGTGTCTGCAGGAAAGGACGATGAAGTTCCTCAAAGGGCTGACTGCAGCTTTCGCACAGAGGACGGCCCTACTTCTAGCCCAACCAAAGATCCCTAGCCTTGAGGAGGCTATCTCAGCCATGATCCAGGAGGAGACACGCATCAGGCTGTAAGCCAGGACAGGTGGTCCCTCCGAAGCAAAGTCAGCACTAGCGATCACCAGCTCAGGTAACACAGGATCTAAGGGAGAGCCCTGGCAGCATAACCGGCAGTGCTACAACTGTGGGAAGATGGGTCATCATCGGTATGCTTGTACCAAACCACCTAGGGAGGGAGATTCAGGTGGTGGACGAGGACCGTTCGGCGGATGAGGATATAATGGAGGACGTGGTCGTGGTCGAGGGGATAGACGAGGCGGCCGAGGAGGTTATCGGGCAAACCTCCTGATATCAGAAGGGAACGGAGAAGCTGATGACACCTTTACTGTGGAGGACCGGGCACTGGGAGACATGAGGAGTAGAACAGAGGAGGCGTCCACCTCATTCTTTGTTAGGGGCAATGCTGCCATGTATGCCCATCCATCAGAAGGTACTGACGAATCACTTGCCCTTGCGTCTATCTCTTCCCTTAAATCATCAGACTGGATTATCGACTCGGGAGCATCTCGACATGTGATGGGGAATGCTAGTGAGTTTTCTTCCTACACTCACCTAGCATCAGCAGACAGCATTCAGACAGCTGATGGCACTTTCCAGCCAGTGGTCGGTAAGGGTACTGTTAATTGTACAGGTTCAGTAAGATTATCCAATGTTTTACATGCTCCATCCTTTCCAGTCAGTCTCTTGTCCATTAGTTCTATAATCCTCCAACTTAAATGCATTGTTTCTTTTGATATTCCTAAGGTGACCTTCCAGGAGAAAGGGACAGGACGAAGACTTGGGACTGGCACTTGGCATGAGGGACTGTGGTACCTAGATCGAGAAGGACTGGACTCAGCATTGGTATCTATGGCAGAAAAGGCTGGCATGGAAGGACTGCAGCAGAGGACTGAGGATACCATGATACTCCATCATCGGAGGATGGGATATTCTTCCTTTGATACTCTAAGTAAGTTGTATCCAGAGATTTATGCAAAAACAAATAAAGAGAAATTAGTATGTGATGCGTGCGAGTTAGGAAAACTTACTAGGAGCTCATATGTTGGCACGGGTCATAGGAGCACTTTTGCTTTTGAGGTAGTACATTCTGATGTCTGGGGTCCATGTGCTACTAACACTATGAATGGTTATAAGTACTTTGTTTCTTTCATTGAGTGTGCCTCTCGTGTTACCTGGTTATATTTGATGAAAAATAAGAGTGATGTACCTGCTTGTTTTCGGGATTTTCATAAGCATGTCCAGACTCAGTACAAAGCAGTTATGAAGGTACTGAGGTCTGACAATGGAACAGAGTATACCAACAGGACGCTTGCAGAATACTTGTCAGCATACGGAATACAGCATCAGACCACCTGTACATACACACCAACACAAAATGGAGTTGCAGAAAGGAAAAACAGACACCTTCTGGAGGTCGCAAGAAGTATGATGATCGACATGAATGTCCCACAGAGTCTGTGGGGGCATGCAGTGTTGACAGCAGCTCAACTCATCAACAGGATGCCCTCGAAGGTCCTCGGATGGAAGTCCCCATGTGAGGTATTGCAAGACAATAATAGTGGAATACTCCCACTGAAGGTGTTTGGGTGTGTGTGTTTTGTGAAGGACAACAGGCCATCAGTTGGGAAACTTGACCCTAGAGCGGTCAAATCCATCTTCGTAGGCTACTCGACGACCCAAAAGGGGTATGTGTGCTGGAGTCCAGTAGAGAAGAAGAATTTTGTCAGTATGGATGTCCACTTTCGGGAGCATGAGCCATACTACCGCCAGGACGGAACTTCACACAACACGCCTAATACTGCCAGTATTAGGCGAGAGGGAGAGATGGAGAACTTTGTGGTAACCGATTTAGAAGTTTGGCATGGAGGCACGGAGAAGGGACAAGAAGGTGAAGGTGTTAGGCCTACGGCTCAGGGAGAGTTACTTACCTACAGCAGGAGAGAGAAGCAAACTGCAGGACCAGTACCGACAGTGCCAATGCCAAGTCCCTTACCTGCGTTCGTCCCAACTCCTGAGGCACCGACACCAACCCCCCTTCAGGTGATACCCCCTTCTTCACAAGATATCATTCCTATTACTACTACTCCTCCCATACCACTATCTGTACGGAGGACCACTCGCAGCAATGCAGGAAATCCTCCAAACAGATATGGTTGGGATATTGTTCAGTTTATTTCTTATGACCATATCCCTTCTTCTCATGGAGCATTTATAGCATCTTTGGATAGTATTACTGTACCTAACAATTGGCAGGTTGCCAAGAATGATCCAAAGTGGAAAGCGGCAATGCACGAGGAGTTGGGAGCTCTGGAGAAGAACCACACTTGGGAGCTTGTGAGACTGCCAGAGGGGAAGAGAGCAGTTGGATGCAAGTGGGTCTTTACCGTGAAGCAGAACCCAGATGGACAGGTTGATCGCTACAAAGCTCGACTAGTAGCCAAAGGATACAGTCAGACGTACGGCATCGACTATGACGAGACCTTTGCACCAGTTGCAAAGATGAGCACTGTCAGGACTCTGATTTCTCTGGCAGCGAATGGTGGATGGAAGCTACACCAACTGGATGTGAAGAATGCGTTTCTTCACGGAGATCTAGTGGAGGAGGTGTACATGGAGATACCACCAGGATTTGGCACCAATCAGACAGTAGGCAAGGTCTACAGGTTGAAGAAGTCCCTCTATGGACTGAAGCAGTCTCCTCGAGCGTGGTTTGACAGATTCAGAAGGGCGATGATAGGGATGGGATATCAGCAGATCAATGCTGATCATACTGTGTTCTTCCGTCGGAGTGGAGGCCACATCACCATGCTTGCGGTGTATGTGGACGATATGATTATCACAGGAGATGATGAGCAGAAGATCGCCCAACTCAAAGGAAAGCTGGGCAAGGAATTCGAGGTGAAGGATCTCGGCCTTCTTCGATACTTCCTTGGGATTGAGATTGCTCGAGAAGCAGAGGGGATTGTTCTCTCTCAAAGGAAGTATGCACTGGACCTTCTCACAGAAACTGGGATATTGGGGTGCAAACCTGCAGCGACACCAATAGATCAGAGGTTCAAGATTGATACTGAGGCTGGAGAACCAGTTGATCGGGACAGATACCAAAGACTGGTTGGCAAGTTGATCTATTTGAGCCACATACGTCCTGATATCTGCTTTACAGTAAGTGTGGTGAGCCGCTACTTGCATGACCCACGGAAGGGTCATATGGATGCAGTGTACCAGATTCTGAGGTACTTGAAAGGTGCTCCCGGGAAGGGACTAATATTCAGGAAGAACAATCACGTGAGCATCGAGGGCTACTGTGATTCTGACTGGGCTAGTTGTGCTGATGACAGGAGGTCTACCTCGGGATATTGCATATTTGTAGGAGGTAACTTGGTATCCTGAAGGAGTAAGAAGCAGTCTGTGGTGGCCAGATCGACAGCTGAAGCAGAGTACAGAGCTATGGCCTTGGGAGTTGCAGAGCTGCTATGGTTGAAGAATATGCTGGTGGAGCTGAAACTGGATCAAGGAGCCAAGATGAAGCTGTGGTGTGACAATCAGTCAGCTATTAGTATCGCCAACAATCCAGTACAGCATGACAGGACCAAACACATCGAGATTGATAGATTCTTCATCAAAGAGAAGTTGGATAGAGGATTACTGGAGCTTGGCCATGTTCCAACCAGGGATCAAGTAGCAGATGGACTAACCAAGGGACTCGCCTCAGTGAACATGATTAGAGGATGTGACAAGATGGGCTTAGTGAATATCTTTCACCCATCTTGAGGGAGAGTGTTGATATGGTATGTTGGGTGTCATATTTAAGTATAGTATAAGCACATGGGAATATCCTGAGGACATATTTGGGATGCCAGAATATGTCACAGGATATTCCATTATGAGATTATTGTCATAATGATTGAAATCATTGTATTAATGACTGTAAGGCTATATAATGCCAATGAGACAATCAATAAAATTATCAACTAATTTCAACAGTACGAGATTTTATATTTATTGTATGATTAATTTGGTAACTTAAAACTCGTAGAAGCATTGAAAGAGAGTAGGATCCCAAGATCGTGTTTGCTCGCCATCCATCAGATATTGTATATCATCCATCTTAGTAGAGTGCCTTCATATTTATGCAGCAGAGATTTTTTAGTCCTTTTTACACAGAGTTAATTGAGCAAGGCAGAATGCCCTCAAGATCTTCTACGCGGGTAAAGAAGTTTATCTTGGACAAAAAGAACTATTCTTGATGCTAGTGTGTGCATCGTGTCATTATGATTCCTTCTTTTATTTTTATTTATATAATATTAGTTAGAGAACATATAAAAATAAATAAGAAAGGAGAAATACCAAATAAAAGACAAGGAAGAAGCCTGCAGCAGTATTCGTCTTCTTCAAAGGCCCTACCTATTATGGAAGGTTGCTCTTTTTCTTGACTCTACAGAAGCCTATTGTAGAAACCAGGGAGGAGCACAACAACGACTTCCCCATGAACTCCCTTGATCCCACTGTGATTCTAAGCTCTCGAACCACATGGATCATAGGGAGGGGGAGAGGAAGAGAGAGTTGGAATTTTTGAAGTTCAGAAGACTTTCTCTTCCTCTCCTCCATAATCTATTTATAGAGCAGTTGTCGAATCTTCACGCACCGCTGATGCCTCAGATTTTTAGCAAATCAAATCAAAAAAATAATGCTAATTAATAGCAAAACATCGCGCAAATTATCCTAACAATGTGATATCATGTAGATTTTGTGTAGAAGAAGGAGATTATACAATCCTTCAGCTTTTGAGTTGTTGACAGCTAGGCGTGGAGAGCTCAGCAACAACCAAGTTTTACGTCGAAGTATTCTGTATGCAGAAAAGTCTAATTTTTTATTGCTCTTGATTCAAAGTGTTTCGAATTTATGCCGCTATTTGAAAACTTTGTAAGGGAGGCTTATAGAAGCATAGAAAAATATGTCTGAAAGCTATTCTTTGGCCTAAAAAGAGTGCCACTCTAGAAACAATGCAAAATAGTCTCTTAGACCCATTTACGTGTAGGGGTCCTACTGTATAAAAGTTGATGCGTAAGAAAGCCTCACATAAAAGAAGCTTCAACTAAGAGGAGTCACGCATAACTGCCTCTTCAGAGTCTTATTTAATACAGACGTTATGCGCATTAAAGATCTAGTTCTGATAGTTGACAAAATCTTTTTTGTTCCACGAAATATACGATTATAGAATTTAAGGAGCCTGCATTGATTATGCCTCTGGCTAAGTATTTCTCTACCGAATGGTGACTTTGTTGGCCAGAAACATCGGATTGTAACCTTCAAGAGGCACGGACAGTGAACACAATATATTTAGAGAATGATTTTATTTCTTACATTTGATTAACCAAACAAGTACACTCATATTTATATAGCCACTATGGTAACAACTCAACCCTAAAAATAAGCTAACAAACTCTATTAAAGTGGAACTTAGATTTGACAAGATCTATTCCTACAAAAAATGGTCAAATCTAGATTATTAACTAATATTCTCCTCCTTAATCTAGGTTTGATCAAGATTGATAACTCCAAGAACCTCCTGCATCTCAGCAAATTTCACTTTGGCGAGAGCCTTCATGAGAATGTCGGCACATTGCTTTTCAGTGCTCACAAACTCCACATTTATCTGCCCTCTTTCAACACACTCACGAATGAAATAAAAGCGAGTATCAATGTGCTTATTGCGCCCATGAAACACTAAATTTTTCATCAGCGCAATTGCAGACTTGTTGTCGACATAGAGCGTGACTGGCTTAGGTTCACGGACAGTCACTTTACTAACTAGATTCCTCAGCCACAAAGCTTGACATGCTGCAGCCGTTGCCTCCATGAACTCAGCTTCACAGGAGGACAACGCGACAGCTTTTTGCTTCTGAGATGCCCAAGTGATCAGGTTCTTGTTGAGGTAGAGCACCATTCCGCTGGTACTCCTCCTGTCGTCGACATCTCCGGCTAAGTTGTTGTCGGTGAATCTGTGTAGTTCATCTTCACCATGTCCTCTTCCTTAGATGAGTCCATACTCAAGTGTTCCCTTCACATATCTGAGGATCTGTTTCACAGCCTGGTGATGCATGGTTGTTGGATTCTCCATGTACCTACTAACCATTCTGACAACATAACAAATATTCGGACGAGTATATGTTAAGTACCTGAGACAGCCAATGATTCGCCTATATTGCGTCGGATCGACTGGTGTTCCTTTAAGGTTCTTGTTGAGTTGTAGTTTAGCTTCCATGGGATACCTGGTTGGATTGTAATCTCCCATTCCAAAGTGCTACAAAACTCTCTTCGCATATGCTGATTGCTTCAGTGTAATGCGATCACCATGTTGCTTTAGGCCAACTATTTGCCCTACTTTCGATGATGGTGTAATGCATACATCGTGGGCTTCACAATTTGATGTATCTTTTTATTAGATGTAACAAGAAGATGAAGGATGAGGATGGTCCCCGTCCCCGGGTTGAGATACCCTATACTTATCTAATGGCATGGTTCGTAATGCATTGCTTGGAACAAATTTCAACAGGATTTGAATCTTAAGCCCTGACTTGTGATGCATTCACCATTTTTTACATTAATCTTGGCGAGTGGCGGACTTGTCTGGGGCCAGACAGATAGTCGAGAAATGAGTCACTCATTGATTCCTTTGTTGCTACCAGTTGGTTGCAGACACAGAGCCTAGGGAGGAATTTTGAGACGGTAGATTTTTATCTACCGACTTTTTAAAATGGTTAATAAAAATTCTCCATCACACCTATTTTCAGAACTGGTAAATTTTACTATTTAGGACCGTACATATTAAGACACTTCGTACGTCTTATGTTCGGTTATGACCACTACAAAAATACAAAAGATGAGCGACAGACCAATCTGTCGATAAATAGCCGCTATATAGTATTAGAGGCTATTTTGTGACGGATATAAGAGCGAAATGGTGATCGCAAATGACTCGTCACTACCAAAATTCTTTGTTAAGTAGTCAAACTTTTGATGAAAGGTCAACTACATGGCGACGCCTATTTTAGCGATGACTTATTATTATATTAGAAACCGATGTAGATAGCTTCACCATTGTGATGCAATAGCGGTTAACTTCCAATTGGCATAATCGACTAATCAACTATGGACTGGCGATATGTATAGCATCTAATTGGTGACGTATTGACGATGGTTGTTAAGTTTCTAATACTGAAAGGTATTTCTGATACTATCACTACCACATTCCAGAATAGGGATATTTTTATCTTTTTATTATTTATAAGTATTATGTATATTTTATTTTATATATTACATAATATATTATATATATATTTATATAGTGTTCTTTAATGCATGAGTTAGTAGACTAGACCTAGAAGCCCACTAGATGAACCCCTGACCAAAATATAGGGTTATGAATTAAGTTTGTATTATTTCAGAATTTATTTATTGTGGTTTTAATTTATTATCGTGATTTTATTTAATTGTTGTGCCTTACCGTTGCTTCGATATTGGGAGCACTACACTAACTTTTGCCTTCCAACAAATTTTACACCCTTGTCCTAGACGTGTCAGTCTTTCATTCTGACCCTTGTGTAACTCATAAGTACCCTCTCTTGTACTTTATTTTAGTCGCACAATATTCGTCGCAAACATTTATTTTTAATTCTAAATAAATTTTACTTTACGTCTTTGTGCGTTCCAATCGAAATTAGAGACACAATATTGATCCATTTTGTGTAACCCAAATTATGACAATATTCTATTCTGAGTCTTCTACATTCATGATACTTGTGTCCCACCTAATTTTAATCCTATGTACTTCCAATTAATTTAAAAACATAATTTATATTAATTTTAATTAAATTGGTGTAAGGACCAAACTTAACCCAAAACTAGATCCAATACCAAACTAAACCCCCACTCACACCCTCAAGCTTCATACTAAACACCACACACCCTTTTTAGCTACTACGTCACACCAAATATGGTATTTTCCTTCATTCAATACCAAAACCCAACTTTTGTGCAATTTTCTAAAATTTGGCGGCTTTTATACAAAAGTACAGTGAGGTGTCCACCTTCCATTGGACCCAACACATGAAGGACCAACCCCCTCCCTCTTTGATCGGTCATATATATATTTTTTCCTTTTTGGAGTGCACAACACCCTAAACTTTCCCCTTAAGCCATCTCCACCCTCCATTGGACCCAACAACATCTCCACCCTTCAAATTTTCATGTAAAAACAAGCAAACACAATCCCTAGGAACACATGGTATAAAACCCCTAATCCTAAAAACCATATTTAGTTTTTTCTATTAATTAATTAATTTAATTATAGTAATTATGAGCTAATTAGGAGAAATAAAATTTTTTTTAATTTTTTATTTAGGTGTTTATGCATTTAGGGGATTTATGAAGCTATTAGGAATTTTTCCTAATTTATTTCATATAGGCGACCCTTTGGACAGTTGCTAGCTTAATGGTATACAATATTATAATTCTAGATTTTTCTATATATATATATATATATATATATATATATATATATATTAAAAGAAAAAAAGAAAAAGATTGGAAAAGGAAAAGAAAAAAAGGAATGAATCATAATTCCCTAATGGACCAAACCCGCATAAGACAAATACCCGCGACCCTAACAACCCAATACCCGCTGGAATAAGAAATGAGCAGCAGCAGCTGCCATATTTCAAACCCGCGACCCTAAGCAAATCCCTCCCCCCCCCCGCGTTATCTCTCTCTCTCTTTCTCCTATATATATTCATACCAACTCACAAAACCCTAACCCTAATTCATATTCTGCTCCTTCCCATCTGACCCCGCCGCCCTCAGCCGCACGACGACCGTGATCCCGCGCAACCCCGTGCGTTGCAGCTTCAATCAGCGAAGTACCTGTGTTTCAGCCCTGTTTTCCGTCACCTCGCTGAACCAAACTCGACCCCGTCTTCACCGGTACGTTTATCCTTTAACCCTCTTCAATATGTGTATGTTAGTTGACCTCGAACAGTGCATAACCCTAGGTAAAAATAGCGTTCAAGTTGACGAAAAAATACCACTTTTGGGTATCGTAGAAAACTACGGTGACTACCTATGTTCCCGGATTTGTATCTCCCACCACAGAGATCCGAATTTGATTTTTCTTTTTGTTATGTGGAGACCACTTGACCTAGTTTAATTTTTACTAATTACATTAATTTGTTAAATGTTGTATGTAGAATTAAATTTGTTGGAAAACCCAAAAAATCTACTTTTTCTAGATTTCCAAAAATTGTGAAACGGAGTGCGCCCCGCCAAACGGGACCGCCCCGTCGTGCACCAAGTGTACCAAAAGTTGTGCACAGCATACCCAGACACGTGAGATTTCACGAAAACTGATTCGGACGCGTGTGCGCGTCAAAATCAGTCCGTATCTGCGGATAATCCCCATGTCACAAATTTTAGGAAAGTCCTGCGCATTTTGTGCACGCTCGTCAGATTACGACAAAACTTGCACCACTGGACTCATGGTAATGCGCTGGTCCTGTGACCCAATTTTCACACAATTCTGAGATAGTTGACCAAGTCGCCAATTGGCAGGCCCTACGGTTGACTTTTTGGGTGAAATTGTGTTCGGCTCACCGGAATCCAAAATTGGACGTACCGTTGAGTTTGTATTGACATTTAGAATTGGTTTAACTTATAATTTTGTTCCATTTAGAGACATTTATCCCTGGCATGCTTTTCGGTGCAAAGTGGGCCACAGGTGGACCCCGCTTTGACTCAAAATTACCATTTTGCCCCTGTGTCCAAATTGGACGAAAGGATAGTGTTTTCTAGCTATCTCGCTTATTCTGGAAACGTTGGTGATGTCTATTTCAGCATCTGGAGATGTTTATTCTGAGTTCGCAGTTTCTACTCCTGTGTGCGTGACATCTGGACATTACACTTTGCAGCTTTCTTGCCAGGCAAGATACCTTGCCAAATTGCTTACAGTATTTTGCATGCTTAGTATATTTCTGTATGTTTATTACATTTCTGTTTATTCATTGCATATATAGTTTTTTTCAGTCATTACTATATATTAGATATGTTGACACACACTTGACACTTTGTATCAAAGAGGACAATCAGTAGGCGTTTGGGCTTTAACCACTCTGGTAAACCGTAGTAACTAGCACGCACTATGGTGGTCGTGTCCGATGGTTGCTACCCCTGAGGTATGTCGATTGATGGAGTCACGAGGGTCGCTACCCCCGAGGTATGTCGGCTGATGATGTCCACGGACGTGAGTGTGAGTGTGAGATTTAGATCGAGTAGCCTACCATTGCCCATACGTCAAAAAGTTGTCCTCATTTGTATTCATATAGATTGTCTTATACAGTATACTTATATATTTTCAAACATTATGCATGTTTGCTGTATTAAATTGGCTTGTTTCTATGTATCTTGTTATGTCCCTCAGAGGACCTAGTCCCTTGCCAGGTATAGACGACCAGGAGTATCCGTAGGAGTACGGACCTGGACCTGACGCGTTACTTTCTGCCGAGGAGGTCTTACCTTCTGAGCATCGTTGATTATCTCCAGTGATGGATCTTTTTAGATGTTATACTTCTGTCTTCACATTATTTTATATTGGAGATTTTATACTCCTCTCTCATTTTAGTTTTGGATATAGTCTTTGGTAGTGGATTTGTCTCCACCCGACTATTATTTTGGATATTTCAGACTCCTCATTCTAGTTTAGTATTTCTTTTTTATGACTTGTTGTGTGGATGAGACTAGCATATCTGTGACTTGTGATAATATATATATACCACATATGAGTTTATATTCATATTACAGCGTACGTGTATATTATGGTATCCATATATTGAAGTTGCCATATACATACGGCTGGCATGCTTACGTGTTCCTAGTCCTACGTATTTTGGGACTGGGACGTGACATATTTTTGTGGTGGCCCATGCAGGTCGAGTTAGTCATTTCTGTTACGTAACTGTACCGAGCCGGCCTGCACCTAGGATTAGAATTTTAGATCTCATCCACACTTGACTATAACTTACCTTCCTTCCAACATGTCCTACTTAAGTGCTTGCATCCTGCTTGATTCATGTACTCTTCTTAATCCTTCGTCCATCTCTTGCAGAGAGATAAATTTGCATAACGGGCATGCCGCCACCGGGGACAACACGTCTCCAGGGGACGACGACCAATCACCAGGAGAGGCCTTAACGACTCCTCTTCTTCCGGGACCGGATGGACTGACTAGCAATCAAATTCTATTAACTCCTTCCACGATACCTGATGGGACCCTTCTAGCTTTATCAGCACCGCGGGATGGCCAGACACAGCTATTCTAATTCTTCCAGATAATAATGCAGGAATACAGGCAGCAAGCAGCAGAGCAGAGGCTAAAATTTCTGGCAGCACTTGAGAGAATGGCTGCACTAGCCCCTATACCAACCCAGGCACTAGTTTCAGTACCACAAGCTTGGGTTGGTTCAGTCAAGGACTTTGTGCAGATGGGCCCTAAGCCATATAAGGGCAATGAGAGTCCAGAGGAGACCACGAACTGGATTGCCAATACCAAGAAGTTGTTAGAGGCATCACAACTACCTACTGACCTATGGATGATAGGCATAAGGACTCAGTTAGAAGGCAATGTGCATCACTGGTGGGAATCAATGGAGCGCCAATTGGGTACGCGTCAGACTTGGGAACAATTCTTGGAGTACTTTGAGATAAAGTACTTATTGGACATTGTAAGGGATGCGTTGTACGATCAGTTCCTCCATCTAGAGCAGGAGAACAAGGCAGTTGATGAGTATAACATAGAGTTTAGCCGCCTCAGTAAGTATGCACTGTCCTAATACCTAATGACTTGGAGAAGGCTAAGAGGTTTTACCGCGGGCTGACTCAGGAGCTCTAGCACTACACTAGCTCCCAGTCCCAGATCTCTTATGCCGAGCTATTGATATAGGCCAGGATCCAGGATCCAGGAGGCCATCAGCAAGGGAAACAAAATTCAACAAAGAATTCATCAAGGACCAGTAAGGACACAGCTAGGAGGACCCATTAGACACTCTTTGACACGCCAGCAACCAGATAGTGCTGTACCATATCCAACCAAGGAGCTCCATACTTATCACTATTGCGGTAGGATAGGTCATATTCTATGAGACTGTCATCGTCGATTGGGGATGTGCATGATATGTGGATCAAGTCACCATCAAGCCCAAGAATGTCCTAAACAGAACCAGGGGCCTATGGCATTAGAATCAGGAACACCGCATACACCCTCAAGTATAGGAAACCAAAGGGACCCACCACTGCTTCTACAGTCTGCACAAATAGAGGGGACTAGACCCCAGTTGAACAACCAAGGTCAAGGCCAAGCACTCATTATGACAAATATGGTAGAGCAGACACAGGAAGCCGTAGATATAGGTACGACCTTTAGTTATAATTGTCTTTGCATACTCATAACCCCATTGTGACACAAGATCTTAGATGTACAAATAGATGTAGAATTATATATGGTAGTTTAACAGTTATGAGGATGTATGTATATTCTACCCAGATGGCATACACGCGATGCTAATGGATGACGTGAGTAGCAGTAGTAGTATTCTTTCCCTATCCTTATCTCGCCCTCTTGGGTGACTCATCCCCTCTTTTTATATCAACTCCTTATCTCGTGCTTAACTCTTCCTGTCATAGTTGTATTTTTTTGTGCTATTATGAATTGTTTAATTTATATCAACCTTATCCCTATTTTGTTAGTTAAAACATAAATGTGTTAGTAATGCTTGATAACTAGGGATGAGTTCTTAATAATAACCCTTATGTACATGCACTATAGCAATATATGTATTCTTTATTAGTTTAACCCTTAAGTAGCATCATTTAGCATAATAGAAATTTGTTAGATTGTTTGAAGTAGGTCATACTCCTAATAGTTTTAGTCAAGACCTTAATTGTTACCCTAAAACTTAGACTATGACTAGGAAAGAGTTGAAGGCACTTGTTATGAACTGATGACTATGACAAATCGCTGGCGAGATAGCGACAGTTGCAGCCAGACGATTATGGTAGAGTAGTCGAATTACTTGCAGCTATACTGGCCAGGTGTCGTGGCAGTATTAGACTACGATACTTGACGGTTACGGAGAAAAGTCATAGTTATGAGATTCTAGACAGGTATCCCAAGATTCTCGACCCAATAAATGTATTTGCCTTACAACCTAGATAATAGCTTCAAAGAATGTGACTACTAGTAGAATTCTTGTAAGTTGGGTAGTGTAGACGAGTTAGAGGATGATAGAATAGTGTATGGATAATAGATGAGGAAGTGTTAGAATGGCAGACCATGACTTTTAGGAAGTACTGCTAGATACCAATATAGTGTAATAGCTATAGTAATCATTATGAATATGGGTTAGTGTCAATTTCGAGGACAAAATTTTTATAAGTTGGGTAGAATGTAAAACCCCTAATCCTAAAAATTGTATTTACTTTTTTCTATTAATTAATTAATTTAATTATAGTAATTATGAGATAATTAGGAGAAATAGATTTTTTTTTAATTTTTATTTTAGGTGTTTGTGCATTTAGACGATTTATGGAGCCATTAGGAAATTTTTCTAATTTATTTCATGTAGGAGACCCTTTGGACAGTTGCTAGCTTAATGGTATGCAATATTATAATTCTAGATTTTTCTATGGGTATATACATATATATATATATATATATATATATATATATATATATATATATATATATATATATATATACACACACACACACACACATATATTTTAAAAGAAAAAAAAAGAAAAAGAAAAAAAAAAAAAAAGGAATGAATCATAATTCCCTAATGGACCAAACCCGCATAAGACAAATACCCGCGACCCTAACAACCCAATACCCGCTGGAATAAGAAATGAGCAGCAGCAGCTGCCATATTGCAAACCCGCGACCCTAAACAAATCCCCCCCCCCGCGTTATCTCTCCCTCTTTCTCCGATATATATTCATACCAACTCGTAAAACCCTAGCCCTAATTCATATTCTCCTCCTTCCCATCTGACCCCACTGCCGTCAGCCAACCGGAGAACCGCGCCCAGCCGCCCAGGCCGCCCAGAACCGCCGCACGACGACCGCGACCCCGCGTAACCCCGCGCATTGTAGTTTCAATCAGCGAAGTACCTGTGTTTCAGCCCAGTTTTCCGTCACCTCGCTGAACCAAAATCGACCTTGTTTTTACCGATACATTCACCCCTTAACCCTCTTCAATATCAGTATGTTAGTTGACCTCGAACAGCGCGTAATCCTAGGCGAAAATAGCGTCCAAGTTGACAAAAAAAGATCACTTTTGGGAATCGCAGAAAACTGCGGTGACCACCTATGTTCCCGGATTCGTATCTCCTACTACAGAGCTCTGAATTCAATTTTTTATTTTGGTATGTGGAGACCACTTGACCTAGTTTATTTTTTGTTAATTATATTAATTTGTTAACTACTATATGTAGAATTAAATTCATTAGAAAATTCCAAAAATCTATTTTTTCTAGATTTCTAAAAGTTACAAAATAAAGCGCGCCCCGCCAAACGGGACAGTCCCGTCGTGTACCAAGTGTACCAAAAGGTGCGCGCAGCATACCTGGATACGTAAGATTTTGCAGAAACTGATTCGGACGTGTGTGTGTACGTCAGAATCAGCCCGTATTAATAGACAATCCCGGTATCGCAACTTTTGCGAAAGCCCTATGCATTATGTGCACGCTCGTCAGATTATGATGAAACTTATGCCACTAGACTCGTGGAAATGCGCTGGTTCTGTGACCCAATTTTCATGCAATTCTGAAACAGTTGACCAAGTCGCCAATTGGCGGACCCTACGGTTGACTTTTTGGACAAAATTGTGTTCAGCTCACCAGAATCCAAAATTGGATGTACCCTTGAGTTCGTATTGACATTTAGAATTGGTTTGACCTATAATTTTATCCCATTTAGAGACCTTTAACCCTGGCACACTTTTCGGTGTAAAATGGGCCACAGGTGGACCCCGCTTTGACTCAAATTACCATTTTGCTCCTGTGTCCAAATTGGACGAAAGGGTAGTGTTTTCTAGCTATCTCGCTTATTCTGGAAATATTGGTGATATCTATTTCAGTATCTGGAGACGTTTATTCTGAGGCCGCAGCTTCTACTCATGTACGCATGATATCTGGACGTTACACTTTGCAGCTTTTTTGCCAGGCAAGATACCTTGCCAAATTGCTTACAGTATTTTGCATACTTAGTATATTTCTGTATATTTATTGCATTTTTGTTTATTCATTGCATGTGTAGTTTCTTTCAGTCATTACTATATATTAGATATGTTGACACACACTTGACACTTTGTATCATAGAGGATAATCAGTAGGCGTATGGGCTTTAACCACTCTAGTAAACCGTAGTAACTAGCACGCACTATGGTGGTCATGTCCGATGGTCATTACCCTTGAGGTATGTCGATTGATGGAGTTACGAGGGTCGCTACCCCCGAGGTATGTCGGCTGATGATGTCCACTGACGTGTGTGTGAGTGTGAGATTTAGATCGAGTAGCCTACCCTTGCCCATACATCAAAAAGTTGTCCTCATTTGCATTCATATAGATTGTCTTATACAGCATACTTATATATTTTCAAACATTATGCATGTTTGATGTATTCCATTGGCTTGCTTCTATGTATCTTGTTATGTCCCTCTAAGGACCTGGTCCCTTGCCAGGTATAGACAACCAGGAGTATCCACAGGAGTACGGACCTGGACATGACGCGTTACTTTCTGCCGAGGAGGTCTCACCTTCTGAGCATCGTTGATTATCTCCAGTGATGGATCTTCTTAGCTGCTATACTTCTGTCTTCACATTATTTTATATTGGAGATTTTATACTCCTCTCTCATTTTAGTTTTGGATATAGTCTTTTGTAGTGGATTTGTCTCCACCCGACTATTATTTTGGATATTTTAGACTTCTCATTCTAGTTTAGTATTTCTTTTCTATGACTTGTTGTGTGGATGAGACTAGCATATCTGTGACTTATGATAATATATATACCACACGTGAGTTTATATTCATATTACAGCGTACGTGTGTATTATGGTATACATATATTGGAGTTGCCATATATATACGGCTGGCATGCTTACGTGTTCCTAGTCATACGTATTTTGGGACTGGGGCGTGACACATGGCGACCCTAATCCCTAGGCTAGCATCACCATATTCTCTCTCCTTATGCAAAACTCTTCCTCCATTATTTTTCTACATCATCACCACCATCCTCCTTCTTACAACCGAAACCTAACTCAAACTACCTACTTCCTTCTTCATCCTTCATCTTCGGCCATCCTCTACCGCCGGATCAATGACCACCACCATTGAACCACCCCGCCTGAGCGCCTGAACTCCACCGCCGATCCCCGCTGTCAGTCACCCCAACTTCATCCTCGACCTGTTCGTCGACTTCCCCACGCCATCTTGACCCGACCTCCCTCGCCTGAGCCTCTCCCCTCCGACAGCAGCGACACCATAATCCTCGACTTTCTCTCCCCTTCGACATCGCTCGTTCCAGACTATACCTCGCTTGAGACTCCCCGCACCTGTAGAAGCATGAAAAATACGCTGGGAGGATCTACGCAGCCTCTTGATGCAGAGCAGCGTAAACATGGGCCTTCAGAGCCATCAAGCGTACAATAGAGCTTTTTCCACTAAAACATAGCGTGAAGAATAAGCTCAAAGGACCATCCGCGTAAGTGCAGTACGTCCAGGCCGCTCTAGCGTAAACAGGGTTCTTCATCGCCTCCATGGCGTAAAACTCATCCGCTCTCAAAGCAGCGTTAAAGCGTATGAGGAACGCTTCATCTTCTCCGAAATGAACCTGTCAAGTCACGCAGTGAATCTGACCTCTGACTCCTGACAAAAAGTGCTGTACGGCTACCCAGACGACGGCTGGAAACGATGGCAGACCCCTCGGGACGCACCCACAGTATGATGGCGGATCTTTGTATTTAATGCAGATGATTTGGTTAAAACATCACCGAACCGTCGTTTACTGAAGTCCCCTCAGCGTAAACCGCTCTTTCGCGTACAAGGGAATACGCTGCCTTGTTTTACACAGGCAAACATGAGCTATTTTACGCTCCGCAGTAGACAAACCGCCTGCCACGTCAAAAGCTGCACTTCGTATGAGACTCGAGGCACGTCTCCACGTCTAATTGCACAGAGCGATGACAGTTTCTCTCAAGGCACGTCTCTGCGATGGATGCACAAAAGGGCTGCAGACCTTTAAAACACGCCTCCGCATTTAATGCATAAGATGGTGGCAAATCTCTGCAAGAGATTTGATTATATCTTCAAAAGCCGTAATTTCGGCTAAGACGTCCACATCAGCACTCTGGCACGGTACGCAGCGGCTTCTACGCCCATTCAGGATCTGTGCTCACGCGGCTTCTACGCCCACTCAGTCTCTATGACCACTCGGCCTCTACGACTATTCGGCTTCTATGCCTATTTGGCTTCTATGCCTATTCGACTTCTACGCCTGTTCGGCTTCTACGCCTGTTTGGCTTCTATGCCTACTTGGCTTCTACGCCAGGGTGACAGTCATTTGGCTTCTACGCCAACCTCTTCTATACAAGGGATACCTACCTACGTGGCTTCTACGCCGTGATCTTCGCAGCAAATATACGTGTTTTGTCCCCTTAGTTGGACACGCGTCACATGCTCACTCAAAAGGTCATCTATACGCAGGCATTGGTTATCTTAACCATTGTGTAAAGGGGTGTTGTACTTCCCACTCCTCGATTTTTATACCGACGGAGTGGTCACTATCACCAAAACTCTATAAATAGAGACCCCTATCAATGGGGAACGAGGTCAAAAAAAAGGAACAAGGTCGACAAATTGGAGGGTCGAAAACTTGGTTAAGAAAAACCAATACCAGATCAAAAGGTCAAGAGAGAGAGAGAGAGACCGGAGCTCAGGCAAAGAGCAGGGATCGACGACTTTGGCATCGTGCATCCACCCTCTCCTGCAACCTTCGAAGCTGCTACCTGTCTTCTACGGTACTTCTTCAACATCGTGTGGTCCAAGGGCTAAAGTGATCGACTGCAGATCAGACACCTATAGCAATTTATACCCAAATTAAATAAGTTGTACTCCCACATCCTCGTATAGGATTATATTGTATAAGTTTGTTTGTAAACCAAAGGGCGCGAGTTTCGCATAAAACCTGTCATTGAAATACACTTTCATTCTTTCGTTTAATACCACAAACAAGATGGCGACTCTGCTGGGGATATCTTTCTCTTCTGATGAGGAAGCAATTGCTCAACACGATGCGGTATCCGTGGGATCCGTGAAGAAGACACTGGTCGTCCAGTTCGACCAGTGTGCCTACGAAGACATGCTTCGAACCGGGGGTAGCTCTCACTCTCTCTCCATCCAAGACAACAGGAAGCTGCGGAAAGTGTGGATGCCCAAGACATCCTCTACCATTCCTGTGGACTCTCCGATCTCTCCGATCTCTCCGACCAATGAGGTGGTAGCATTGCTCCCTCCGTGCCCTGCACGTAAAACTCAGTCTCCCGCTACGCGCGGTACAGACAAAACTTCGGGCAAAGCCTTAGCGTTGACCCAGAAGTATCCACTGTGCTCTACGCGTAAGAATCAGTCTTCCGCTATGCGCGGTACAGAAAAAACTTCGGGCAAAGCCTCAGCGCTAACCCAGGAGTATCCACTGCACTTTACGGGCAGAAATCAGTCTTCCGCTGCGCGCGGTACAGACAAAACTTCCGATGGTGCCCCAACACCAAATCGGAGGTACAGATCACGCTCCACGCGTAAGACAATATCTGACCTCTACGGTAAGCCAGATAAGCGCTGTGATCTTCGCGAGGGGAAGCAAGCAGGCGAATAGTCAGCTACTCGGCCTTTACGCCAGCAAGGGAATAATCTGCCTACCCTCCGGATTATGCGAGAAGCCGATGGCCGACTGAGGGCCTCTCCAGCTTTACGCCAGACTGAGCGAATCTCCAATTTACGCCAGGCACAGTCCCTCGGCATAAAACAAGCTCAGATTGCGGAAAGACACCCTCCCAGGGGATTATCCGCCGCCCAGATGGCCAACCTGTTGTATACAGGTAGCACAGGAAAAATCGGGGTGCCCAATATCCGCACGCCCACTGATGGAAGAAACAAGCCTTCGTCTTCTTCCTCTACTCCTCCTGACCTGCGGGATTACCTAATCCAGAAATGCAAGAACGAGAGTCATAAACGGACTTCGGTTCCCCTGACAGTCAAACGCGGGGAAATCATATGGGAAGATACGTCAACATCTGATGTCGTCATAACAGGTGGACCACAGGAAGGCTCCATCTTTATCATTCCACCAACCCATGACGATCAGCATTCGATAATCTTCAGCAGCAGATGGAACGCCCCAATCGTGCAAGAGGAATCACGCGAGTCTGAATCTGGCAGGATACAAACCCACAGATACAGCCCACAAGCATTAAATATTATGCAAAACATGGGTTACGACTTAAAACTGAAACAAGGTCTCAACTATGGGAAAGGTAGGCGAACGCCGGTGCGTAGTAATTCTTACTATCGAGAAGCTCGTTTCGGTTTGGGATATACTGCGTCTCTCAAGAGACCCAAAATTCTGAAGTCCAGTCCTGTACAACCAGAGGCAGTTCTTGATGAATCAATTTCTGTGGCCAGAGACCACGGCATGTCCAGAGGTAACTTACCTCGACAGAACAAGGGGACGTCTAGGGCCGGGGGTAGAATCCCCTCAAGATCCGAAAGTGATGCAACAGCAACGATCTCCCTACAAGACCGTAAAATTCAGGCATCAAGATCCCGAAGACAAAAAGGGACTTTTTCCTTCAACGAAGACGACATCGTTGAGATCTTTGATATATTAATGAAAGAGCGCAAGCTCCAGCTACCCAACATCAGACATCCTGAGAGGGCTGGCGACGTGGATCACCCAGATTATTGTCTCTTCCACCGATACGGTCATCACCCCACAAAGGCATGCTATATGCTAAAAAGGAAAATTCAGGAGACGATTGATGCCAAGGTCATCACTTTTAATCTGTGAACAAAGGGACGGTCCGTACCGATTGGATTTCTATTCTTTTCTTACATAACGATTTGCTCCTTTCAAAGGTTTGTCATGTTCATATTACCTCTGAATAAACTTTCGACCGTCAGTTGTCATGTCCATATTACCTCTGATATCGATTATCGTCTACACTTGACATCCGTACTTAACTCTAAGTATGCCAGTGGTGTTAAGTCCACGAAAACTGCCATGTCCATATTACCTCTGAGCAGATGTGTGCCTCCATCCCCGATGGAAGTCACAATCATAAAGTTTGTCATGTTCATATTACCTCTGAATAAACTTCCGACCGTCAGTTGTCATGTCCATATTACCTCTGATATCGATTGTCGTCTACACTTGACATCCGTACTTAACTCTAAGTACGCCAGTGGTGTTAAGTCCACAAAAACTGCCATGTCCATATCACCTCTGAGCAAATATGTACCACTCCCCGTGATGAGGTAGAACCCATAGCACAAAAATTCTTGGAAGCTATAAACTCCTACTGTCCGTATGTCTGGGAAGTAGCGTCATCATTCAGGTGGACCCCGACAAATTCCAGGCAATCGTGGAAATGCGACCGCCCCGTAATCTGAGGGAACTTCGGGGATTTCAAGGCCGTCTGGCTTACATTCGACGATTCATATCCAACCTCTCGGGGAGATGTCAGCCCTTTTCTCATCTCATAAAGAAAGGTGTATCCTTCGTATGGGACGAAGCCTGTCAGCAAGCGTTCGGAGAGATCAAGCACTACCTCACCAGTCCGCTAGTTCTGGTGCCTCCCGTCATGGGAAGACCATTCTTGCTGTACGTTCGAGCGATGGATCATTTACTAGGAGCTCTTCTCGCACAGAAGAACGACATGGGTCATGAACAGGCTATCTACTACCTCAGCAGGATGATGGTCGGAGCCGAACACCGGTACAACCCAGTGGAGAAGGAATGCTTGGCTTTGATGTTCACTATCCAGAAGACGCGGCACTATGTCGCCGGCCAGACTATTCATATCATCTCCAGGATCAACCCTCTTCGAGTACTGATGAGCAAGCCTAGTGCTCTTAATTCCCGACTCGTGACTTGGGCGATGCTATTAACACCATATGACATGGTGTACGTACCGCAGAAGTCCATTAAGGGCCAAGCGCTGGCTGACTTCCTAGCTACTCATCCGATCCCGGAGGCCTCCAAATTATACGAGGACATTCCCAACGAAGTTGCAGAATGTAATTCCGCGATGGAAAGTGACGCGTGGTAACTCTTCTTCGATGGTGCCTCCAGAACCGATCCTAGGGGAAACGTCATTTCAGGAGTAGGAGTTATCCTGGTCACTCCTGATCAGCTCGTCATCTACCGAGCATATTCTCTTAGCGAGCCCTGCTCCAACAATATGGCAGAGTACAACGCTCTTCTAATCGGGCTCCAAGTTGCCAAAGAGCTGGGGGTCGAGTCCCTGGAAGCATTCGGTGATTCTCTGCTTATCGTCAATCAAGTCAGAGGAATATATGAAGTCTGGAATCCAGACCTCATCCCCTATCACCGAGCGACGGTCGAGATAGCAATGACATTCAAAGGGTTCTTCCTAGAGCATGTACCTCGATCTCAGAATCTAGAAGCTGATGTCCTAGCCAGTCTAGCTGCAGATTTAGCCATCCCTATAAGAAGGCAGGATTCTGTAATCCTTCTTAACAGAGATTTATTCTGTGTGAAGAACAACTTTCACATAGAATGCAGCCACGCTGTGAACGCAGATCCCTCCAGAAGAGACTGGAGAAGTCCCTTCATGGATTTTGTCGCATACAGAATCTTGTCGGAGGACCCCAAAGAAGCAGTATCCGTCAAAAGGCTATCATTACGCTTCTACTACAATGCATCTTCACAATGCCTATATCGTCGGACCTACGATGGACTGCTATTAAGATGTCTATCTGAAGATGAAGCACAACAGATTATCCGGGAAGCTCACGATGGCGTATGCGGAGCGCATCAACCCGGTCCTAAGCTACAGGATCGCATCAGGAGAATGGGCTATTACTGGCCTACTATGATCGCAGATGCAATACGGTATGCAAGACATTGCAGAGCCTGTCAGGTTCATGCAGACTTCATACATCAACCATCTGAATATCTACATCCTACGGTTGTGTCCTGGCCTTTCGAAGCATGGGGTATGGATATCATTAGTCCTATTCACCCGTCTTCTTCCAGCGGTCACCAGTTTATACTGGCCATCACGAATTACTTCTCCAAATGAGCAGAGGCGACCCACCTCGCTGAGGTAAAGGCATCTAATGTGATCAGCTTCATCAAGCATCACGTTATTTATCCCTTCGGGGTACCCCGGAGGATAATTTATGACAATGGGCCTCAGTTTATCACCCCGGAGGATATTATCCAGCTGCTAATGGTTTGGCGGAAGCTTTCAACAAAACCATTATCAAACTCTTAAAGAAATTTGTCTCTTCAAACAAGAGAGATTGGAATGAGAAGCTGGGCGAATGTCTCTGGGCATACCGCACAACGGTACGAACACCGACAGGTTGCACCCCATTCTCGCTGGTCTACGGGAGCGAAGCAGTTCTCTCCATTGAAATCCAGATCTTGTCACTCAGGTTAGCCATAACTAGTGAGCTGACTCAAGAAAAGAATGACCTGTTAAGGCTCCAAGAGCTAGAAGGGTTAGACGAGAAATGCCTACAAGCTCAGCAGCGCATCGCGCTCTACCAAGCACGCATTTCCAAAACCTTCAATCGCAAAGTGAAGGAAAGAGTGTTCAAAGTCGGCGAGCTAGTTCTAGCCGTAAGAAGGCCGATAATTCTTACTCACAGAAGTAAAGGAAAATTCCAGCCTAAGTGGGAAGGCCCTTATGTGATCGAGACAACATTCTCGAACGGCGCCTACAGGATAGCCCAGCCTAATGGAGACCTGTTAGTGGCTCCTATCAACGGCAAATTCCTGAAAAGGTACTATGCTTAATCTCCCCTGCTCGAGTAGAATATAGCGAGGATCTCAATTCTGACAAAACTACTTCCAGAACGCAATTAGTTGGGTTACATTCTATCATGTCCATATGACCTCTGAACAGATATGTCCTGCTAAAAGTTTATCGAGAGTTTATCATCAGATATCACTCTCGCCCAAACCTGTCATTTACATTCCGAAATGATGGGTCCTCAAAAGTCAGAAAAGAGTCACTTTTATTTATTCCCGATAAAGAGCAGAATTATATCTGGGAAGCAAAAAGAGAAACGATACATCATGATGGCGGAGTAGTCAGATTGCGGATCAGCCGCTCCCGTGCAGCTATCCTCTCATTCCTAAGAACCTAGGCATCGGCGCGAGCCCACTCCAGCCGTGCCTCGGGGGTATTCATACAGGACAGCTCAGCCCTTGCCCGAAGGCAGCCCGCGCGGGCAGCTTCCGCACGGTCCAAATCCCGTTGTGCCGCGCTCAATCGCCCAGTTGCTACGTCTAGACCCGCCAACGATTGAGAAGCCCACTCCTCTGCCCGAGCGAGTTTTTCCCTCAGCTTGGAGGCCCTCGCTGCATTCCCGTCATGCTCGGATCGGTACTTCGTCTCAAGAGCGAGAGCCTCTGCCACGACAGCTTTTCTTCTATCCATCTCCAGCTCATGTGTCTTGATGGAGTTGTCTAGGCTTTCCAGTTTGGTAGTGAGCCGCGCAGTCATATGGTCGTACCTGGTCTGGACCTCAGCATCGAAGCTGCCCCGAGTCAGCTGCAAGTATTCGTTAATGGGTTGCTCTAAACCATTAACCACCGCCTCCAGAGCGTCAGCTATCCCAGGATCGCCGAGCTCCCTGATGGCCCCGATCGAAAACTGAGAAGTCTTCTTCAGGCGCTCGAAATCTAGACTCTTCACCAACACCATTGATATCATTATTTTCAAATCGGTGTGAAAGAGGCTGGTATGTTGCTCGGTCAACGTAACTAGATCCGTCTGAACGCCAGGAGTGGCCGCGATATCAGCAAGTCCCTCTCTAGGGATAACTGCAGACGAGGTAGCCACAGCCGCCGCCTCGACGCATGGCACGACCGAAGAAGGTGCGACGACAACGATCGAAGTCATCGGCATACTCGCGAGGGGCGAGGTCACGATGACGGGTTTGTCCTCCTCTTGAGACGACGAAACCACTCTGGACGAGATAGCCCCCAAGGACATTTCCTTCTCGAAGTCAGGCACCTCCACATCATCACCAGGAGCCGGAGCAGAGCCAGAAGGCGCTTCAACGCTGTGCTCTCCGTGGACGCCATCCCCTGAGAAAAGGACAAGAAAGTTGATATCAGTATGATGGTAATCTTTCTAAAGGGAGACATAAAGATGATATTTACCCGGAGCCAACGGCATATACGATGCATCTGCAGCCGATGTAGCTAAACTATGCCTTAATGACACAATACGAACTGTCATACCTGGAGAAGGAGGTGGGCCGACCGATATTGCCAAGAGTTCTGTCAAGCCTTCACCAATACGCGGTCGAGGTTCATCAGCTGGAATCTCGCCAGACGTGCTCGCTGACACGACGGGAGCTTTACCCGCTGCTGACCTCGGGAAAGATTCTCCCATCTGCCTCGGCCATACAGACAATCTCGCTCCGCTACCTAGAGCAGTAGCCACGACAGCAACCTCTAGCGAGGATTCTCCGGCGCCGCCGGCCGGAACTGTAGAAGGTCCCTCTCTAAAAGGCGAGAAACCTCCAGCCAAAGAATCATCCCTGATATGGGGAGATACAGGCTCACTCCCGGGAGCCTCAACACCAAGAATGCGGAGAGGATGAGCAACCATCTCCTTCCTCCTCTTACGAAGAGAAGCTTCCTTCGGAGCAGAAGCCCGTCGCTTCCCAGAAGAGACTACCAAAGCCCCCGCAGGCGGAGGCACTTCACACCTCGGCACCGACACCAGAGGCTCATCCGGAGTACCAGACTCCTCACCCTTGTCCGAAGAAACCAAGGGGAGTTCGACTCTTCCCCCAGGCTTGGGAGAAGGCACCCTGAAGCTTCCACGCATGTCAAAATCACGGTGGAAGGTGTTAATCGCCACATAGAACTGGGCGTAAGAATGGAGAATACGGAGCTCCGTGGAGGTTGTAACGACCGGCACGATGAAGGTTGCCCCCGTGCAACCCATGATGAAATATCGCCACCCTCTAGCTCCATCAATGAGCCCGCCCCTGGACCTGAAGCCGGTAACGGCGTTGCCCACGTGCAACTGATCGTACCCAAACTGCCTGGCAAACCGACTAGGCAGATAGGGCTCGAAGAAGCAATGGTCTTCGCTCCGGTATAGCAGATGGGAGGGCCTAATGTAGACCAACCAATTAAAAGCTTTCGGAGAAAGATCGGTCTTTTCTTCACCTGAATCCTCAAGCCTCGTCCCTGATTGATTGCGATGTACATGAGGGAGAGTACAGAGGAGCTTCCAGACGTGGCTGAGGTTCAACACCAGCCGACAGTCTAAAACTGTGCTCACATTCCAGGGAGATTCCTTGTAATTCAGCAAGAATATACCCCCCGAGCTGCTACCGGAGCCAGAAGACATCACCCGGGCATTGTGGAGAATTAACCATCCCATCAAATACAGGTATGGTAATTCCACCCGGGGAAAACTCTCACGCCGAGCTTCATCAACGAGCAACCCATCAGTCATGGCTCTCAGGCCGGCCTGTATACGGCACACTATGGCAGGAAGCAAGCCCAGTCTTGTCCCAAACACCAGGCGCACTGCCGGCCACAGGATGTTCCGGTGAATGCGGTCTGCGGACGCAGTACCAGGCACTACTACTCGACGCAGCCATATGGAGAGGAAACCAGCCAGCTGGGCTTCCTTACACAGAGGCCTGCGACAGCGCCTTAAGTAACTACAGGCCTTAATGCCTTCAGGGTACTTTCTTACCCCCTCGATGAGAATCTGATCCGGAGCTTTAGCCTCCTCCATAAGATCCTCCACGACCTGGGCACTAAGCACGCCCAAACAGTTCACGGGCTCATTCTTGCCCCCCGAGGCTTTCTCCGACTTGGCAGTCCT
Organism: Iris macrosiphon; assembly: GCA_036927795.1. Taxonomy (NCBI): domain Eukaryota; kingdom Viridiplantae; phylum Streptophyta; class Magnoliopsida; order Asparagales; family Iridaceae; genus Iris; species Iris macrosiphon. The sequence goes on along the minus strand of JAYESA010000017.1, from coordinate 79,485,730 downwards.
GGCTCGGTGGAAGAAGAGGTAGGACATCCACTTGGTGGTGTGAGCTAAATCAGAAGGCTCATTATAAAAAGCGGTGCACGTGAAGTATTGACACATCAGCTCCTGATACACTTTTGCCACCCGAGGGTCCAAGTCCACCAACTCCCGGTTGGTGGGAACATACTCTTCATATGGGGTAACCCCCATCGGCAGTCTCGAGATAATTGCCATCTCATGGAGGGCCAATCCTAGCTCCCCCAGTGGAGTGGCAAAGGTGCCAGTGAGCGAAATGTATCGCTCCATCAGTGCCAAGAACAAATTAGGATTGGAAGGCAACCCGACGCTCGTCGCACTCACAGCGGCATACAGTCCAATGCCCTCCAGCTCTCTCCGAAAGTGCTTCAAAGCCCAGTCAACTAGGCATGTCCATCGGGAGTTTGTTGGGGTGATCCACCCGTTGCACCGAAGATTCTCCTTGGGATATAGCCCGCCTCATCCCAAAAAGTCGTTGCAGAAAGTCGGCAATTGGACCGGTTGGATCACTGAGCTTTCTTCACTCGGGACACTGCCCGGGCATAGTCACCTGAACAACGTCACAACGCCGGAAGAAAAATATGTCATTGCAAATCTTGCACAAACATACAGACCAAAGAAACGACAGTCTGTTCTTTACGCAGGATTGTACAAATTTGGTTATTTTACGCCAAAAATCCCCTCCACAAGCGTAAAACTCAAATTTTGCGATATACGCCAATTTTCGGTAGCCACAGCTTTTACGCTTAGAACTACGAAAATATGGAGTCTTTACGCTGGCACATTAGAAATGTGAACGTAAAAGATGAAAACGTCTCCGTGCATCATCTTCCTCAAAAGAGGCTATCAGCACAGAAGACGACCTAGCGCGGTCACGTTCAACGTGTGCAAAGGATTTTTCATCGTTTTTTGTCACCCCAAAGGCTCTACCTCTATGACCGGGTGCGCTGCTCGTCGGCGGGATACTTCGCTCAGAAGGAAGTTCGCCTTGCCCGACCGAAGACTCCCTCACTGGGGCAGAAGAATGATAAGAAGAACCTATACTCTTTCCCTTAGCGGAGGGGGTTTGTTTTGGCGCCATTTCTGAAGACTCGAGGTATTCGGAGAAGGAACGAAAAAAAACTCGGACAGTCGAAAGCTCTCTTTCGCAGAAGACAGATAAAAAGTTTTTCTCAAAAGCTTGGGATATATATAGAGTTCGGGTCGACTCCTCGAATCCTCGGACGGACTCCTCGAGACCCTAACCAAATCTCGCAATTAATAGTGGGTTATGATTGGATGCTACGTCAGCCCACTACCCTTGAAAGACGGACAGTCAACAAATTCGAAAAGTTTTTCGTGCAAGACGGTTCAGCAGGTTCTACGCTAAAGGAGCTTTCTACGCTCGACAGCAACAGATCTACGGTTTTACGCTAGCAAGCTATAAGTCTATGGTTTTATGGCCGGTTACCTTTGTGCTCGATAGCTTTTATGCTCGAGAGGCCACAAACCTACGACTTTACGCTCAGCAGATACCAAATCGATGATCTCACGCTCGGTGGCGCTCAGTTTACGCTCAAAAGCAACAGATCTGCAAACATCACGCTCGAAGAAATTTTCTTTTCAGGAGCTACAAATATACAGTTCTACGCTAAAGGAGCTTTCTACGCTCGACAGCTACGAATCTACGACTTTACGTTCGACAGCTATAAGTCTATGGTTTTACGCCCGGATGCCTTTGTGCTCGGTAGCTTTTATGCTCGAGAGGCTACAAACCTACGACTTCACACTCAGGAACCACAAGTCTACGATTTCACGCTCGATGGTGTTCTACGCTCACAGGCTACAGATCTCCAGTCCTACGCTAAAGGAGCTTTCTACGCTCGACAGCTACGAATTTACAGCTTTACGTTTGACAGCTATAAGTCTATGGTTTTATGCCCGGATACCTTTATGCTCGATAGCTTTTATGCTCGAGAGGCTACAAACCTATGACTTCACGCTCAGGAACCACAAGTCTACGAATTCACGCTCGATGGTGTTTTACGCCCAGAGGCTATAGACTGATGATTTCACGCTCCATAACTTTCTGCATATTCGAACAGTCCCCAAAGCGATCAATTGCCAAGAGTTCACACAGAAGATACTCGTTCTTGACCCAGAGCATCCCAAGTACCCGAAGCATACAAAATTTAAACATTAAGAAATTACTCTTCTCGGGTCCAAAATTGGAGATTCATCCAGACTCAAGTCTGAATATCTCGTCTATCAAGATGGCAAAATCAGTTTGATAGCCAAAACCTCAACCCTGTTCCAAGGGAGTTTCGAGAGATCATTCTTGAAGACGAAGTCTGAACAAAATTTTTGCTCATTAGAAGCAGCAGTTCAGAGCTCTACGCGGTCCCTCAGTCCTAGCAACAGGACAGTTCTAAATGTTCAAAATACTTAAACAGCGTTCTATGGACTATTCGTTATGCGTAAAGGACAGGGCCTAATACTCTTTCTATTAGAGTCGGCGTAAAGATTCAGACGTGTTGAAGCTACACATATTCAGACTTCACAGCAACGTATGGCAAGATGATCATATGAAGAAGCAAGACAATTTTATTAAAGATTAAAGTCATGATTACATATGAGGGAAATCCAATCTGCAAGGGTTTTTTTTTCATTTTCATGATTACAACTGAGGGAAACTCCGTCGACAGGAGGGTTTCCCCATCATCGTCTGAAGATTGCCCAGAAGCTGTTCTGACAGGTTCTCGCTGGGCTTCAATTCTTCATCCATCTTCTCTGGCAGTCAGTCAGTTCCAGCAAACTGACTGACATGGCAATGATCAACGGCGGAGTTGGGGCTTTCATATCCCACGCTCCGTGCGCCATGGCAGATTGGGTTGAGGTATTAAACCCAACTCAGTCCTGGGAGAAGGCTGTTACAGCTTTTCTTCTCTCTCATCCCCGAAGAGGTGACAGGAGAAGACACCGCTCGCCAGCCGTATGGTGAAATATGATCCTTCCCTCTTCCTGGAAGAACCACCATACAAAGTCGCTGATTATCCCGAGCAAGGGAGGCTAAGATATCCTTCCATGATCCATCGTTGCAGTGGACACTTGCTCGAAGATGCCGTCTTTTTCGGCTCCCTACATGCTGGAAGAACATGATCTCCTTCTTTCTCAGGTCGACCCGACGAACTCCGACGATCATCTCGGCATGATAATGGGAATATGGGGAGAACAGGCTAACTCCCCCAGCCTTTTTATAGGCGAAAGAGATCACAGCGGTCCCCAATAAATTTGCCATAAAGTCAGCATCGACCGTTTCAATGCTCCATTCAGAAATGTTTCGAGTTACGTGGGGCCGTTCATGCTTCATTCAAAGCATTTCAAATTTCGAGAAATTTAAAAGCTTTGAAGGGGGTCTTGTAGAAGCATAAAAAATACGCTGGGAGGATCTACGCAGCCTCTTGATGCAGAGCAGCGTAAACAGGGGCCTTCAGAGCCATCAAGCGTACAACAGAGCTTTTTCCACTAAAACACAGCGTGAAGAATAAGCTCAAAGGACCATCCGCGTAAGTGCTGTACATCCAGGCCGCTCCAGCGTAAACAGGGTTCTCCATCACCTCCATGGCGTAAAACTCATCCGCTCTCAAAGCAGCGTTAAAGCGTACGAGGAACGTTTCGTCTTCCCCGAAATGAACCTGTCAAGTCATGCAGTGAATCTGACCTCTGACTCCTGACAAAAAGTGCTGCACGGCTACCCAGACGACGGTTGGAAACGATGGCAGACCCCTCGGGACGTGTCCTATAGTATGATGGCGGATCTTTGCATTTAATGCAGAGGATTTGGTTAAAACATCACCGAACCGTCGTTTACTGAAGTCCCCTCAGCGTAAACCGCTAGTTCGCGTACAAGAGAATACGCTACCTTGTTTTACACAGGCAAACATGAGCTGTTTTACGCTCCACAGTAGACAAACCACCTGCCACGTCAAAAGTTGCACTTCGTACGGGACTCGAGACACGTCTCCACGTCTAATTGCCCAGAGCAGTGACAGTTTCTCTCAAGGCACGTCTCTGTGACGGATGCACAAAAGGGCTGCAGACCTTCAAAATATGCCTCCGTATTTAATGTATAAGATGGTGGCAAATCTCTGTAAGAGATTTGATTATATCTTCAAAAGCCGTAATTCCGGCTAAGACGTCCACATCAGCACTCTGGCACGGTACGCAGCGGCTTCTACGCCCATTCAGGATCTGTGCTCACGCGACTTCTACGCCCACTCAGTCTCTACGACCACTCGGCCTCTACGACTATTCGGCTTCTATGCCTATTCGGCTTCTACGCCTGTTCGGCTTCTATACCTGTTCGGCTTCTATGCCTGTTCGGCTTCTATGCCTATTCGACTTCTGTGCCTACTTGGCTTCTACGCCAGGGTGACAGTCATTTGGCTTCTACGCCAACCTCTTCTACACAAGGGATACCTACCTACGTGGCTTCTACGACATGATCTTCGCAGCAAATATACGCGTTTTGTCCCCTTAGTTGGACACGCGTCACATGCTCACTCAAAAGGTCATATATACGCAGGCATTGGTTATCTTAACCGTTGTGTAAAGGGGTGTTGTACTTCCCACTCTTCGGTTTTTATACCGATGGAGTGGTCACTGTCACCAAAACTCTATAAATAGAGACCCCTATCAATGGGGAACGAGGTCGAAAAAAAGGAACAAGGTCGACAAATTGGAGGGTCGGAAACTTGGTTCAGAAAAACCAATACCAGATCAAAAGGTCAAGAGAGAGAGAGAGAGAGAGACCGGAGCTCAGGCAAAGAGCAGGGATCGATGACTTTGGCATCGTGCATCCACCCTCTCCTGCAACCTTCGAAGCTGCTACCTGTCTTTTACGGCACTTCTTCAACATCGTGTGGTCCAAGGGCTAAAGTGATCGACTGCAGATCAGACACCTATAGCAATTTATACCCAGATTAAATAAATTATACTCCCACATCCTCGTATAGGATTACATTGTACAAATTTGTTTGTAAACCAAAGGGCGCGGGTTTTGCATAAACCCTGTCATTAAAATACACTTTCATTCTTTCGTTTAATACCACAAACAGCACCCATCGTCGACATCCCCATCACCACCGCCACCATTAACGCCTACACCCAGTCGACTTCCCTACTTCAATGCCGGAGCCCAACGGCCAGATCTTCGCCTTAGCAACCACCACAGTTCTGCCCCAGCCTCACAGCCATCACCCTGCCGGATCTACAACCTCCATCACCATCATTGAAACCTCTTTTCTCCGACAGCAGCCTTGACTAAAGCTCCACTACCACGACTTCTCGAGCACGACAACCTTCCTTCACCATCATCACCAGACTCCTCATCCCAATCCTCTCCGAGTAGTCGACCAACACCACCGTCATCCCCGCCGGAGCCCACAACCATGACCGCCATAGCTCTCAACTCCTCCTCCTTCCCTGATCAACCACCGCTGAGTAGCAACCCCAACTCCAGTCAGCACTGTCACCATTAACACCATCCCCTCCGGCCACCATTCTCGTTGGAGCAGCCCCAACCGGCTAACACCTCTCCTCACATACTCCCTCGACCTGTTTACCACCTTGACTACACCCATCGTTATCATCGTCATCATCACCATCATCATCATTATCATCATTATCATCACCATCGTCGACAACCCCGACTTCGTCAATACCATAACCGTTGATCTCCTTCCCGGTAAGCAGCAACTGCCACAGCGACAGCACCATCTTTTCAGCGTTACCCTTCCTCGGTCACGTGTACCAAGGTTCGAACTGCCTCCTTCTTTTATGTTGTGTGTTGCACGATACTGTGTTGTTGTAAACCCTAATAACTAGTGTGTACACGTGTGTATGTATAAATAGTGATTAGGTTAGTATATACTTCATAGTAAATTAGGTTTAATAATCACTTTAATGGTAATCAGGTTTAATAAGTATTGAATAGTAATTAGGTTTATAAATTACTTCATGAAAATTGGTGTTAATATTTACTCCTTAGAAATTTAGGTTGTTAGTCATATGTGTAACATATTTTATATGTTAGGTATGACCCTAGGTGTGTATTAATATAAATATAGTAGTAGGTAATACTATGTAATATATACTAAGGTATATATATTTATATATTAAACGTATTTTGGTAACTCACTGCCTTATGTGTACCCTCACCTACTCTAGCTAGACCATGTGTTAGTGTAACACGAGATTTGGAGATTAAACATGTGTTAGTGTTAGTGACTGTCTTGTTATGTACAGCATTCGAGGACATGATATCCGTGCATTTAGACGCATACTTGACCCTGCTAGTTGACCAGTTACCACCCTAGCGTGGTTTCTGAGTTCAGCGTAACTGTGTTTGTGTGTGTAGTAGTGTAACGACTGATGCTATATTGTATTATATTATATATAGGACCATTAGATCGTTCTGTGAGACTTCGGGAGCAGGCTATTTGTATTGTCCGCTCAGGACCCCAAGCGAGTATATTTTCTGATAATTTCCGTTATTTGATAATTTTTATAATTTAAGTATTTAGAAATGTTATATCTGATTCTTGATACTGTGCTACACGGACTAGTATATAGATTGGATCTGCAGTCATGAGATATTACATTGGTTATCGTATTGACATCGTACACGATATTGATATTAGACATTGATATTATACATTGTACATGATATATTGGACATTGCTCATGTATCGTGACGTGTCATGGTTGGATCCACTATACTAGTTGGGGGCGAGAAAATTGCTAGTGAGAGATGTGATCATAACCCTATCGTACAAGTATAAAATCATGTTAGTTTTAATTATACACCTCACTTATGATTAGCCAGGCCATATAGCACTCGTACATATTCTCAAGCCGATCACATATCGAAGCTACTATTTCAAACACTTAGAATAAGTTCAGTTCTTCAATTCAGTTCTTATACTATATCACTCCGTATATGATATTATAGTTCTTTATCTTCATTTCATATATGCACTGATTGTACCATATTGCCTATATTGTATGTTCTCTTTATTTTGCCATTACATTTATTTATTGTCTTCTTTCAATATATATCATCATCTATTTATTATTTTATAGTCCTTGTTAATTAATTGGAACTGTTATTAGGATGTACTTTGCTCCAATCCTGACTGAATATTTTTTCTAGACTGTGACTCAGGGGACTGATGTCCAACATATTATGGACCACAGTAAAAGTAGCTGCAGCCTTGGATCTTGTAGCTCAGGTATGATTTTTGGGAGGTCTAGCCGGAATCACTAGTTATTCAGTTAGTTTCTTTTAGCAGTTTATTGGTACCGAATTTATTTTTGGCATACTTTGAGACTTTGATATTATTGTTTGCAGTTAGATTATTTTGTTTAGAACTGTATTGTGTTTCGAAATCTTATCGTACTTTAGTTCTGTGATTGAGTATTTTTATATTATATTATGATATATGTGTCTTCTTATGGAGTTGGATATTCGTGTGCGATTGATTAGATAGTATTATGACCTAGACAGCGTTCCACCGTCGATACTGCGGGGTAGGCTGGATGTACCTACGTACTCGTGCCCCTATATCGGGTGCGGGTCATGACACATTTTTAGTGGTGGCCTATGCAGGTCGAGTTTCGCAATTAGAGCGATGTCGTGGTAGTATAACAACTTAGTTGTACTACTACGAACCTGTGATAGGATCTAGAGTATAGCATACTAGGATGAGAGCGAATACTCAATCACAACTAGGAACATTCCAATCTATTTATCTTATTATCCTTATTCCTCATAAATATTGCTTCCTTTAGAATTTTTACTGTCCTTCCTTGATGATATCGTATCTATTGCCTTGATTGATTATTTTCGGTCTGTCTTCAGGATAATGTTGATTTTTTTTTGAAATTGAGGATAATGTTGAAAGTTTTTAAAATTTAGGATAATCTCAAAAGTTTTGAGATATAATTCAAGGAACTCCAGGATAATATTAAAAATTTTGAGTATTACGAGTTTGATATAATATTAAAACTTGGATAATGGGTTTGGTTAGACCAAAGGAATAACAATATAAAGATTTAATTTTATAACTTATTGAATTCGACTTTTAAGGACTTAATTTGAAGTCAAAATTAAATATATATTTTTTTAGAGATATGATTGATTGTGTAGATTTAGAATTCAAATATTGAGGATGAGACTTTAAATTTTTTTAATTTATTCATGAAATATATATTAGTATGATTTACTTTGAAGATTTGATTTCACTTTTAAATTTTTATGATTGAATCATTAATCAATATTCTAAGGATGATTATTAATTTAAATATCGAGAATTAGTATCCGTAATAGAAGCGAGGATAAAGTGAATTATGGCTATGGGGATAAATCAAATTATTGTAAGAAATGACTACAATATGATATTCCAAATTTTAAGGAAAGAATTTTTTTTTAACTTGAAGATTGGATTTAATTTTTAAGTTTGGATATGAGATTAAATTTGAAGGATTTAAATATTAAATTTTTGAAGACATTTATAAATAAGATTTAAATTTTAAGGAAATAATGTTAGATTGTATTTATGAGTTATGACTTGTGAATCTAATTTACGAAAAAAATTGTATTAAATTTTAAATTTTGAAGATAAATTCAAATTTAGAATATTTACATTAAAATTTTAAGTTATCAGGATGAAGTTAATTTTTAAGGACTTTGTTAAATAACAATAATGGTTTGACTTCATGATTATATTGCTTAAATTTTGATGGTGGCAGAAAAAAAAATTACTACGGATTTTAAATTTTGAGGATAAACATTAATTTAAATAAAGAGTTGAAAACTTAATATGGAAGAATTGACAATTTTGTTAAATCATTGATTTTTTTTGAAGATTATGATATGATTGAATTTGTCATTAAATTTTGAGAAATATAAGAAGAATATTATTATATTTATTTGACTGCAAGAAATAAATTTAAAATTTATATTTGAATATTGTATTTGAAGATTTTGTAAGTATTACATTGTTTGAGTATTATGTGAAAAAAGAATCGAGGAATAAGATCACTAATGGATTAGTGTTTGAATTCAAATTTTTGGGATGAGATTTTTAAATTTATAAATATGCATTGATTGGATTTAAATTAGAGAATTGGATATTAAATTTTTTGAGTATTTAGTTATTAACTTTAAATTTTGGAGAAAATTGTGATAAGAATGGAATTTGATTTTAAATTTAAAGATTTTCAGGAATATGATCTTTATAGAATTTTTTAAAAAAAATTGAAATAACAATATGGATTTACTTCATGATTATATGGTTTGATGAATTTAAATTTTGATTGTAAAAAAATAAAAATAAATACAACTATTGAGGATCTAAAATTTTGAAAACGAAATTTTTTTAAGGATGGTAGACTTGTCACTACCACATTCCAGAATAGGAATATTTTTATATTTTTATTATTTATAAGAATTGTGTATATTTTATTTTATATATTGCATGATATATATATATATATATATATATATATATATATATATATATATATATATATATATATATATATTATATATAGTGTTCTTTAATGTATGAGTTAGTAGACTAGACCTATAAGTCCACTAGATGAACCCCTAGCAAAAATATAGGGTGATGAATTAAGTTTGTATTATTTCAGGATTTATTTATTGAGATTGTAATTTATTATTGTGATTTTATTTAATTGTTATGCCTTACCATTGCATCGATATTGGGAGCGCTACACTAGATTTTGCCTTCCAACAAATTTTACACACTTATCCTAGACGTGTTAGTCTTCCATTCTGACCCTTGTGTAACTCATAAACACCCTCTTTTGTGCTTTATTTTAGTCGCACAATATTCGTCCCAGTCATTTATTTTTAATTCCAAATAAATTTGACTTTGCATCTTTGTACGTTCCAATCGAAATTGGAGACACAATCTTGACCTATTTTGTGCAACCCAAATTATGACAATATTCTATTCTGAGTCTTCTACGTCCATGACACTTGTGTCTGACCTAATTTTAACCCTATATACTTCCAATTAATTTAAGAACACCATTTACATTAATTTTAATTAAATTGATGTAAGGACCCAACTTAACCCAAAATTAGACCCAACACTAAACCAAACCCCCACTCACACTCTCAAGCTTCATACTAAACACCGCATACCCTTTTTAGCCACTACGTCATACCAAACATGGTGTTTTTCCTCATTCAATCCCAAAATCCAACTTTTGTGCAATTTTCTAAATATTGGGGGCTTTTATGCCAAAGTACAGTGAGGTGTCCACCTCTCATTGGACCCAACATATGAAGGACCAACCCCCTCCCTCTTTGATCGGTCATACATATATTTGTTTTCTTTTTTGGGAGTGCACAACACCCTAAACTTTCTCCTTAAGCCATCTCCACCCTCCATTGGACCCAACAACATCTCCACCCTTCAAATTTTTATGTAAAAACAAGCAAACCCAATCCCTAGGAACACATGGCCGGCCTTAATCCCTAGGCTAGCATTACCATATTCTCTCTCCTCATGCAAAACTCTTTCTCCATTATTTTTCTACATCATCACCACCATCCTCCTTCTTACAACCAAAACCTAAATCAAAACCACCAACTTCCTTCTTCACCCTTCATCTCCGGCCATCCTCCACCGCCGGAGCAGTGACTACCACCACTGAACCACCCCGCCTGAGAGCCTGAACTCCACCACCGATCCCCGCTGCCAGTCACCCCGACTTCATCCCTGACCTGTTCGTCAACTTCCCCACGCCACCTCGACCTGACCTCCCTCGCCTAAGCCTCTCCCTTACGACAGCAGCGACGCCATCATCACCGACTTTCTCTCCCCTGTAACATCACCCGTTCCAGACTACACCTTGCCTGAGACTCCCCGCACCCATCGTCGACAACCCCGTCACCACCGCCACCATTAACGCCTACACCCAGTCGACTTCCCGACTTCTCCGTCGGAGCCCAAGGGCCGGATCCTCGCCTCCGAAACTACCACAGTTCTGCCCCAGCCTCACCGCCATCACCCTGCCGGATCTACAACCTCCATCACCATCGTTGAAACCTCTCTTCTCCGACAGCAGCCTCGACTACATCTCCACCACCATAACTTCTAGAGTACGACAACCTTCCTTCACCATCATCACCAGACTCCTCATCCCGATCCCCTCCGAGTAGTCGACCAACACCACCGTCATCCCCATCGGAGCCTACAGCCATGACCGCCACAGCTCTCAACTCCTCCTCCTTCCCCGATCAACCATTGTTGGGCAGCAACTCCAACTCCAGTCAGCACCACTGTCACGCCCCAGTCCCAAAATATGTAGGACTAGGAACACGTAAGCATGCCAGCCGTATGGATATGGCAACTCCAATATATGGAAACCATATCCCATACGTACGCTGTAATATAAATATCAATCCACAAATAGTATAAAATATTTTACAAGTCACAGGGTACAATCTAAATCTCATCTACAAAAATTAAATATAAATAAATAACCAGTGTCTATGAAACTAGATCTCAAAGTAAGTATCTAAGGATGATAGTTGGATGGAAACAAATCCACTACCAACTCAAATGGAAAAGTATAACACAATAAACACAATGTAAGATACCAGCTATCAATCATGACTTGAAGAGAAAACATCCTTGAATCCCATGTAACCATCTGAATCTGCGCTCCTACGAATACTCAAGAATAGATACACCTGGCAGAGGACCAGGTCCTCAGAGGGACGTAACAAGATACAGAAAAGCGAGCCAATTTGAATACAGTAAACATGCATATAATTTGAAAATAAATAAGTACGCTATACAAGAAAATCTATATGAATGCAAATGAGGATAACTTTTTGACGTATGGACAAGGGTAGTCTACTCGATCTAAGCCTCAAAACTCACACACCCGTCTAGAACATCAGAAATTGATATACCTCTGGGGTAGCGACCAGCGCGACTCTACAGAAATCGACATACCTCTGGGGTAGCGACCAGAGCGACACACACCCGTAGTGCGAACTATATACTATGGTTTACCAGAGTGGTTAAAAGCCCATACGCCTAATGATTGTCCTCTCATGATACTAGGTGTCAAGTGTGTGTCAACATATCTAATATATAGTAATGACTGGAAGGAACTACACATGCAATAAATAAACAGAGATGCAATAAATATACAGAAATATACTAAGCATGCAAAATACTGTAAGCAATTTGGCAAGGTATCTTGCCTGGTCTGAAAAGGATGAAGTCACAACTCAAGGCGTCGTCCGATCTACCCGTCACATAAATTAAACAAATTAGGTTACAAAAGTGGGTGAATAGGTTCCTCCATTTTAATCTATTTTAATTCTGAATAAAATAACCTAAAATAGTATTTTAATCTTATTATAATCTAATTTTTATGTTAATTCCTAAATTTTGTCCAAAGAACTGAATTTTATCAAATCGAGACTCATGGCACGCAAATCGAGACGATCTGTTGACCAAAAAGTCAACCGACACAAACTCAACTTTCATGCATGATTTCCTGTAGATTTCAGCATCAAAAACATGCTGGAATTTTTGGCTCATCCGAATTCAAATTTGTTTGGAAATTAGGGCATATACAAATTTTGTATTGTGCAACGATGGTTAAATTCTAACCTAAAAGTTCTACAGAATTAACAGTATAAAAATACTTCGAATTAAATTCTGGGAAAAACATATGTCAATTATCTAGACATTAGCTTTCCAAAACTTCAAACGGTTCATGATTCTGATTCCTGGTTCTCCCGGAATCGTAAAAATATCGAAATATATCTATTTTTGGATATGCTTGCTCTACGAATTTTCCAGAATTTAATACTCATAATTTCGTAAAACAATTTATATAATCAGAAATCTAACCTCAATATCGTTCTAACACAAAAAACTAGGCCTCGTTTGGAGTCCAGAGCTATGCGCAATGGCTTCTGGAAGATGAAGGAACTCTAGATGGCAATTCTCCAAAAATTGGCTCAAGAAAAACCCTAGAAAATAACTTAAACTATTATATATAGAGAGGAGAGAGAGAGTGCAGCCGCGACTCGGAGTTGACACATGTCAGCCATCCGTGCAGCTCCGTCCAAATTGAACGATCATGGTTTGACCCGGCTCGGCTCAACTGAGTCCGAGTCGAACTCTGACTCGGCTCGGCTCGAGGTCGGCTCGGCTCGGCTCGCACCCACCCCGCGGTCACTGACAGGCGGGCCCGGCACTGTTCGCTGCGGGAGGCTGACAGGTGGGCCCACTGTTTGCTGACTGGGCAGAATTATTTACTTTTTGGGTTTTCTTTTTCAGAAATTAGTTTTTAATTTAGTTTTTCATAATTAACTCAAAATAAATGCTAAAAATAATCAAAAAATTCCCAAAAAATTCTAAAAAATATATTTTATTATATAGAACATAAAATAAAAGTTTGGGATATTTTTAATTAATTTTGAACATAAAATAAATTCTTCAAATTCCTAAAAAATTAGTGTTACTAGTTTTTAATTAACTAAAAATTATGAAAAAAATCCCAACAATCTAAAATAGCCTAAAATAATTCTAAATAAATATTTATATAAGTAAATATACTAAAAAAAATTATTTTCTAATTAACTAAGAGAATACTCTAAAGAAATTCAACATCTATAATAAATATAATAATATAAAATATACACAAAATACCTATTTTGGGTGAGGGAGTTTACAACCGCCACCATTAACACCATACCATCCGACCACCATTCTCGTCGGAGCAGCCCCAACCGACCAATACCTCTCCTCACAGACTCCCTCGACCTGTTTACCGTCTCAACTACACTCATCGTCATCATCATCATCATCATCACCATTATCATCATCATCATCACCATCGTCGACCACCCCGACTTCGTCAACACCATCACCGTCGATCTCCTTTTCGGCAAGCAACAACCGCCACAGTGACAACACCATCTTCCCAGTGTCACCCCTCCTCGATCACGTGTACCAAGGTTCAAACTTGCCTCCCTCTTTTATGTTGTGTGTTGCACGACACTGTGTATTGGTAAACCCTAATAACTAGTGTGTATACGTGTGCATGTGTGAATAGTAATTAGGTTAGTATATACTTCATAGTAAATTAGGTTTAATAATCACTTTAATGGTAATCAAGTTTAATAAGTATTGAATAGTAATTAGGTTTATAAACTACTTCATGGAAATTGGTGTTAGTATTTACTCCTTAGAAATTTAGGTTGTTAATCGTATGTGTAACATATTTTATAGTTAGGTATGACCCTAGGTGTGTATTAATATAAATATAGTAGTGGATAATACTATGTAATATATACTAAGGTATATATATATGTTTATATATTAAACATATTTTGGTAACTTACTGCCTTATGTGTACCCTCACCTACTAGCTAGACCATGTGTCAGTGTAACACGAGATTTGGAGATTAAATATGTGTTAGTGTTAGTGACTGTCTTGTTATGCACAGCATTCGAGGATATGACACCCGTGCATTTAGACGCACACTTGACCCTGCTAGTTGACCAGTTACCACCCTAGCGTAGTTTCTGAGTTCAGCGTAACTGTATTTGTGTGTGTGCTAGTGTAACGACTGATGCTATATTGTATTATATTATATATATAAGACCATTGGATCCTTCTGTGAGACTTCGGGAGCAGGCTATTGGTATTGCCCGCTCAGGATCCTAGGTGAGTACATTCTCTAATAATTTTTGTTATTTGATAATTACTATAATTCAAGTATTTAGAAATGTTACATCTAATTCTTGACACTATGCTACACGGACTAGTATATAGATTGGATCTGCAGTCATGAGATATTATATTGGTTATTGTATTGATATTGTACACGACATTGATATTAGATATTGTATATGATATATTGGACATTGCTCGTGTATCATGATGTGTCATGGTTGGATCCACTGTACTAGTTGGGGGCGAGAAAATTGCTAGTGAGAGATGTGATCATAACCCTATTGTACAAGTATAAAATCATGTTAGTGTTAATCATACACCTCACTTATGATTAGCCAGGCCATATAGCACTCGTACATGTTCTGAAGCCGATCACATATAGAAGCTACTATTTCAAACACTTAGAATAAGTTCAGTTCTTCAATTTAATTCATATAATACATCACTCCGTATATGACATTGTAGTTCTTTTTCTTCATTTCATATATGCACTGACTGTACCATATTGCCTGTTCTTTTTATTTTACCATTGCATTTATTTATTGTCTTCTCTCAGTATATAGCATCATCTATTTATTGTTTTATAACCCTTGTCAATTAATTGGAACTATTATTGAGTTGTACTTTGCTCCAATCCTGACTGGATATTTTTTCCAGACTGTGACTTAGAAGACTGGTGTCCAACATATTATGGACCACAGGGAGAGTAGCTGCAGCCTTGGACCCTATAGCTCAGGTATGATTTCCAGGAGGTCTAGTCGGGATCACTAGTTATTCAGTTAGTTTTTTTAGTAGTTTATTGGTACAAGATTTGTTTTCGACATACTTGGAGACTTGAATATTATTGTTTACAGTTAGATTATTTTGTTTAGACTTGTGTTATATTTTGATATCTTATCATGCTTTAGTTATGTGATTGAGTATTTTTATATTATATTGTGATATCTGTGTCTCCTTATGGAGTTGGATATTCGTGTACGATTGATTAGATAGTATTGTGACCTAGACAGCGTTCTACCGTCAATGCTGCAGCGTAGGCTGGATGTACCCACGTACTCGTACCCCTATATCGGGTGTGGATCGTGACAAATACTCACTCGGTGATGGCCCAGTGTATCGCCTATGCGATGCGTGGGCATCATCGTTTGTCGCTTAACCGTAGCTCACCTGAGAATTCTCAGGTAAGCGACAATTATATAAGTCACATAGATGCCACGTTGGCATCATTTTCCGTCGGTTAGACGCCTCTTTGCCCTCTCTAAGTTGTACATAACTAAAAATTAATAATATGAATCACAATAATGACATAATATATAAAGCAAATTCATATCTAATCACAAAAATAATAGTATATCAACTATCCAATGCAACCCGCCATAGAATTTATGTCCAATCAGACCTTCAACGACACAAAATGCATGTTGAAAACCCGTAATACACAATAGAACATAATACAATTAACAAATCTCACACATAAATAATCTATAAGAAAAAAAAATCTCCAATCAATAAGTACATACAGTCAAATCTAGTCAAACCATTCTTACAGTCAATAAGTACATCTGTAATATATACAGTCAACAAGTACATCTATAATAAATTCCAACAACAAATACAATCCTCAAATAACAATATCACTGATCGAGTGGACTTTGGCCCCGTAGATGAGTCAAGATGTCCGAAAAAATTGAGCTCACTACGTGAGTTGGTAGTGAACTCAACATCTCCAACGAAAGTGTACTCAAAAGACTCGTTAGTATGATCAGAAAGATGAAGACAAGGGCAACGGGAGGAGAAGAGACATCAATAGAATAAATAGAGGCACAGACAACATCTGATGTTGAGGTGGCATGAGTGTTTGGGGCAATACCAGTAGCATGTACAATCATTTGGACCCTAATGCTAACCTGAATGGTGCTAATAGATTCATGTATTAGAGTAATCCTTAAACAACCCAATTTTTAGCGAGATTTTGATATAATTTAAACCGTCAAAAAATATAATCCAATAGCTACTATTTTGGAAAATATGCGTGGATGTAGAATGTAAATCTTGTTCCATCCTCTCTCTCTATCTTTCTCTCTCTCTCTCTCTCTCTCTCTCTCTCTCTCTCTATATATATATATATATATATATATATATATAAAGAATTGGTGAGAGTAGATGTCACAATCCGCACCCAATGTAGGGATGCAAGTCAGAAACAATGTCCAGCCTACGCCGTAGAATCGACGGTAGAACGTTGTCTTGGTCTGCTATACTATCTAAAATCTCACAACAATATAAAGTCTGCGAACAATAGCTCATAAAAAACTCAATCACAATCTAAAGCACGAGAAGATATGAAAGAAGTCTAACTATACATTAAAATATAATAATCAACAACAAAACAATATTCAATCATAAACTATAAGCCGAAAATAAATCCGGTACCAAAATGCTAGAAAAACTAACTATGAAAACTAGTGATCCGGATAACCTCCCGGCAATCACTCCAGAACTAGTGGATCCAAGTCTATACCATCTATAAGTTGAAGTCCATAGTATGTCGGACACCAATCTCTCGGATCCTCTAAAAAATATTTTTCAGTCAGGAATGGAACGAAGTACATCTCCAACAGTAGTTCTAAATCAATGATATGAACTATGTAGTAGTAAATATATATGAATATATAAGATTCCATATATATTTATAAGAGATACGCAATAAAGGAAATACTAGAAATAAATACAAGAATGAACAATATGGCAAATGAACAAGAATATACTAATGACTAAGTGAGTGAGTACCAGCTTTAACATGTGATCAGCTTGGAAATTTGATACAAGATTTATGGCCTGGCTAATCATACGTGCGGTGTATGATTAACACTATTCAATGCAAGACTTGATACAGGGAGGGTATGATCACATATATATACTACATACTTCCCAACCCCGATTGGTATAATAGATCCAACCATGGTATGCTATGGCACGAGATTCTCCAAGAAGATAGTGACTCTTCCCGAGAAGCAGTATATATACATGTACAAAATAATCAATAAAATAAGGCCTGTACAAGATACACCATATACCAAGAAATAATATCGCATGACGAGATCCGGATATACCAATTCGTGTAACCATCGTGTCAAGAGAACATGGATATCTACACTAAATACAATAAACATATAGGATATCATAAATGAGAAACTATCAGAGAATGTACTCGCCTGAAGTCCAAAGAACAGTCTCACAGATGTCTGACTCGGTACCTCGAAGACCTAGATATAGAATACCACATTAATACAAGGTCTCGGAAAGAGAACAAGTCAAACTAGTCAACTTCTAGGTCAATAAATAAATTCTAAGTCAAAAGTCAACTATGGTCAACTCTAAAGTCAACTAAAGTCAAACATGGTCAAACCAAGGTCAACCTCACAAGAAATCTATAAATAATATAGAAAATAAAATACAACAATTTAGGAATCAAAATTAAATCCCAATTGATACCCACACAAAGTATACTAATAATACAATATTATACACTCTAAATAATATATATACAAACCAATATTTATACAAATAAAATAATATATTATTATTAGTATTATACCTCACAAAAACACCTATATATATACATATATAAATCAAAATGCATATATATATATATAAATAATTTAATAACTATATACTTATATATACATACATATAAACTTACAAAATTAAAATACCAAACACATGCACATATGTACGTATTTTACATGGCTAGAAGCACACATAAAAATACATTCATTAAATCCAAATAATTACATAATAATTATATTTAATATAATTACACATTTAAACACATAAATATATTTTATAAAATATTTATGTATAATTTATTTTATTAACAAGTAGTAACATATATAATTGTATGCAAGAAAGCTACATATATATATTTATACACCACTTTAGAACACATAGAAATATCTATAGATCTATACTACAATAAATACCATAATAAATACACTAAAATAATATATAATATCTATATATATTTACTAATTATAAATAAAGAATTTAAAGCATAAATAATTAGATCTACACATAAATACACCAAATTGGAGAGTATCATACCGTATCCCACTAGATCTAGGATACGCATGTGACACGAGTCCAACACACAACCAATTGCACCCCGAAGGACACAAACAAGTCACAAATAATATTTATGAATAAATTAAAGTGTCAAAAGTAGATCTATGTGTCCGTGTCAAAATACGACATGTACAAAGCCCCATGTCGGAGGAAACCCCCAAAATGATACGTATCACCAAATAGTTGGGATAAGAACCACATGTACCCAAATATGGATACGACACAAGCCCCAAACACATAAGCACATGCCCAATTGATCTATAGGATCAATTGACACACACAAAAATGTAAATTCGGAATTCCAACAAAATTGACACAAAAAGCACCATAACTTTCTCCATGGGTCTCCTATAAACATAAAACAAAGTTCTATGGGTAGTACATACATATGGGTTGATTTTACATGATTAAATCTCATATTTAGAAGCTATTTTAATGGGAAAAACTGAATTATACTTATTGGAAGATGGATTCCCAATGAAACCTCCAATTGAGATGAACTTGCTTCCAAATTGTACATCCTTGCTCCTCTTTGTAGATCCTTGCTTTCTCCTTCTAGATCCTTGCTTCTCAACTTTCTAATGGTGAATTGGGAAGAATTTGGGATAAATTTGGTAGGAAATTGAAATGGGAATGGAGGGAATTTGGGAGTGGGGAATTCTAGATCTAGATTTGGAATAAAAATGAGAGGAGAGAGAAATTTTCCCCCTCTTTTAATAGGCCGACCTTGCCCCTCCCCCAAGCAATTATAAAATGTCCAATGTACCCCTTGGGGCCTCTCATGAAGAAATAATTAAGGAAGGAAGCTTCTAGTCTAATCACTTAATTAATTTAATCCATCTCCTTAACTATGGGCTTTCTAAATGGGCCAAATCTAACTATTTAATTCATGTTGGTCCATGGGTCCAAACTACACTAGTTGGGTCCACTAAAATAAGTCCAAAATAATTAAATAACATCCAACAACAATTAAATAATACAACAAAAATTATTTACCATGCACAATATTTATTTAAATAGGGAAATTACTAAAATACCATTTTTCCTAAAATATGGTAGTGACAAGTCTACCCTCCTTAAAATAATTTCGTCCTCGAAATTCAAAGACAAAAACTACCCCCCAGAAAATCACAGAACAGAACTAAAGAATCACAACTAACTAATGAACAAAACATAACTAGAAAATAACATACCTCAAGGTACAAACAAATATGGCTAATGCTCTCGCATGTCATCCTCTCTCTCCCAGGTAGACTTTCCCGGAGAGTGATGCCTCCATGCGACGCGTACCAAAGGAATAGTCTGGTTCCTCAGCACCTTCTCTCTCCAATCCAGAATCTCAACTGGCTGCTCTGGATAGCTAAGAGTAGGGCCCACCTCTATCTCCGAATGATCCAATACATGACTAGGATCTGCCATGTATCGTCTCAACTGTGACACATGAAACACGTTGTGCACTCCCTCCAATGCAGGTGGCAAGTCTAGTCTATAAGCAACTGCACCGACCCTCTCTAGAATAGTGAAAGGTCCGATGAATCGTGGACTAAGCTTTCCGCCTCCACCGAAGCGAATCGTGCCTCGTGTCGGAGAAATCCTCAGAAACACCAAACCACCCATCTAGAACAAAACACCATCTTAAGAACTTAATCTATAACAAACAAGAACAAGCACAAACAAAATCTAAACTATACCTCGAACTCCAAAGGTCTCCGATGGCTATCGGCCCAATGCCGCTGTCTGTCCTGCGCCACTCGAAGTCTGTCTCTGATCAACTGAACCTTCTCCGCTGCATCCATAACCATCTCTGGCCCAAGCAAAACTCTCTCTCCAATATTGTCCCAAGACAAAGGAGTGCGACACCTCCGACCATATAGAGCTTCAAAAGGTGACATCTCTATACTGGCCTGGTAACTGTTGTTGTAAGCAAACTCTACCAAATGGAGATGGTCCTCCCAAGAACCCCCGAAATCTAGTACACAAGTGCGCAACATATCCTCGAGAGTCTGGATAGTCCTCTCTGACTGCCCATCTGTCTGGGGATGATATGCAGTACTGAACCTGAGCTGAGTGCCCAAACGCTTCTGCAAACTCCTTCAGAAATGAGAAGTGAAACGACTATCCCGATCTGAGACTATGCTGATGGAAACTCCATGTATCCTAACGATCTGCCTCACATACATCTCTGCCAGCTTCTTCGTAGACAAACCCACCTTGAAAGGCAAAAAGTGGGCCGACTTGGTCAACCTATCAACAATGACCCAAATCGCGTCTTTCCCTCCTGGAGATCGTGGAAGTTCGGACACAAAATCCATAGTAATGTGTTCCCACTTCCACTCTGGAATGGGTAATGGCTGAAGTAAACCTCCTGGCCTCTGCCTCTCGGCTTTCACCTATTGGCACACCAAGCATCTGGATACAAACTGTGCCACTTCCCTCTTCATGCCATACCACCACACACTCTCTCGCATATCCCGATACATCTTGTTAGCACCTGAATGTATGGAATACTGAGAGCGATGCGCTTCCTACAACACCTCCTCGCGTAACTCCCCACTAGGCACACACAATCTAACTCTGTCACTACCACGTTCCGAAAATAGGGGTATTTTCAACTTTTTACAATATTTAATATTAGGGTAGTTACAATTATGTAATTGCATGATAATTATTTATTTTAAATAATTATGTGATGTATAATTATATATATAATTATCTGCAGTGTTCATTTGTGTTTGTGCTAGTAGACTTGACCTAGAAACCAGTAGGTGAACACCTGTCCGAATTGTGGGATTCGGTATTTTAATTGTTTATTTTAGAATTAAATTCTTGGAGGTAATAATTAATTACCGTATTTATTTAATTATTGCGCATTGCCTTTGCTTCAATATTTGGAGCAGTATCCTGACTTTTGTCTTCCAACAAATTTCACAATCTTACCCTAGACATGCCCGCCTTCCATTCTGCTATTTTTGTAACTCATAATTATGCTTTCTGTACATTATTTCTAGCCGCACAAAAATCGTCGCGGACGTTATTTAAAATTCCTATTTTGTATCGTTGTGCGTTCCAATCGAAAATTAGAGGCAATCTTGATCTATTTTTCGTGCGGCCCAAATTAGGGTAATATTCTGTTCTGAGTCTTCTTCACTATTGGTATTGATGACCTGACCTGATTTTGACCCCATGTACTCCTAATTAATTTTAGAACACAACTTGCATTTTATTTCTATTTAAATTGAGGATACTATTTTATCTGATTCTGAAACCCCAAATTATTCCAGTGCCCTGCTATTTAAGCCCATACCAAACTTACAGCGCCCCCTGACCCTACAAAACACCGGACACCGAATCGCCCGCCAAATTTTCGTCATTTTATGTGTCTGTGCAAATACCCAAATTTAAGGGGGCTAATTTGCAAATTTGCATTTTATGGCAACACCTCATTGATTAAACCAATGAGGGAGCCCTATTAATTTTAATTAAATTTCTCACCCTCATCCCCCATGAATTATTTTCTCTCCATGTCAAATCTGAGCCACTCATTCTAAGGGTTCAATCACCACCCTCCATCACACCCTCTCACCCTTTTACTATTTAATGTCTACATCAAACCCTAATCCCTAGACAACCTAGAAAACCCCACCTCCTCACAAGCCCACCTCTCTCCAACGTAGGAATTCTTCTTCCTTTCATTTTTATTTTTCTTCTCTTCTTCTTCTTCCTTCTTCTTCCTCTTCTTGTTATTTTTGATTTTCAAATTCAAAAGGAAGAAGGGGGGAACACTGTTCACCCCCCAATTACTGTTCATCCGGCCCATCCCCGCTGCTCCGGCCGGCCATCCCGGCTTCCTGTGCACCCCGGCCTGCTGCACTCCGGCGGTCAACGACTCCCCCACTGCGTTCAACTCCTCCGGCCATCCGGCCGAGTACCGGCCCCACAACCCGCACGACTCCGGTCTGACCTCTCCGACCCCCTACTGCGCCACCGTCAGCCGCTGGCAGCCACCCCGCTGGCCTGCTCCACCCCGCAGCAGCCATCCCCCCGGCGAGCTGCCAACCCGACCCCGACTGCACAGCCCTCCGGCCCTCTGCTGCTCGATTCCCGCTGCACCTATCCATCTCCTCCAACTCCGGCGGGCGGCCAACCGAAGCCCGACTTCCCTCCTCCATTTTCGGCCACTCCCTGCCGTGTCTTCGACTCCGGCGGACTCCCCATCCCGGCCTGCTGTTCCATTCACCATCACCTCCAACTCCATCATCCATCACCACCACCCCCATCAGTCCGGCGGCCTCCTGCCGTACTCAGGCGAGACTCCGGCCAACCCCCAGCAGGTAATTCTCCTCTCCCTCCTTCTATGTATTTGTGTGTATACATTCATATATATATATATGTATATATATATGTGTGTGTACGTATATATGTGTATATACGTGTATGTAAATACTAATATATGTATATGTATGTTATGTATTAAATTAATGTTAAAACGTACGTATATGTGTATACGTATATATATATTTAATAAATTGGTATATATAACTACGTATACTAGTATAATTTAAATTAGTATATGTATAACTATTTATTTTATTAATATTTAACATGTATAAATTCTAGTATAAATATTTCTTAGTATATATATGTTAATGTATATAGTGTATTTTTACTTAGTGTATATATATTTTATATATATATACATATATATCTTGCATATTTTCTCTAACTTTCTATATATATATATTAAAATATATTTTATTATAAATACGTATTAAATATATATGGGTATTAATTTAACTGTATACACATAATATATGTTAATGTGTGTACTTTGGTATAATTATATATTGGTAAAGTATATATTAAATTAATACATTTTGGTATAAATATGTGTACCTATATATATATACATGTATAAACATATTTTGGTATGTAAACATATATAGTGTATATATAAAACTGTATTGATATATATATGTACCTGTAAAACATATTTTTGGTATATGTAAACAAATGTATCATATATATATTTGGGGATATAAAATGTATATATAAAAACGTATTTGGTATATGTATTGATTGGTATGGTAATAATGTACATAAGTAATAGGTGTATATTATTCAATATGATGAGTATATATATATATATATATATATATATATATATATATATATATATATATATATATATTGTAAGTATTAATGATAATTAATAATATGTGTATTTATATACGTATCCCTACTAGATAACCCTAGTTGACTAGTGCCCTGCCTGACATGGCCCTGAGGCCAGTATTTTAGACTGTGTTAGTGTAGCATCTGATGCAAATGTGGTTTTGCTTGTGATATGTTTATAGGACTGTTGGTTTACCCAGGGGACACTCTGGAACAGGACATCAATAATTACCAGCTAAGGACCCAAGGCAAGTACATTCTCTGATTAGTTTCTACTTTATGATATCTCCTATGTTTACTGTATCTAGTGTAAATATCCATGCTCTTGACACGCTGGTTACACGGATTGGTATACACGGATCTTGTCATGAGATGTTATTCCTTATTCATGGTGTAGCTTGTACAAGACTTGTTTTCTTGTTATCTTGTGCATGTACAGACACTGATTCCCGGGGAGATTTGCTACCTCCCTAGGGAATCCCGTGCCATAGCGTACCATGATTGGATCTACTATACCAGTCGGGGGTGGGGAGTATTTTAGTGTAGATATGTGATCATACCAAACTTTTCATGCATCATAGCTCACCCCACATCTCACGTCGGGTGCGGCCTGACCCTCTCCATGCTTCATTGCTGTTACGTGTGATTAGCCTGACCTATACATGCATCATAGCTAACCAGCGGTTAGCCTGACCTTCGTGAATCATAGCTAATCACATATAACCAGCCTGATCAAGTTCCCAAGCCGATCACATGTTAAAGCTAGTACTCACACACTTAGTCATAGGTTTCTTGCTCATGGACATATTATTTCTTTTCCTGCAGTTACTTACAGTATTCCAGTATTTTTTTTATTGTACATTCTCGTACCTATACATGCATCTGGTATATTTCCATCTAGAACTGCTACATAGTTTATGTCATTTATATAGAACTGCTATTTAGAGATGTACTTTGCTCCTTCCTGACTGGAAAATATTTTTCCAGACTGTAACCTTAGTAGACTGGGTTCCGATACACTTGGGGATTGGAAGTTAATGACTGCAGGTATGATTATTTTGTCGTTAGACTTGTCTTGCATTTCTTGTTTGCCTTGATATCTCATCGTGCTTTAGTTTATGTGATTGAGTATTTCTAGCATTATTTTATGATATCCACGTCTCCTTATGGAGTTGGGTATTCACGTGAGTTTGATTAGATAGTTACATGACCTAGACAGCGTTCTACCGCCGATGCTGCGGCGTAGGCTGGACGTACCCACACACTTGTGCCCCTAAACCGGGTGCGGGTCGTGACAAACTCCATGCCTCAAAGATCCATCCTCTGAAATAGTAAAATCATCCTCCAAACCTGCTCTCACCTGAGCTCTGATACTCCTCAAAGATACATCATCATACTGTGCTGCCTTAATCCTGTCCATCAAATCTGAGTGTATCTGCAATCCCCATATCTGCATAGCACCACCAGGAACAATCACCTCAATGCCCAAGCTCTCCAAGTCCTCCAACAAATATCGATCCTGCATTAAGAACATAGCTACCGGATACCTGCTCAAAGCATCGGCAACTACATTAGCTTTCCCAGGATGATATTGCAAAGAGATATCAAAATCCTTCATCAGTTCCAACCACCGACGCTGCCTCATGTTCAACTCCTTCTGCGTGAAAACGTACTTCAAGCTTTTGTGGTCTGTGAAGATCTCCACACGCTCTCCGTACAAATAATGTTTCCACAACTTCAGGGAGAATATGACAGCTGCCAACTCCAAATCATGGGTAGGATAGTTCTTTTCATGAGGACGCAATTGCCTGGATGCATAGGCAATCACTTTCCCATGCTGCTGAAGAACACAACCTAAACCCTTCCCCGATGCATCACTATAAATAGTAAAACCTCCGGACCCTGATGGCAACGTCAAAATAGGAGCAGACGTCAACCTCTTCTTCAACTCTTCAAAAGCAACCTGGCAATCCTTCGTCCAAACAAACTCCACATCCTTCCTCGTGAGTCTGGTCATCGGCTCGGCAATCCTCGAAAAATCTTGCACAAACTTCCTGTAGTAGCCTGCCAATCCCAAGAAACTCCTGATCTCTGCTACCGAACTCAGAGTCTTCCAAGATTCCACTGCTGAAATCTTCTTTGGATCCACTGAAATACCATCACCAGTCACAACATGCCCCAAGAATTCTATCTTGTCCAAGAAAAACTCACACTTGGACAACTTCCCATAAAGCTTCTCCTTCCTCAGTACCTCCAACACAATCCTCAAATGCTCCTCATGCTCCTCCGGTGTCCTCGAGTATATGAGTATGTCGT
This sequence comes from Iris macrosiphon, assembly GCA_036927795.1. Taxonomy (NCBI): domain Eukaryota; kingdom Viridiplantae; phylum Streptophyta; class Magnoliopsida; order Asparagales; family Iridaceae; genus Iris; species Iris macrosiphon. The sequence goes on along the minus strand of JAYESA010000017.1, from coordinate 79,459,321 downwards.
CGATGAACACCACCATGAACTTGTCAAGGTACTGGTGGAATACCTTGTTCATCAAGTTCATAAATACCGTCGGTGTATTAGTCAAACCAAACGGCATCACCATAAACTCGTACTGACCATACCGAGTTCTAAAAGCAGTCTTCGGTATGTCCTCCGGCTTCACCTTCACTTGATGGTAGCCTGATCTCAAATCTATCTTAGAAAACACCTTCGCACCACTCAACTGATCAAACAGATCATCAATCCGTGACAAAGGATACTTATTCTTGATAGTGAGATTATTCAAAGCCCTGTAATCAATGCACATGCGCACCGATCCATCCTTCTTCGGTACAAATAATACCGGGGCTCCCCATGGTGAAGAACTCGATCTGATAAACCCCTTATCCTGCAATTTGTCCACCTGCTTCTTCAACTCGACCAGCTCACTGTTGTTTACTCTATAGACATGCTGCAAAATTGGTTCTGCACCTGGCACCAAGTCTATAGAAAATTCAACATCTCGATCTGGCGGCAATCCTGGCAATTCCTCAGGAAACACATCCAAGAATTCTGCTATCAACGGATGCGGCAACTCCTTGTCTTCCACCATAGCTCCACAAATAATGCCTTCTCCCTGCTCCGCAGCTCCTCTAGCAAACTCAAACTCTGGCTCTCCTGGCGAACCAAAAAAAACTCTACCTCCTCTACAGTCTATGCTAGCACGGTGCCTACTCAACCAATCCATCCCAAGTACAATGTCGTAGCTCGGAAGTGGCATTACAAGTAGACACGCACTCAACTCCCGGCCTCCCAAAGTAACTCTCCGATCCTTGCAAATATCATTAACCAGGATAATGCCTCCCCCGGTCATGATCTTGCAAGTCCTAAGCAAAGACTCAGCTACCAAACCATGCTTCAGAGCAAAAGAAACAGATACAAAACTATGGGAAGCACCACTATCAAACAAAGCTAAAGTTGGAATAGAATCAAGAAGAATAGAACCTGCGATGACATCTTCGGTGGGTTCCTCCTCTTCGACGGTCATAGCAAACGCTCGTCCCTGTCGAGCACCTCCCTGCTGTTGATGTTGGACAAAATGCTGCTGCTGTGTCGGAAGTGGTCCCCTCGGCTGTGCTGTAGGTGGTCTCGTCTGTGTCCTCGGAGCTGGAGCTGCTCCTTGAACTGTACGACGAGGATACTCCCTTGATTGATGCCCTTCAGTACCACAATACAAACAAACTCCTAGCCTTCTCCTGCAAACTTCCCAGATGTGGCCAGGCTTCTTGCAGAAGTTGTATGGAGCTTGCTGTAACTGTCTCTGCTACTGAGGTGCCTGGTAAAAAGGCGCTCTAGCTGGAGTCTGGTTCTGCTGTGGCTGCTGGAAAGGTCTGGACTAGAAATGAGGACGTTTGGCAGATACTGCACTGTCGTTGGCCCCCAGAAAACAATCACGGTCTCTCTTGGTCTTCAAACCCAGATCTCGCTCAACCTTGCGTGCCTCCGCAAGTATCTCCGAGTATGTCTCATAAAAAGACGGAATAAGGATCAATATGGCACAAGATGTAAGACATCAAGGAAAGGACAGTTTAAGGGATCAAGTATCAATGTCAAAGGAGAATAGTTGAATCAAAAGAATTTTCCTAGATGTGATTGAGTATCTCAGCCTATATCCTATATCCTATCGCAGGCTCGCAGTAGTACAACTAAGTTATCGCACTACCACGACATCACATACTTGTGAAGCTAGACCTGCATGGGCCACCACCCAAAAATGTGTCACGACCCACACCCGGGGTAAGGGTACTAGTCGGAAACAACGCCCAGCCTACGCCGCAGAATCGGCGGTAGAACGCTGTCTAGAAAGTCTATCTAATATAATGAACCACCAAAAGATAGTGTACTCAATCACAGAACTAAGATAGAATGAACACGAATCAGATAAGAATAGAATAGTCATCAACTCATGAGTTTAAAATAATACATCAATGAGTCTGAAGAGTAACAAAAATAAGCTGGAGACAAATCCAGTACAAAAGAATACTATCATACTACAAGCTACACTCCAGGGTCAACTGTCTCAGTTGGGATAAGTCCCTCTTGAGCCAGGGTCTCCGAATCTAAACCCACAACATCCTGGGGTCCATAATAGGTAGGGTACCCCTTAGTGTCATCTGGAAAAATATATCCAGTCAGGAAAGGAGCAGAGTACATCTCTAACAACAGTTCTAATCCATGATAAAAACTATATAACAGTAAATAGTTATAGATAAACAAGATGCACAAAATAGATACAAGAGATATATAGACAATAAGGAAATACTGGAAAGAAATACAATAATGAACAATATGCCAAAGAAACAATAATACTAATGACTAAGTGTGTGAGTACTAGCTTAACATGTGATCGGCTTGGGCAAGATACAATGCGGCCTGGCTAATCATACGTGCGGTGCATGATCAACACTATTCGCTTACCAATACTTTATTCAATAGGGATTTGATCACATATCTATACTAATACTCCCCACCCCCAACTGGTATAATAGATCCAACCACGGTATGCTATGGCACTAGATTCCCCAAGAAGAGAGCGACTTCTCCCGAAAATTGGTGTCTGTACATGTACAAGATAACCAATGAACAATACTTGCACCATATACACCATATACCAAGGAATAACATCTCATGGCAAGATCCGGATATACCAATCCGTGTAACCATAGTGTCAAGAGAAATATGTATATCTACACTAGATACAACGAACATAGAGGATATCATAAATGAGAAACTATCAGAGAATGTACTCGCCTGAAGTCCAAAGAACAGTCTCACAGATGTCTGACTCGGTACCTCGAAGACCTAGATATAGAATACCACATTAATACAAGGTCTCGGAAAGAGAACAAGTCAAACTAGTCAACTTCTAGGTCAATAAATAAATTCTAAGTCAAAAGTCAACTATGGTCAACTCTAAAGTCAACTAAAGTCAAACATGGTCAAACCAAGATCAACCTCACAAGAAATCTATAAATAATATAGAAAATAAAATACAATAATTTAGGAATCAAAATTAAATCCCAATTGATACCCACACAAAGTATACTAATAATACAATATTATACACTCTAAATAATATATATATACAAACCAATATTTATACAAATAAAATAATATATTATTATTAGTATTATACCTCACAAAAATACCTATATATATACATATATAAATCAAAATGCATATATATATATATAAACAATTTAATAACTATATACTTATATATACATACATATAAACTTATAAAATTAAAATACCAAACACATGCACATATGTACGTATTTTACATGGCTAGAAGCACACATAAAAATACATTCATTAAATCCAAATAATTACATAATAATTATATTTAATATAATTACACATTTAAACACATAAATATATTTTATAAAATATTTATGTAAAATTTATTTTATTAACAAGTAGTAACATATATAATTGTATGCAAGAAAGCTACATACATATATTTATACACCACTTTAGAACACATAGAAATATCTATAGATCTATACTACAATAAATACCATAATAAATACACTAAAATAATATATAATATCTATATATATTTACTAGTTATAAATGAAGAATTTAAAGCATAAATAATTAGATCTACACATAAACACACCAAATTGGAGAGTATCACACCGTATCCCACTAGATCTAGGATACGCATGTGACACGAGTCCAACACACAACCAATTGCACCCCGAAGGACACAAACAAGTCACAAATAATATTTATAAATAAATCAAAGTGTCAAAAGTAGATCTATGTGTCCGTGTCAAAATACGACATGTACAAAGTCCCGTGTCGGAGGGAACCCCCAAAATGACACGTATCACCAAATAGTTGGGATACGAACCACATGTACCCAAATATGGACACGACACAAGTCCCAAACATATAAGCACATGCCCAATTGATCTATAGGATCAATTGACACACAAAAATGTAAATTCGGAATTCCAACAAAATTGACACAAAAAGCACCATAACTTTCTCCATGGGTCTCCTATGAACATAAAACAAAGTCCTATGGGTAGTACATACATATGGGTTGATTTTACATGATTAAATCTCAAATTTAGAAGCTATTTTAATGGAAAAAACTGAATTATACCTATTGGAAGATGGATTCCCAATGAAACCTCCAATTGAGATGAACTTGCTTCCAAATTGTACATCCTTGCTCCTCTTTGTAGATCCTTGCTTTCTTCTTCTAGATCCTTGCTTCTCAACTTTCTAATGGTAAATTGGGAAGAATTTGGGATGAATTTGGGATGAATTTGGTAGGGAATTGAAATAGGAATGGAGAGAATTTGGGAGTGGGGAATTCTAGATCTAGATTTGGAATAAAAATGAGAGAAGAGAGAAATTTCCCCCCTCTTTTAATAGGCCGACCTTGCCCCTCCCCCAAGCAATTGTAAAATGTCCAATGTACCCCTTGGGGCCTCTCATGAAGAAATAATTAAGGAAGGAAGCTTCTAGTCTAATCACTTAATTAATTTAATCCATCTCCTTAACTATGGGCTTTCTAAATGGGCCAAATCTAACTATTTAATTCATGTTGGTCCATGGGTCCAAACTACACTAGTTGGGTCTACTAAAATAAGTCCAAAATAATTAAATAACATCCAACAACAATTAAATAATACAACAAAAATTATTTACCATGCACAATATTTATTTAAATAGGGAAATTACTAAAATACCCTTTTTCCTAAAATATGGTAGTAAAGAATAGAAGCATAATTTCTGGCGCAACGGACTCAGGCCGAGATGCAGCAGAAGCAAATGGATACCTTAAAAACGATTGTGACGACGCCAGTCGCCAGCAATCATTCTGTATCCGCGACCGTCGTGGCAGCGCCAGTTGTAGCTGACATTTCGGGACCTCAGGGCTCTCCGGAACCTTCACTTTCAGATGATAAGGGGTCCATCCTGCAAATATTAGAATTTAAGAAAATATGCCATACTACTTTTAAGGGGACCAAAGACCCTTCCGTGGCGTTGGACTGGCTGGTCGAGTTAGAAGACCACTTTGAAGTGCTCCGTATGGACGAAACCAGGAGAGTCGCTTGTGCCCAACTTCAGCTCCGTTTAAACGCCCATGATTGGTGGGACGTGCACAAACAAGCTTTATTGAGTGAAGGTGGCACAACAATTATCTCTTGGTCAGTGTTCCGAAAGGCCTTCGAAGAGGAGTATCTTCCACCCGCCGTCCGCCGCGAGAAGGAAGACGAGTTTACCCATCTGCAGTAGGGGGACATGTTCGTACGGCAGTACGCTTCAGAATTCAACAGACTTGCTAAGTTTGTTAAGTCTCATATTTGTGATGCAGAGACACGTGCACGAAGATTTAAGATAGGACTGCGACCTTCCATTCGTGTCCACGTCGTCATTTCTTAATACCGCACCATGCGTGAGTCCCTAAACCACGTACTCTCCCTTGAATCGCAGTACCTACCAGTTCGTACCGACGCGGTGCAAAATCTCAATCACAAGCGTCCTTGCAACACAGGGGGTAACAATGCGCATAAGCGCTCGAACAACGACGGTAACAGGGGTGTAAATCAGGGTAAAGGTGGCGAGCTTGTTTGTCACCGATGCAATTGTGCCGGACACATCGCTCGAAACTGTCGAGTATTCAACGGATCATGCTTTAAGTGCAGTCGTCAGGGGCATATGGCAGCGAACTATCGGGCAGGTGGACCTAACCAGCAACAACAAAATCGTATTCCTCAGGACCAGGGGCAAGTACCTCGAGCGAATCAGACGACACAGCAGAAAGCTCAAGGCCGAGTCTATGCTCTGACTCGGGATGAGGCACTCGCATCAAACACGACTGTGTCAGGTATATTACTCTTTAATGATGTACCTGCTCGAGTATTGTTTGATTCTGGTGCAACACATAGTTTTATGTCAACAAACTTTGCTAGAGAACATAAATTCATTCAAACCCCGTTAGGCCTAAGGCTTAGCGTCAGTACACCGTCAGGCACGAGCTTGCCTGCAGTTTTAGTTTGTCGTGACGGCTACATTTGTATCGGAGGAAGAAAATTGTCACTTGATGCGATAGTTCTAGACATAGGGGACTACGACATCATTCTGGGAATGGATTAGCTTGGCGCTTGTTCTGCTACTATCGATTGTGCGAAGAAAAAAGTCGTGTTTCGTTTTCCTGGTGAGATCAAGTTTTGTTATTCGTGCAGTCCACAGTCAGAAGCGTTAAATGCCTGCATGGTGATATCAGCGATGTCTGCTCGACGGATGATTCACTCCGGCTGCGTAGGGTACTTGGCTTCCGTTTGAGACACTCGGCAAGATTGTGCAAACGTTGAATCCATTCCCGTTGTGGCATATTTTCCTGATGTGTTCCCCGACGAGTTGCCCGGTATGCCGCCCGATCGAGAGACAGAGTTCACCATCGACACATTTCCAGGAACCCAACCCATTTCCAAACCTCCGTATCGAATGGCACCGGCAGAACTAAAAGAGTTGAAAATTCAGCTACAAGAATTGCTTGACCGTGGGTATATCCGGCCTAGTGTGTCTCCATGGGGTGCACCAGTATTGTTCGTTAAGAAGAAGGATGGCTCGTTGCGACTCTGCATCGACTATCGAGAATTAAACAAGGCAACTGTTTGAAACAAATACCCCCTTTCCAGGATAGATAATCTTTTTGATCAGTTACAAGCTGCCACAGTGTTCTCAAAAATTGATCTTCGTTCGGGTTACCATCAGCTCAAAATTAAGCCGGACGATGTGCCGAAGTCATCCTTTCGCACTCGCTACGGCCATTATGAATTTTTAGTAATGCCGTTCGGTTTGACCAATGCCCCAGCCGCCTTTATGGGTTTGATGAACCAAGTGTTTCGGCCGTACCTCGATCGATTTGTAGTAGTGTTCATTGATGATATCTTGGTGTACTCGAAGAACAGGGCGGAGCATGCCGAGCACTTGCGGACCGTGCTACAAACCCTTCGAGACAACAAGTTGTATGCGAAGCTGAGTAAGTACGAATTTTGGCTAAGCAGTGTATCGTTCCTAGGGCATATCATTTCTGCGGGAGGCATTTCAGTCGACCCGAAAAAGGTAGAGGCCATTGTCGAGTGGAAACGACCTGCTTCCGTTAGTGAAATTCGAAGCTTTCTCGGGTTAGCGGGATACTACAGACGGTTCGTAAAGGATTTTTCCAAGCTTGCCTTGCCTCTGACTCGCCTCACTCAGAAGGGAGTCGCATTTGAGTGGTCCGTCGACTGCGAAGCAACGTTTGCTGAGTTAAAGCAGCGTCTCACTTCTGTCCCGTTACTTACACTGTCGGACAAAACTTCGGGATTCTAAATCTTCAGTAACGCTTCAGGGCAGGGCTTAGGATGTGTACTTATGCAGCGAGACAGAGTGATAGCCTATGCATCCAGACAGCTTAGAAAGCACGAGAAGAATTATCCCACGCATGATCTGGAACTGGCAGCAATTGTGTTCGGGTTGAAATTATGGCGACACTACCTTTATGGGGTGCCTTGCCGAATCTATACCGACCACAAAAGTTTAAAGTACTTGTTCACCCAAGCAGATCTGAACCTCCGACAGCGGCGCTGGCTAGAATTGATAAAGGATTACGACTTGACGATAGACTACACACCTGGTAAGGGAAATGTGGTAGCAGATGCGTTGAATCGGGTCTTTCCGGGATCTCTGTCTGTCGATCGCAGGTTACGAAGGGAGTTAGAAGAAATGGGCATCGAACTCAGAATTCGTTATCGTGGCACACGGGTTGCTCAGATGCGATTTGTACCCAATCTGATAGAGAGAGTCACATCTACTCAAAGAGACGATCCATTCCTCCAAAAAATGCGAGAGCAGGTCCAAGCGGGGAAGGCGAAAGACTTTGCAGTAGATGAGAATGGGGTGTTGCAAGTGAAGAGAAGGCTATGCGTCCCCAATGATTCTGAACTCATAAAGAAAATCCTCACGGAAGCACATTATGCAGCCTATGTGATCCATCCCGGGAGCACGAAAATGTATAAGAACCTTCGTACTGTCTTCTGGTCGCACGGCATGAAGAAAGATGTAGCACTCTTTGTGTCGCAATACATAACCTGTCAGAGGGTGAAAGCAGAGCATCAGAGGCCAGGCGGAGAAATACAAAATCTTGCTATCCTGGAATGGAAGTGGGAGCACATCAGCATGGACTTTATTGTTGGTCTGCCAAGGACACAACGGGGGAACGACGCAATATGGGTCATCATCGACCGGTTAACCAAGTCTGCACACTTTATTGCCATTAAAAGTACTTGGGGCACCGATCGCCTTGCCCAGACCTACCTTGACGAGATAGTCCGGCTGCACGGAGTGCCAGTTTCCATAGTATCAGATCGGGACGGATGGTTCGTCTCACGTTTCTGGGAAAGCCTTCAGTCGTCGATGGGGACCAAGTTGAAATTCAGCTCAGCCTACCATCCTCAAACCGATGGCCAGACAGAACGGGTGAATCAGGTACTAGAAGATATGCTGCGCCTCTGCGTAATCGATTCCAAGTCAAGTTGGGACGTAAACCTGCCGCTAGTCGAATTTGCTTACAACAACAGTTATCAGTCTAGCATCCAGATGGCTCCGTATGAGGCGCTATATGGGCGGAAGTGTAGGTCACCGATCTGTTGGGATGAAGTTGGGGAGAGGCAAATCCTTGGGCCGGAACTGGTTGAACAAACAGTACAAAAGGTTCGGCTGATTCGAGAACGGTTAAAAGTAGCACAAATTCGGCAAAAGAGCTATGCCGATATTCGTCGTCGCCCTCTTGTATTCCAAGAAGGGGACCATGTATTCTTAAAAGTCTCGCCCATGCGTGGCGTTACAAGATTCGGTATAAAAGGAAAGTTGAGTCCGAGATTTGTTGGCCCGTTCAAAATTCTCAAACGAGTCACTTCAGTTGCTTATCAAATTATATTGCCGCCAGCCCTATCAGATGTGCACAATATTTTTCATGTGTCTCAGCTAAGAAAATATATGCATGACCTGAACCATGTGGTAGACTTGGATCAGTTAGATCTATAGGCAGACTTGTCGTACACCGAAGAACCCGTACAGATATCGGAACGTAAGGAAAAGCAGTTGCGGAATCGGGCAGTATCGTTAGTGCGCGTCCTGTGGCAGAACCACGCGGTCGAAGAATCGACGTGGGAAATCAAATCTGATATGAGGAAAAGGTTTCCTTCATTATTCCTTAGGGGTAGGTTTTATTCCTAAGTTTTGGGACGAAACTTTCTTTTGGATGGTTATGATGTAATGTCCCGTTCCCCCTATTCGGAGAGCGCGGCCAAGAAATACTTAAGACCGTCCGAACGGGACAGATTGAATCAAGATCCTTTCCTCGTTATGGATTGGTTTCTTCGGAATCAGGTCCCATATTCAACGGATCGTGCCTCAAGGAAGGACTCGGCGGCAGAGTTGGGAGGGGCATTTCCGTTGCTTTAGTTTTTGCCCGTTTTCGTGCGGCTTGGTTTCTTTCTTGTTGGTTTTATGACTTACGTTTTCTTGAACGGTTTCAATGGATTTTATTGCTTTCGTTCTTAGGATCTCACAATTTCATATCGAACCTCGGAGACCGAAGCAGGAGATATTGATCATCTGTTGGTGCGTGCAGGTGATCGGGTAGACGACGCTCGTGCGGAGTCTTAAAGCTCTTCCTCTTCTCTCCTACTTCACTAACTTGTGAGTGGCTTTATTTCGATTAGTTCCCTTCTTCTAAGTCTGCATTCTAAATAAATTGACTCATTGTTCATCCCGATCAAACGATACTAAAACATTTAAGATTGAGTCAAAATAAAATGGAAGTAGACTTGACACACTAATAATGCTTGTCATATGGAATTGTTCTGAACGATCATACCGTAGCGTGCATGCCCGTCATATACATAACCATTTTTATTTTGTCAGTTGTAGTTAGATTCATTTATCTATAACTGTTCATGATATGGTGCTAAATGGGAAGGAAAATGTAATCTTTACACAAATAGCCTAGACTATGGAAAACACACTATGTTCACTTGCTTGTATGCTTGAATATGTGTTCATATGATAACTTAGTTGGTTGTGGAATATTGGTCTTGGACAACTTGTATACAAGGGATATCATTCTACGAACGGTCGTCGGGGCACTGGGACCGCTTCGCCCCGGGTAGAACAATTTGCTAGTGCAGTCCTAGCATTTGGATGGGTCCGTGCGTCCGCTAAGGGCTAGCTATCTGAGGTAGAATGACAGCCGACCCATCCCAAGTCCAACCAAGTGATTGTTATGTATATTTAAACTGTGCAGACTAACTATGTCTTCGTGGCAGGGAAGGTCATGGTAAGTTTTGTACAGGTGGCTCAGACGGTACAGGTAAAGTCACCGAGCGGTGGCATATTTGGTTATGTTATTTTACTCTATCTTATGCGAAGAATTGAACTAGGGCAAGATAGATAGATCAAATGATAATAAATGTTGCATGCTCATATGAACTCGTTGTAGATTTTGGTTAAGTTGGGTTAGCTCGTCCTCACCGGTACTTTTTGAAGTACTGACCCTCGTTGCAGCAGGTTTCCCGAGCCAAGGCGACGCGGCGAGGAGCTGAAGCTTTCTCCGGCCCCTTCTTGAATTAAGATGCTTTCGTGACGTGACTTTTGGTAGCTCCAGTACATAAGAAGCAAGGAGCTCGCTCTCACTTTTGGGAAGCCACAAGACGATGGTGTTGACTCGCACCCAAGGTATTTTGTTTTTTGGATTCTAGTAAAGGATGTAATATATGGAACGACTATCTCATTTTGTATCCAAGTTGTAAGCCCGTGAGGCATCCTTCTCGTTTTGGATCAAGAGTCTGTAAACAAGATGTTCATTATCAATAAAAAGGAAACTTTTCTATGCCTCAATGTGTGTTATCTTACTTGCGTACTCTGTTGCATATGTTCTAAAGATCATCATTATGTCTAGGCCTTGTGCACGCGCGCCCTACGCGTCCACGGCATCACGCCCGGGGGACGATTATCGATTGGGCAAAATTGGGGCGTGACACCCTTCGGCCAGCTTCACCATCTCCGACGACGAACCCTAACCCTAGGCACTGTTCAGCCTCGTGTCGGCATGTCGTGTCTGTCACGACCCGATTCCTTAGAATCGTTTGGGCGTCCCCCGAATCGTGATACCGTGTGGGCCTGGGATTGCGCCCGCACAAGGCTAAAGTATTTTGCATAGCAAGCACATATTCAGAGTACGCAGATAAATTAAAACACAGATTTAAAATATGGAAAAGTTCTCTTTATTGATAATGAATATCTATTACAAACTCCTGAACGAGTCAGCTAATATGTCGCACGGGCTTACAAAAGTGTTGACTCAAAATGAGATAGCAGTCTTGTACATTACATCCCTTTATAAACTCAAAATGATAAAGACCTCCAGGCTGGAGGATAGCTTTGCCACGGAGCTGCATTTGTGTATGAAGAGTTACAAGCTCCTGTCTTCAAAATGCTTCAAGGGCGCGGTGAAGATGCGCCAACAACTGGACTGGATCGGGAAGACAACTTTGGCTCCTCGCTCAGTTCGCCTTGGTGCGGAGAACCTGTTTCAACGAGGGTCAGCATGTCGAAACATACTGGTGAAGGTGAGCTAACCGAATTATACCAATCAACACGTTATTTTAATGAAGCATGCATATTTGTGGATTTCTATCTTGCCTTAGTTTATTTACAAGTAAAGCAACATATAGAATTTACTGAAAATGAACGTGCCACCGTTCGGTGGATTTTACCTGCCCGTCTAAATTACCTGCATAATACTTACCTTGTCTTCCCTGCCACGAAGACACAAGTTAGTTTGCAACAGGTTTAAATATACAAGATGATCACTGGCTTGGTTGCCATAATGGACGATAGTCTTTGACGAGAATGGCGTACAACGAAAGTACAAGGGGCGTTGCAAGCCATTCCGCCAAGAACAAGAGACTAAACAATAGGTCTCGCCCGGACTGGATCGATGCCAGTGCCCCAGCATCGTCCGCAAGACTGTTACCCTGTGCACAAGTTGTCCATGATCGAACAATATACAAGTTAACAATCTGTAGTTGAGACAAAAAGAGTACAAGACAAGCAAGTACAAGACAAGCAATTTATGATTTATTCCCAAGCGAACAAGCATGCAGTTCAGTATCCGTTCATGAAGTTATTGACAAGCATAATGAACCAAGTCTATTCTCTTTTATCTTGGTTTCTTTTATTATTACTTGGTATCGTTGATCGGGGCAAAGAAGAATGCAGATTTACTAGATGTGAAGCTTGGAAGCAGGGCTAGCTAATCGGGTTGGTAGCCACTCACTTAGATTTTAGAAGGTTGAAGGAAAGAGGAGCTTCACGACTCCGCTCGCAAGCCGCCTACTGCTCGTTCACCTGCACACGAACAGCTCAATTAATACTTCTTCCTTTCTTTCCAATCTCGGAATTAAAGTGCAAGTCAATGAACGAAAACAATGAAGACCATCGCAACCGTTCAAGGAAAACAAGCAAATCCTAAAACCAACTCAAAGCACGAAAGCAACAAGCGATATCGAAAACCGAAGCAATAAAAGATATTAGCGGAGAGGTCCCTCCTGACTCTGCCGCTAAGCCGATCCTTGGGGCGCGGTCCACTAAATATGGGAATCAATTCCGAAGAAACAAATCCATAACGAGGATGAGTTCTTAATTCAATCTATCCCGATTGAACGATACCATCTTGTGTTTCTTAGCCGCGATCTCTTCACCGGGAGAACGGGGCGCTACATACTACCCAACTAATTGGAAGTTTCGTCCCAAAACTTAAGAATAGGACCTACCGTTAGGGATTATTGCGTTCGGGACGGCGATCATGACTCAAGGAACAATCACGAACAGAATGGTCTGATCCGCCACAGGCTAGGCATAATCCAAGTTTCAGGCGACATTTGTCGATTGCATGCCCCGGCTTTTTGCAGAAACTACAAGGCTGGTTTGCTTTCTGCTTCCCGCCGTTATTGTGACGCTTTGTAGCATTGTTTTCTCTCTCGTCGCTTTGGCGTTTGTGACTGGATGTATGCACAGCGCCGGTAGAAACGTGAAGATAGAGTGGTTCAAGCGACAGGGCATGATTCATGACTTCACGAATTGTACGATACTGATGAACGGCTACGTGTGAATGGATGGCAGGGCGTAGACCACCTTCAAACCTTCTAGCTCGACTCGTTGCATCAGGTAAATAGGCCCTAGCGAATTTGGAGAGTCGGTTGAATTCGGCGGAGTACTCTTTAACTGTCATTCTGCCTTGCCTCAGTTGCACGAACTCGTTTTCCATTTGACGTTGTACTGGAGGGGGTACGAACTCCTCTTCGAACGCGGCACGAAAAGTCGTACACGAGATCGCCTCCTCTCCGTGATCAAATTGGAGAGATCGTCGATGCACGTCCCACCAATCGTGCACGTTGAGGCGGAGCTGTAGTTGCGCGCAGGCGACGCACTTCTCTTCGGGGACCTCTAGCAGAGCGAAGTGATCTTCAAGTTCGGCCAACCAATCTAGATCTACGACTGGGTCCTCAGTCCCGTTGAATGGGGTGTTGCAGACTTTTTTGAAGTGGCCAAAGTCGAAGGCAGTCACGTCCCTCGCCCTTGGAATATGCGACGTCTCTACTTCAAGCACGGGCTGTTCCACCGGAGTCGACGCTCTTGCCGTGGAATGGTTGGAAGCCAAAGTCTGAATGATCTGTTGCAGGGCATCCACCTGCTTCTGTTCGACTGAGAATCATACTTCTATATTGTCTTGAAACTTGAGCTGACTCTCTTCCGCCCGCTTCTCGGCCCGTTCATAGCGAGCCTCGTCCCTTTGTTGGTTTGTCTCCAACATCAGCAACATTCGTTGGACGGGATCAATGCTTGGCATGGCTCGCTGGCTATCTGAACTTCCTGAAGTGCCCGAACTACTTCCTTGGCCTTGTATTTCGTCCGGTGTTGGTGCTGCAGATTGCGCTGGAGCCATTCCTTCAAAAGAAGGTAAATTACATTAGGATTATAATGTATTATGGACTTATTGCATGAACGTATCTCATTTTGGCCTAGCGAGTTCAAGAGTTCGCATAGGAATTTGATCGTTAAAGGAACTTTTCCAGCACGAAGTCTAGGAACTTTGAATCTGTGCTCTGATACCATTATGTCAAGACCCGATTCCTTAGAATCGTTGGGGCATCCCCCGAATCGTGATGCCGTGCGGGCCTGGGATTGCGCCCGCACAAGGCTAAAGTATTTTGCATAGCAAGCACATATTCAGAGTACGCAGATAAATTGAAACACAGATTTGAAACATGAAAAAGTTCTCTTTATTGATAATGAACATCTATTACAAACTCCTGAACGAGTCAGCTAATATGCCGCACGGGCTTACAAAAGTGTTGAGTCAAAATGATATAGCAGTCCTGTACATTACATCCCTTTATAAACTCAAAATGATAAAGACCTCCAGGCTGGAGGATAGCTTTGCCACGGAGCTGCATTTGTGTATGAAGAGTTGCAAGCTCCTGTCTTCAAAATGCTTCAAGGGCGCGGTGAAGATGCGCCAACAGCTGGACTGGATCGGGAAGATAACTTCGGCTCCTCGCTCGGTTCACCTTGGTGCGGAGAACCTGTTTCAACGAGGGTCAGCATGTCGAAACATACTGGTGAAGGCGAGCTAACCGAACTATACCAATCAACACGTTGTTTTAATGAAGCATGCATATTTGTGGGTTTCTATCTTGCCTTAGTTCATTTACAAATAAAGCAGCATATAGAATTTACTGAAAATAAATGTGCTACTGTTCGGTGGATTTTACCTGCCCGTCTAAATTACCTGCACAATACTTACCTTGCCTTCCCTGCCACGAAGACACAAGTTAGTTTGCAATAGGTTTAAATATACAAGATGATCACTGGCTTGGTTGCCATAATGGACGATAGTCTTTGACGAGAATGGCATGCAACGAAAGTACAAGGGGCGTTGCAAGCCATTCCGCCAAGAATAAGAGACTAAATAATAGGTCTCGCCCGGACCGGATCGATGCCAGTGCCCCAGCATCGTCCGCAAGACCGTTACCCTGTGCACAAGTTGTCCATGATCGAATAATATACAAGTTAATAATCTGTAGTTGAGGCAACAAGAGTACAAGACAAGCAATTTATGATTTATTCCCAAGCGAACAAGCATGCAGTTCAGTATCCGTTTATGAAGTTATTGACAAGCATAATGAACCAAGTCTATTCTCTTTTATCTTGGTTTCTTTTATTATTACTTGGTATCGTTGATCGGGGCAAAGAAGAATGCAGATTTACTATATGTGACGCTTGGAAGCAGGGCTAGCTAATCGGGTTGGTAGCCACTCACTTAGATTTTGGAAGGGAGAAGGAAAGAGGCACTTCACGACTCTGCTCGCAAGCCGCCTACTACTCGTTCACCTGCACACGAACAGCTCGATTAATACTTCTTCCTCTCTTTCCAATCTCAGAATTAAAGTGCAAGTCAATGAACGAAAATAATGAAGACCATCGCAACCGTTCAAGGAAAACAAGCAAATCCTAAAACCAACTCAAAGCACGAAAGCAACAAGCGACATCGAAAACCGAAGCAATAAAAGATAGCAGCGGAGAGGTCCCTCCTGACTCTGCCGCTAAGCCGATCCTTGGGACGCGGTCCACTGAATATGAAAATCGATTCCGAAGAAACAAATCCATAACGAGGACGAGTTCTTAATTCAATCTATCCCGATCGAACGATACCGTCTTGTGTTTCTTAGCCGCGATCTCTTCACCGGGAGAACGGGGCGCTACAGTGTCGACTCACGAACACGAGAATCCCAGTTTCCACGGAGCCCTGTTCAGGTAGCTTTTTCTCTCTCCTTGCTGCCCTATTTTCGGTTCCGTCTGTTGCAACACGAACCCTGCATGACCCTCTCGATGCCCGTGCAACCCGCTCGGTGTGTCGCGTCCTGTGGCGATCGCGAACCACGATCCAAAAACAGGAAAAATAATATCCTGTTTCCCCCGGAACTGAGTGCGCCCCGCCAAACGGGACGACTTGGTCGCGTGCGGTCTTTACCGAAAGGTGCGCGCCGTTGATACGGACGTGCAGAATTTTACAGAAGTTGATTTGGATGTGCGTGCACACCGGAATCAACGCGTATCCGCCGACAACACCCCATATCCGCCTGTTCTAAAACTCGTTGTAACTTTATGTACACACGTCAGATCGAAACGAAACTTACGTCATTGCACTCGTAGCAATATGCTAGTCCTGTGACCCAAGTTTGGTTCGATTCTGAGAACGTTGACAAAATTGTGTATTGTGGGCCCTATAGGCTCCACTTGACGGGCGATTTTGTGATCGGCTTATCGGAATCCAATTCTGGAAGTTCCGTTGGGTTCGTATCATCGTTCTGGACTTGTTGACACTAAGTTTGACAAATTTGGAAAACTTTGTCCCTGATACATTTTTTGGTGCGAAGCGGACCACAAGTGGACCCCGCTTTGACCCAACATTGTCATTTTTGCTCTTGTGTCCAAATTGTACTCAAGGACAGGCGTTTCTAGCTATTTGATATCTTCTGAGCATTATGGTAATATTTTTTTCAGCATCCGAAGACGTTCCTGAAAATTTCATGAATACCAGAGCTACAGTTGGAGCCAGAACCACAGGCAAGTGTACCTTGCCAAATATTGCAGTTCTTGTTCAATATTTCTTTGACTTATTTATCTATTTTACATGCTTAAACCTAGGATCATGTGACTTAGTTAGCGTCCGATTAATAGTCGGGTGCCAACACCGTACGCGGAGTTGTATAACGTCAACTAGAGATGGCTTTCGTGACCCTTTACATTCTCGTACTTGCATTATCAAGTACGTTATACCCAGGACACTTGACACTATTCATGAGGCAAAATCTTCCTGAGATATTTATGGTGATTCTGTGTATGATACAGGTTTATGACAAATACAGTTTACATGCTTAGATTTTATCCTGACTTGTTGCATTAGTTTTGATCTTGCGTAACATGTACATCGTGAACTGTGACGTGAGATTACATTGGGTGGGGAGAGTATTACCATATCAAAGGCTGATTATATTATAAATATTATCATCTGGAGGTGTCTTAGTCTCTGATACAGAGCTTTGGCGCAAGTTCTGGCCCTTCGAGAGAATACTGCTATAGGTTTCTCCGACACTGATCCTATAGTAGTCTCAGCCTGAGTATGAATAAAACTCTCACTTGCATATCACTTAGCTGGTTTATTTATTTACCCTATTATTTCATTTATTGCTGCACTGTATTTATTTTGGCATGAGTTATTTTGTACCTTGCTATGTCCCCTGAGGACCTGGATCTGGATTATGTCCCCAGGATTAGCAGAGGATATCTATCCTGAGGTGTACGGAACAGGAGCACTTCTCGGAGCAGAACCAGGAACCGAGGACGAGATCGTGCCAGAGGACTTCTCCTGAGTATTGGCTTTATATTCTTAGTTATTTCTGTTTCTAGTCATTCCTTTATTTCCTGTTTATTGCATTGATGTATCCGACTTATTTTTGGGTTGTTCTCCGAGACACTTTTATTGAGACATGTTCGATAATATTTATTTTGATTTATTTTGGCATTTGATCTGTGTTTATATTCTGTGGATGAGATTAGAATAGATTGTGACTTGTATCATTGGACCTATTTATTGTTGTATTACAGCTTAAGTACGCCCCGATGGATCCATTAAATTAGATTTGTCCATCGGTGCGTGCTGCTGGCCATTGCCACGTGTATAGTCCCTCAATATTTTGGGACTGGGACGTGACACATACTCATCCACTTTCTTTTGTGAGGAGCGACAGTTTTGCATCCAATGACCAGCTCTTCCACAACGTTTACAAATATCAGTTGGAGCAGCTAGATTGGGAATTTGGATATTATTTCTTCGAGGATTAAATTCCTTATATTTTAAACTATGTATCGTTCCTTGGACTCATATTGTAGCCATTTATTTGGCTTCCACTGTAGCGCCCCGTTCCCCCGGTGCGGGGAGCGCGGCTAAGAAACACAAACGGTATCGTTCGATCGAGATAGATTGAATTAAGAACTCGTCCTCGTTATGGATTTGTTTCTTCGGAATCGATTTCCATATTCAGTGGACTGCGCCCCAAGGATCGGCTTAGGGCAGAGTCAGGAGGGACCGCTCCGCTGCTATCTTTTATTGCCTCGGTTTTCGATGTCGCTTGTTGCTTTCGTACTTTGAGTTGGTTTCGGGATTTGCTTGTTTTCCTTGAACGGTTTCGATAGTTTTCATTATTTTCGTTCATTGACTTGCACTTCTATTTCGAGATAGGAAAGAGAGGAAGAAGTATTAATCGAGCTGTTCGTGTGCAGGTGAATGAGCAGTAGGCGGCTTGCGAGCGGAGTCGTGAAGTGCCTCTTTCTTTCTCCCTTCCTAAATCTAAGTGAGTGGCTACCAACCCGATTAGCTAGCCCTGCTTCCAAGCTTCACTCCTTCGCCCCGATCAAACGATACCAAGTAATAATAAAAGAAACCAAGATAAAAGAGAATAGACTTGGTTAATACTGCTTGTCAATCAAAATTGTAAACGGTTACTTACTTGCATACGTGTTCGCTCGAAAATATTTATCATATGCATAATACAAGTTAGAAAGTATGCTCTTCTTTAAATTATTCTATGAACATAACTCATCCTGGATGCAATAATCTGATAGGGAGACTATGCCAAAGTAGCTCTCCTCCTGTTACTGTCCCGTGCCTGTTATTGCCCTGATTTGCCTCAACTGCTAACTTAGTGTATATGTTGATCACGGACAACTTGTGCACAAGGCCCTTAGTTCCTGCGGACGGTCGCTGGGGCACTGGCACCGATCCGATCCGGGCAGGAACTTTCCTGTTTAGTCATCCTGTGCAAGGACGGAATGGCGTGCAGCACTTCCGTGCTCTCGCTGCATACCATCCTCGTCAGTGACTAAAATTGGTCCAATATAGCATCCAGCCAGTGATCCCCTGTATATTTAAACCTGTTGCATACTAACTTGTGTCTTCGTGGCAGGGAAGGCATGGTAAGTATTGTGCAGGTAATTCAGACGGTCAGGTAAAATCCACCGAACGGTGGCTCGTTCATTTCAGTAAATTTCTATATGCTGCTTACTTGTAAATGAACTAAGGCAAGATAGAAACCCACAAAAATATGCATGCTTCACTAAACAACGTGTTGATTGGTATAGTCAGGCTAGCTCGCCTTCACCAGCATGTTTCGATATGCTGACCCTCGTTGAAACAAGTTCTCCGCACCAAGGCGAACCGAGCGAGGAGCCGAAGTCGTCTACCCGATCCAGTCCAAGCTGTTGGCGCATCTTCACCGCGCCTCGAAGCCTTTTGAAGTCCGAAGCTGCAACTCTTCATACACAAATGCAGCTCCGTGGCAAAGCGATCCTCCAGCCTGGAGGTCTTTATCGTTTTGAGTTTATAAAAGGATGTAATGTACAGGACTGCTATCTCATTTTGAGTCAACCTTTTGTAAGCCGTTCGGCATATTAGCTGACTCGTTCAGGAGTTTGTAATAGATGTTCATTATCAATAAAGAGAACTTTTCTATGTTTCAAATCTGTGTTTTAATTTATCTGCGTACTCTGAATATGTGCTTGCTATGCAAATCATTAAAGCCTTGTGCGGGCGCAACTCCAGGCCCGCACGGCGGTCACGACTCGGGGGACGCCTCGGGGCGTGACATAGTGGTATCAGAGCACAGATTCAAAGTTCCTTAGACTTCGTGCTGGAAAAGTTCCTTTAACGATCAAATTCCTGTGCGAACTCTTGAACTCGCTAGGCCAAAATGAGATACGTTCATGCAATAAGTCCATAATACATTATGATCCTAATATAATTTACCTTCTTTTGAAGGAATGGATCCAGCACAATCTGCAGCACAACCACTGAACGAAACACAAGAAAGCAGTTCGGGTACTTCGGGAAGCTCTCGGAGCCAACGAGGCATGTCTCAAGTCGACCCGCTTGAGCGGGTAATGCAAATGTTAGAATCGCAACGACAACGAGACGATGCTCGCCAAGCCAAGCTCGAGAGTAATCTAGAGACCCGATTCTCAGTCCAACAAAAGCAGGTAGATGCCCTGCAATAGATCGTTCAGACTTTGGCTGCCAACCATTCCGCCGCAACAGCAACGACTCCGGTGGAACAGCCCGTGCTTGAAGTGGAGACGCCTCAAATTCTAAGGCCGAGGGACGTGACTGCCTTCAACTTGGGCCATTTCAAAAAAGTCTGCAATACCCCATTCAACGGGACTGAGGACCCAGTGGTAGCTCTAGATTGGCTAGCCGAGCTCGAAGATCACTTCACTCTGCTAGAGGTCCCCGAAGATAAGCGCGTCGCCTGCGCGCAACTACAGCTCCGCCTCAACGCACACGATTGGTGGGACGTGCATCGACGATCTCTCCAATTTGATCACGGAGAGGAGGCGATCTCGTGGACGACCTTTCGTGCCGTATTCGAAGAGGAGTTTATACCCCCTCCAGTACAACGTCAAATGGAAAATGACTTCGTGCAACTGAGGCAAGGCAGGATGACAGTTAAAGAGTACTCCGCCGAATTCAACCGACTCTCCAAATTCGCAAGGGCCTATTTACCTGATGCAGCGAGTCGAGCTAGAAGGTTTGAAGGTGGTCTCCGTCCTGCCATCCATTCGCACGTGGTCAATAATCAGTACGGGACAATGCGTGAAGTCATGAATCACGCCCTATCCCTCGAGCCGCAGTATCCTCACGTTTCCACCGGCGCTGTGCATACCTACAATCACAAACGCCAAGGCAGCGAGGGAGGAAACAACGCTGCAAAGCATCACAATGATGGCGGGAAGCAGAAGGCAAATCCCAACCAAACATGTAACTTCTGTAGGAAGCCAGGGCACCTGTTCAAGGATTGTCGAAAGCGACTCGGGAATTGCCTCCGTTGTGGTGATCCAACCCAACGGGTGGATGCTTGTCCTGTCCCGGATCGCCGCCCTCGACATAATGCTCCCTAACGGTAGGCCCTATTCCTAAGTTTCGGGACGAAACTTCCAATTGGTTGGGTAGGATGTAGCGCCCCGTTCCCCCGGTGCGGGGAGCGCGGCTAAGAAACACAAACGGTATCGTTCGATCAGGATAGATTGAATTAAGAACTCGTCCTCGTTATGAATTTGTTTCTTCGAAATCGATTCCCATATTCAGTGGACTGCGCCCCAAGGATCGGCTTAGCGGCAGAGTCAGGAGGGACCTCTCCGCTGCTATCTTTTATTGCCTCGGTTTTCGATGTCGCTTGTTGCTTTCGTGCTTTGAGTTAGTTTCGGGATTTGCTTGTTTTTCTTGAACGGTTTTGATGGTTTTCATTATTTTCGTTCATTGACTTGCACTTCTATTTCGAGATAGGAAAGAGAGGAAGAAGTATTAATCGAGCTGTTCGTGTGCAGGTGAACGAGCAGTAGGCGGCTTGCGAGCGGAGTCGTGAAGCACCTCTTTCTTTCTCCCTTCCTAAATCTAAGTGAGTGGCTACCAACCTGATTAGCTAGCCCTGCTTCCAAGCTTCACTCCTTCGCCCCGATCAAACGATACCAAGTAATAATAAAAGAAACCAAGATAAAAGAGAATAGACTTGGTTAATACTGGTTGTCAATCAAAACTGTGAACGGTTACTTACTTGCATGCGTGTTCGCTCAGAAATATTTATCATATGCATAATACAAGTTAGAAAGTATGCTCTTCTTTAAATTATGCTATGAACATAACTCATCCTGGATGCAATAATCTGATAGGGAGACTATGCCAAAGTAGCTCTCCTCCTGTTACTGTCCCGTGCCTGTTATTGCCCTGATTTGCCTCAACTGCTAACTTAGTGTATATGTTGATCACGGACAACTTGTGCACAAGGCCCTTAGTTCCTGCAGACGGTCGCTGGGGCACTGGCACCGATCCGATCCGGGCGGGAACTCTCCTGTTTAGTCATCCTGTGCAAGGACGGAATGGCGTGCAGCACTCCCGTGCTCTCGCTGCATACCATCCTCGTCAGTGACTAAAATTGGTCCAATATAGCATCCAGCCAGTGATCCCCTGTATATTTAAACCTGTTGCATACTAACTTGTGTCTTCGTGGCAGGGAAGGCATGGTAAGTATTGTGCAGGTAATTCAGACGGTCAGGTAAAATCCACCGAACGGTGGCACGTTCATTTCAGTAAATTTCTATATGCTGCTTACTTGTAAATGAACTAAGGCAAGATAGAAACCCACAAAAATATGCATGCTTCACTAAACAACGTGTTGATTGGTATAGTCAGGCTAGCTCGCCTTCACCAGCATGTTTCGATATGCTGACCCTCGTTGAAACAGGTTCTCCGCACCAAGGCAAACCGAGCGAGGAGCCGAAGTCGTCTACCCGATCCAGTCCAAGCTGTTGGCGCATCTTCACCGCGCCTCGAAGCCTTTTGAAGTCCGAAGCTGCAACTCTTTATGCACAAATGCAGCTCCGTGGCAAAGCGATCCTCCAGCCTGGAGGTCTTTATCGTTTTGAGTTTATAAAAGGATGTAATGTACAGGACTGCTATCTCATTTTGAGTCAACCCTTTTGTAAGCCGTTCGGCATATTAGCTGACTCGTTCAGGAGTTTATAATAGATGTTCATTATCAATAAAGAGAACTTTTCTATGTTTCAAATCTGTGTTTCAATTTATCTGCGTACTCTGAATATGTGCTTGCTATACAAATCATTAAAGCCTTGTGCGGGCGCAACTCCAGGCCCGTACGGCGGTCACGACTCGGGGGACGCCTCGGGGCGTGACATCCACGGCGTCAATGCCCTCTACCTCTGTGATTTTCTCGACCTCTAGTATTGGTCACATTTTTCTGAGCACTAGTCGCATTCACTTCAGCTGGAATTGGTGCAGACATAGTTGGTCTACTAATGTGATTTTTGATTAATAACTCAATTGTTTTTCTCGGCCACGAGTAAGACAACAATGAGTTCGGAATACTTCTTAAAATTTCTCTCCCTATACGTCTGTAGTAGGGTCATATTAGTCGCATAAAATATGGTGAATATTTTCTCTAGCATGGAATGCTCTGTCACTTCTTTACCATATAACTTCGATTGTGAAGTAATCCTGAACATAGTTGAATTATAGGCTGCAACTGTCTTATAATCTTGGAAACGTAGATTGAGCCATTCATGGAGTGCACCTAGTAGTATGACCATTTTCTAGTGATCATATCTCTCAGCTAGAGAATTTTATAGCACCAAGGGGTCCTTGACTGTTAAGTACTCAGCCTTGAGATCATCATAAAAATTATGTCTTAGAAAAATTAAAGCCTTCACTTTATCTTGTGCAGATATTGGTTTATCAGCCAATATTGTGTCACCTAAGATTTTGGCTTGAAGGTGAAATTCAGCATCCAATCTCCAGTTGAGAAAGTTCTGGCCTTCTAAGTTAGAGGCTTAAAATAATACTTTTTGAGGCTAGACATATTGTTGTATAAGATCAATAATAACAAGTTAACATAAGAACTTGATAAATCACTAAACAATTTATGTTCATGCTGTATGTTTTAAACAATGATGTTTCAGAAGTCTATTTATACCAAACAAATCTTGTTCATGGTATGCTTCGAACAATGATATTCCAGAAGTCATAGGTAAATACCAAACACTAGATGTTCATGGTATGCTTCGAGCAATGATTATGTTCAAGAAGTCTTTAAAAAATACCACATATTGTATGCTTCGAACAATGATGTTCCAGAAGTCTTATATATATAAACCAAATAATTCATGGTCATCAGATCTCTGATGGTTTTGATCTGAATGTATTAACATATATAAAAGAAAGAAAGAAATAAAGAATAACTCCAGCGTTCTCTCCGAAAGATCTATATGCGATTAACATCAGAGTGCTATCATTGTTAACTAAAAGAAGTAAGATGAATGGATACAAATTATTCTTCTAGCAGTATGCCAAGAGATATGTAAATATCAACATCAGGCTGCGCCTAGGATATGCATATGCAGAAAAAATAAATATAAATAACCATACCTATTACCGAAGTAGAGAATCCACAAATGGCGGCTACACTGAGATGCTCTCGCTTATTTCCTTCCGTTAGAGCTTTGTGCTCATAACGTGCTAGCATAAAGGTAGAAGAAGAAAGAAGAAAATATGAGAGAAGATCTCTTATTAGTGTAATCACATAGTAGGAGGCAAATGCCTTATTTATACAACACAATGAAGATGTAATACTAATCTCTAACCATATGGGAATAAAAATAAAGTAAAAATTCAACCCTTTAGTAACCCACGTTATAACACTAATTAGTAATTACAATAATAATAATTATAACATAGCACGAGTGCCTCCATCTTCCTTATTAATTAACTACTTGTATGAGATCCAGAGGCCTCTTTCTATAAAAAAAAAACTCATCTTCCCAACTCCATACCCAACCCACGTCGGAACAACCTGAACGAACCGAGCAACTTCTCCTTCTTCTGGCCCCTAAACAAACCAGAGCAGCTGCCTCCCAAGCCCTCCTCTTCTGGACTCGACTCACGACCTCCTGCTTCTCGACTCGCGCCCGTAGCAGCTGTCGTCCGTTGATCTCCTGCTTCTCGACTCGCGCTAGGCCCTATCCAGGCAGTGGAGTCGACGACGATAGGAGAAGCTTCAAATACAGTGGGCGTGGAAGCCCAATATTAACAAAAAAAAAGAGGGAATCCACCCACATCCAGTGGGCGAGACTGGATGTGGCAACTCGGTTTTGAGCCTCATTTTTCCTGCCGACAAGAATTAGAGGTATTAGACTTTACATTGTTTTGTCCCCGCTTCCAACTCTAGCCAAACACTAGAAGCCATCTCCCAACCTCCAAATCTAGTGAAAATGGGATTCTTCTCCCAGTTTCCGTTTACCAAACAAGCCCTTAGGTGAAAACAGGCAAGCATATATAGAATATGTTTACATCCAACCAAAATTAGAAACTTAATTGGCATTAAATAGTTTACAAGGGTCGGATTGCAAAAATCAATCCGTCATTTATTAAGTTTATTAAGGCTTTTGATAAGGGCACTGCCCATTTTACTTGGGGCTAGCCCAGGATTGGGGCTAGCCCACAAGAGAGGAACATTTACTCAGACTAGCCCAAGTTTATACTTGGGGCTAGCCCAGGTTTTTGAAAGAAAATATTGTTTCTTCCCTCAGCCGACCGGAGCTTTCCCCCCTCAGCCGACCCCCTCCCGCCGGCCTTACTCCGCTGTCCTCCTCCTCCTTGTCGATGGCTCCCAAAGTCTCGAAAGAAGCAAGGTAGAAATCATCATTCTCCTTGTGCTATTGTATTTGAAAAATTGTCCAAAAATTATAAGAAATCATCTTGCATGTTGAAAATTTTGAGTTATTTTCTTTCAAATGAGGGCATACTAGTCCTTGGCGGAGTCTAGGATGTAGTTTAGACATAGAAGTCGTTTGGAACATGATTTTAGGGCGTACAATGTCGAGACTGCTCGACATTGTCGAGCTGTATCGAGCGGGACTGTAGAATTTCCTACAGTTCCATATATATTTAGGACTGTAGGAAATTCGACAGTCCTATATATATATAGGACTGTCGAATTTTCTACAGTCCTAAATATATATGGGACTGTAGGAAATTCTACAGTCCTAAAAGATTAGGACTGTTGAGAAAACTGCAGTCCTGTATACTTATAGGACTGTAGAAATGGCTACAGTCCTGGGAAAAAATTCACTTATTATGTTAAAATAAAAATTAATTTTTGTCTGTATCTTATAGTCATGTCCCTGGAAAGGACACTGTGGATAAAGAAATGAGAAGACGCCCTACTGCGTCGATGCATAAGCAACGCACAGTTTAGCAAGGCGTGACTATCCGCGAGGCCGAGGCACGCCCTGAAGTGAGGAGACGTCCATTGACGAAGAAGATTGCCACAAAGAGACGTGCTCCTCCTAGTTCTTTCGGCTCTTCTTCCTCCTCCGATGAGGACATGCCAAATGTTCCAAATTGGCCTACTGATGGTTCAGGACCTTCTCAGCCTGCAGATAGTCCTGTCGAGAGTCTTCCACGAACTCTCGGAAACTGGCCTACTGATGGTTCGGGATCTTCTGAGCAGGCAGATAGTCCAGGCGACACTCGTCCAAACGGTTGCTCTATGTTACCGTCGATCGAAAACCATATTGCATACCAAATATGGAACAATCCGGTAAGTACATTACGTTATGATACATTTATATATAGTTGTAAGTTCAAAGTTTATTTTACATAGAGGTTTAATTTCATCCAATTGTTGACTTTTCAGGAGAGTGGTCGTATGTTGACGGTAATCAACCATGGCAAAAAATGCAATTCATGGCGGTATGAATTACTGGGAGATGATGTAAAGTCAAAAATTAGTCCCACCGGTCTGCAATATTTGGGTAGCTACTCATATACGACGGTGGATAATGCACTGATTTCAGCATTTGTAGAACGGTGGCATCCAGAGACCAACACTTTTCATCTACCCAATGGGGAGTTGACGATTACCCTTGATGACGTCCATCATATATTGGGACTTAGGGTTGATGGTCGTCCCATGCAGAATCATACTTTTGATGATTCGAGCATCAACTATTACGACTATATGGTGGATTATGTATCAGGGTGTCCCATGCAGATACCGGCCGGCTAGCAGCAGTCAATATGGCGGAGTCCAGCGACGACTACCTCGTCTACTACGCCGGTGTCGGACTACCGACCTTGTTCCAACGCGGAGGGGATATTGTGCGTGTACCGTCAAATCTTCCTCCCAAATCGGTCTTATATACTGCACTGGTCAAGATGGTGAGCCTACTTGTAGAGTTTAAGTTTGATATTTGTCACTGTGGCTAACAATTATTTTCATTTTTCATGAATAGGCAAGGAAAGTTAAGAAGTTGGGAAGAAGCCTCGTCAGTTGCCAGGGTTCCAATTATATGACAATCAATGACGAACTCCAAAATATCGACAACGTTGAAGAATATCCTTTCTTGGATACTAGAGAGCAACGCACGAAGAGGCGCCATGACGTTTGAACAATCATTTTGATTTGTATAATTGTGAACGTTGTAAAACTTTAAACTATAATTTGAGTTGTAAACGTTGTAAAAGTTTGATTGAATATGACTTGTGACAATTTGAGTTAATTTTGCTATGTTGTGACACTATGAGTTTATTTTGCCTTGTTATAACTATTTTGATCTGTATACTGTGCATATTGGTCAGTGGGTTAATTGTTTATTTTGATCTGTATACTGTCCAAATTTGACAGTGGACTGTGACAATTTTGACAGTTATATATTTCCTCAAAAATTGACAGTGAGAAAACTTTAGGACTGTCACAATTTTGACAGTCCTAGTTTACACTAGGAATGTCAAAATAGTGACAGTCCTAAAGTTATATATTTTCTCAAAATTGACAGTAAGAAAACTTTAGGACTGTCACAATTTTGACAGTCCTAGTTTACACTAGGACTGTCAAAATTGTGACAGTCCTAAAGTTATATATTTCCTCAAAATTGACAGGGAGAAAACTTTAGGACTGTCACAATTTTGACAGTCCTAGTTTACACTAGGACTGTCAAAATTGTGACAGTCCTAAAGTTATATATTTCCTCAAAATTGACAGTGAGAAAACTTTAGGACTGTCACAATTTTGACAGTCCTAGTATACACTAGGACTGTCAAAATTGTGACAGTCCTAAAGTTATATATTTCCTCAAAATTGACAGGGAGAAAACTTTAGGACTGTCACAATTTTGACAGTCCTAGTTTACACTAGGACTGTCAAAATAGTGACAGTCCTAAAGTTATATATTTTCTCAAAATTGACAGTGAGAAAACTTTAGGACTGTCACAATTTTGACAGTCATAAAGTTATATAAATGTACATATTGACAGTGAGTAAACTTTAGGACTGTCACAATTTTGACAGTCCTAGTTTACACCAGGACTGTAAAAAATGTGACAGTCCTAAAGTCCTGGCAGTTTTCCATAATGACAGTCCTAAGTTATTGGTAGCAATGCGCATTATACAATCAAAATCTTCATAACTCTTTTCATTACAATAGGTACAACATAATCACAGTCCTAAGTTAGCTTAGGAGTTCGAACAAGGGACTTCGCCTCCAAACTGCGTTCGACAAGTTCAAATAAGGATGGATCTCTTTTAGTTGACTCCTCCTCCTTCTTTTTGGCTCTACTCTTTCTTGAGTGTGGTCTTCCCTTAGGAGTTCGAACAACGGATGGCTCTTGCAATCGAGTAGTTGCTGGGACTGCAATCTCTTGGATTTTAAACTCAATGGATCCTCTCTCCGGTTCCGTTGCGCCACACCACCTTGCGTGAAGTAGTTTAACTTGGGGCAACGCAAAGAAATTATCTTGCACTTCCACCGCCGGCATTATCGACAGCTGTCGCCAACGTTGATCAACACCATCTATTGGAATAGGTATAGATTCACGACGGTATTCGTTGATTTCATGTGCACACGGAAGTCCCAGTGAATGTCGATATGAACAACCGCAAACCTCGGGATCATAACCCACCGACTTCGACCTACGAATCTCCTCAAACAATAACCCCAAGGCCTTGTGAGATACCACATGGGTTAAACCATCCAAGAGGTTTTCTTGCTTGTATTCATGCTTTGCAATATTGAGGCTCATCTCAAATGATGCTACAATATCGTTCACCGTGGCAATAGTCATCAAATAAATCGATTGCCAAACAGAGACAAAATTACCGACCGATGAGCGTAGATATCTTTTTAAACATGAGTGTGCCCCTTCGACCCGGTTCGTAGTGATCGTGCCATAATGCTTCACCATGTTGGTCCATGCTAACACGAATTGCTCTTTATGTGGTCCTAGCCAAGTATCTTTGATATAAGATATGCATGTCGGGTTGCTTGGCTCCCACTTTTGTTGGAACATGTACCATGCTGCCTCGTAACTGTCTGTAGTACTTGCTCGCCATACAAGACTCCAATCACTGTAGAATTCTTCGAAGCGAAGCATGTCTATTTTACCGTCCACAGTTTCAAATTTTTTCTTGCATTGAGCATGGATATTTCTATTTATATGCCAAGTGCATAATAGTCTATGCGCATGAGGAAATACAATATCTATAGCATTTATCAACGCATATTCTCTGTCAGTAACAAAAACAGACGGCTCTTTGTAACCTGTGTAAAGGGATTGTAGTTTCCTCAACGTCCATGTGTAATCCTCTACTGTCTCACTCTTCATAAAACAAAAAGCGACTGCAAATGTTTTTCCGTACACGTAAACCCGACAACATGCAAAAGAGGCATCTTGAACTTGTTGGTCTTATATGTACAATCAAGGACCAACACGTCTGCGAAGGACCGAGCCATATGTGTGCAATCAGGATGAGCCCAAAACAATGAAAGGAGTTCATCAGTTTGTGGATGTCTTCTATGGTACTCCACGTAGTGATGCTCCCCAAGCAACTTCAATACTTGCTGCATCGCCATTCTTCCTTTCATACTATTGCATTTCGCTCTGGCCAAACTATTATAGATCGTCCTCATGGTAGACTTGTTCCCATCTTGTTTTTGTCGCACAGCAGAAAAAATTTGTTTCGGTGCAACTCCTGAAAGGAACGAGTCTTCAACCAACTTTTTTTCATCCTCCTTCAGACGTGCCACGTAGGCATGACCCGTAACCGTCCCTGGAATAGGATGATTGTGTCTTCCATTCTTAACTTCGATTATCCACTTCACATCTTCAACTTTTACAATCAACACCTTCAATGGACAACCACATTTTCTCGTCCCAACATTTTTCTTAGGGATTTCTTTTTCAACAACACCCTTTTTTTTATGATCCCTAAACACACCTCCTCTTTCGCATCCAAGCTCAAGATATTTTCGGCCCGGCCGAGATCGGATGGATCTTGCAATGACAATAACTACGTTATGTCGTCTCCCAACTTCTCTGCACCACTCTATTGCTTCTTCATGGCTTGCAAATTCAATATCCGTTGTGAAAATATCATCCACATCAACACCAACGCCAGGATGTACCACAATCTCTGAACAAGGTTCCTATAACCAATATAAAAAAATATATAAATTAATAACTTCATCTAAATATCAAGGACTGTCACTATTTTGACAGTCCAATTTTTATATAGGACTGTCATAATTATGACAGTCCTACTTTTAATTAGGACTGTCGAATTTATGACAGTCCTATATTTATATAGGACTGTGTAATATTTGACAGTCCTATATTTATATAGGACTGTCTAATGTTTACAGTCCTAACTCGTGACTGTCAAATTAGGGTTGTCGTTTTACGTACCGAACGTGCTTCGGAACAACCAACTTGTTTTCGGAACGTCCGGAGTGCATAATTAATGAATTGGACGATCCGACTTCGTCATCGAACATTTTTTCATGCATTGTTCCTACATTAATCAAAAGAAACTAAATCTTTTTCGCACAATTGCAAAACTTATTCAACGTAGCTTGTCGAAGACATACCGTTATAAGTATTTTCCTTGGAGTATCACCAAAGTTAAATACTCCTCCAACCACAACTACCTATTTCCAAATTTAGGTTTGGCCTTGGTGGAATGAGGGTTTCTTAAGTCTAGGTGGAATGCCAAAAATAGAAACCCATTCCACTTTTATACTTTTGTGTGGGGCAGCCCCAAGTGTGGCAAACTTGTAATTTTGGGAAATGGACTGTCAAAATTTTGACAGTCCTAACAATTTTTAGGACTGTCATATTTTTGACAGTCCTAACTAGGTTAGGACTGTCAAAATTGTGACAGTCCTTCCTACTTTTAGGACTGTCGATATTTTGACAGTCCTTCCATGTGGTAGGACTATCAAAATTTCGACAGTCCTGATTATAACAGTGGGCTAGCCCCGAGTAACTTTCATGATGGCAAACTTATAATTTTTTCTAATTTTTCAATGGGCTAGCCCCGAGGAAATTGTGTAGTGCCCTTATAAATTGCCTTTATTAAACATCCAGAAAAAGCGCCTCCGCTATTCTAACTTCTCCCAAAAAAAACTTCCACAAACGTCGACAATTGCTTCCTCTCCTTCAGTCACTAGGGTTTAGTTGCCAAAATTAGGGTTTCATTCTCCCTATCGAGTTTCTCCAATGGCAAATCTCAGAACCCTAATCTCCCCAGCCAAAGCGCTCCAGATCGCAAAGCTCGTCCTCTTCTCCGCGATCGGAGTCTCCGTCGCAGTCCTCGTCGGAACACACACCGGGAGCGTCCTCTCCGCCACCGCCTCCCCTCCCTACCTCTTCCTTCTCGTCCACGTCATCATCGCCTTCATCTGGAAGCTCTCCGACCGGAAGCCTCCCAATACGCCTACGTCTCCGGCGGCTACGGAGCCGGCGGCAAGAGCTCCTCTTCTGGAGGCGGTATCTCCGGATTCAGACGAGTCATGCGTCACAGATGACGACTCCGGCGAGAAGTCTCCGGCGTCGGTGGTGTCGGCTCGAGCCGCGGTCGAGGAGGAGTCCGGCGAGAACGACAAGAAGGACGAGACGTGGCGGCCGATCGTGCTGAACAGGGCGGACACGTGGGAGAGGACGCGGCGGCCGGAGGTGGAGGGAGCGGAGAGCTCCGGCGGGAGGAGGAAGATGATGAAGAAGTCGGAGACGTTCAAGGAGTCGTCGGAGGTGACGTCACCGGCTGATGACGAGTGGAACCAGCGATTCGACGCGTTCATCAAGAAGAACTACGATCAGATCCGGCTGCAGAACGGCGGTGCCAATCGGCGACTTTGAGAATTATGCTTCTCATTGATTACCATTTGGTTTCCTACTATTTTAGAGTTCTTTTCAACCGGAGGGAGGGATTGAGAAGAGGGAAGAACAACTCAAAGTTAAGGTATTTTGCACAAAATTTTGATGTGAATCACTGTTCTTTCCGTATAGATATGCTGTAACTAGTTATTAGGATTTTACTGAATCCGGACTGTAGGGGCATTATCGTCATGATACAGTTATACGTTATTTTCTTTTTTTTCTTTTTCACTTTATCTTTTGCAAGTATAATGTTTAATATTTTGGTAAATCTGGTTTAGATTCCTGCAACATTTTATAGATTGGTCATGGTCCTTAGTAAATGCAGTCCAGGGTGAATATTAGAATTTGGGTTTCCATATTGTCCTACGTTAGTGTATGAATTTTAAACTTACGGTTCATAAATCTACGTGAACAGTGATTTTAAGATTCATATACTAATATTGGACAATATGAAAACCAAAATTCTAAAATGAGGATAGTAGTAATAAAAATAAAATTGGACGAAAAAGATGTGTAGGTGGGTTAACAAAATTAGAAATAGGAGAGTAAATACAAATAACTCAATGCTAAACTTAAAAGTTAAAAATAGTATTGGTTAAGCTGTTGCATCATATGCAATTCGAAGGATGTAGGTTATGCTATGTTGGACACGGATAAAGAAGAAGCAGTCCATCCTGAGGTGAGGTGAGGTGAGACGAGACGAGACGACCAAAGAGAGGACATGAAAAAGGGTCTTATTTTTTTTAAGAATTTTTTACTTTCTATTTTTTATTTTTACTTTTAAAAGCCACCGTTTAAATTTTTGTTTTGGGACCAATTTTTTTGACTCGAATCTGTTTTATATGTTACACTAGCATAAATATATAGACAAGGACATAATACATATATGGAAACCAATTTACTTTGTGCATTTAACATTGACTATATGCATAGACGAAGCTAGCATAGGACAAGTGGGATCATGTAACTCCACTAAAAAAAAATTATATATGAGGGACTCTTTTCATATCTTTCCCCCCTCTCTCTCTCTCTCTCTCTCTCTCTCTCTCTCATTCGTCACGTAATATCCTTTAAATATATTTGATTTATGTCCTAATTTTTTTAAAATAATTTATTTCCTAATTGATTCATGTTCTAATTGATGTTGTCCTTATTTGCTCGTAGATGGCAATATTTATTTTTCTTTATTTGGAAAAAGTTGTTTACTAATATAACATTTTTTGATTAAGAAAATAAAATATATGAAGTCAAAGTAAATTAGTTGGTGGAAATAAATTTTTTTTTAATTTTTTTTCTGAGAGAGAAAACAATATTTAATTATCATAAGATCCTAAAATGACAAGGTTTATGATTAAAATTATAGGATTCATATATGGGATTTAAGGTACAGTGAATCTCCTCCATCAAATGATCAAAATTGTTCAAAAGTGCCTTGTATGACCTGGCTGGAATGACTAAGAAAGTTTAAGGTTCTGATTATATTGAATTAGAAATATGTACTTTAATGTCAATAATATTTCGAACTAAATGAAAAAAAAATGATCAACTACAATAGGAAAAGTTGAATAGACAATCAAGATTATGTATAGAAAATCGAATTTTGTGACTAATTTATGGAATAGTTTTTTTTTTTTATATCTTTATAAAAAAAATTTGATTTAAAATTTTATTAGTCGATTTTGACTCCGCTGCATCTAAATGCTGCCTACAGCACTATCCATATGTATGTACCCTAACAAGCATATGTTTTAGCATGACATATACACTGAAAAAACACTAGGAAATGACAATCAGTATTGTGCCCATGTAATTGCCAAATCATTATAGGAATTTTTTGACTTTAGTCCCACTTGATAAGTAATATTTAGACTTACATCCCATTTTTTAATTTTATTAGACTTTAGTCTCATTTTTGTCGCCAAAAGTATTTATTTTGTCATAAAAAACCGTCGTTAAATATTTTTGTGATGTTTTTTTTAACAAAAGTGGAACTAAAGTTTAATAAAACTAAAAAATAAAATCTAAATCTAAATACCATTTACTAAATGGGACTAAAGTTAAAAAAAATCCCAATCATATTTCTGTCCAACACAAACTGCATTGTAGTATTTACCAAAACACGGACTATTTTTTCTTTCTTTGAGGGATTTGTGTTAGAGTTGATTAGTCACATGGACCCAGGAGAAATTGTTGAGACCTATAAGAATTCTTTTTTTCCTTATGGCCTAGTGGGCCCAGTTTTAATGGTGGGTGGAATTTGAAAATTTGAATGAACTTTGAAACAGCGATGGTTTTGTCATTTTCTTATATTCTTCGACCACCCACCACCTATGCTACGAGGAGGAAGAGGAACTGTCATTTTCGCCTTCTTCTGTGTTTGAGAAGAAATAGATTAAATTAGGTTAAATAATGCCTAAAAGAAATTTTTACTGTGTATGGACTTTCAATGCTGCTGGGTTTTGGATTGATTTTTTTTTTTTTTTCAAAAAATCCTAGAGGAATCCTAATTTTTATTACTCATCCATGCATCTCATTTCTTAATTTTTTAAGGATCTAAAAAAAAAAATACACGTTCAATATTAGTTAAATTTATGTGACATATCTATATTGTAAGTTTATAGTTGAGTTTCTGTATTAGAACTGTTTTTTTTTTTTTGCTTCCTACAGTAAAAAGAAAACAAATAATTGGTAGCTTCTCTTTCCCATATTTTCTAATATAAAAAAAACTTGGAAATATTTGTAGTTTGACTTGTTTGGAATAGTTGCTTTTTTCTGATAGTTCCACGTTTATGGTCCTGATACTCTTCATATTGAGTTTGAGGCTGTTGGTTTTTATGGTGTGTGTGGCCGAGGAATATTTTTGTTCACTAATGACAGAGGAAACCAAACTTGTGTATCCCTTCTTTCTCTGTAATCTTATGCCAATTCTCAAGTCTACTTTGTACCAATTATTCTCTATGCTTACTTCTAGCTAGCTATATAATAACATTGCGTAGATTATAAGGAAAAGAAGTTTGTAGTCATCATAGTTTGAGAATATTAGTATGCAATAAAATATTACAGCTCTTTATATTCTAGAAACTAAGAATATATTTCGAACAGGCAGAACATGCGCCCATTGAATAATTAATTAAAATATTTTTAATTAATTTTTTAAGTCAATGATTTATTCACTTTAGAATATATTTTCCAACAATATCCATTCTGGTTAGAGATCTCGGTTCATGGATCCTTTGGTTGTTTCGGAAAAAAAGAAAAAAAATAGTGATATATATGGTTTAATGAGGAGAAATATCATGTTTTCCGCTTAGAAGTTTTCATGAGTACGTTTGCTTGTGACAGCTTGATGAAAGGTTGGTTATAATTGTAGGTGTGAAATTAAACTTAATAAAGGTTGGTTAAAGTTTGCACATTCATCATAGAAGTTTATTAATATTGTTCTCAGACCATAAAGTTTGGACAAAATATAAATTTGGAATCCAAACGTCCTATCGGAAAGATGTATAAAATAATTCAACCGTTAAAAATAATAATTATTATAATCAAAATTTATGTCATTCGGAAGGACGGATTGCGCACACAAAAAAAAAAAAATCCTTTCGAAGACATTTTTTTGTATATATTAATTATTTTTACCTTTGGTCGCCTCCTAAACGAGAATGGAACGAGTAGTTGTGTTTGTAACATCTTTCTAGTTAGCTTGTAAAGTTATAAAATCAGGATATGGAGGATGTGGGTATGAATCTTTCCATAAAGTGAAAGATTTGAACCAACAACCTCTACGTACTATCGTTATTACTTCAATAGCTAACCAAAAAGCTTCCTATGTATCATGATGTTTATATATATATGACGAGGAATTCGCATCCCTCATTTTTGTATCCCCCTACATCTTCGAAATAGTATTCGTTGGATATTGTTTAAGTCATATAATCTTAACCATTGATTTGAATGGTTAAAATCAACGATTAAGATTAGAAGACTTAAACAATAACAGGTGGATCATCGAGCATAATTAAAAAAAACGTCCTTGAAAACGTCCTTCCGGAGGGCATTTTCTACACATTCTTAATTAATTGCATATTAACGCAACGGGAAGAATTAATTCCTATTAATAAATATCCATGCATAGAAAATATCCTTCAAAATGATGTTTTTTTTGCGTCTTCTTTGCAAAACAAAGAGAATGACCTTCTCTAGGACGTTTTTGGTCTCTTTTCATAATTTCATCAAACTTTATGCTCTCAGACAATTTTATGAAACTTTGATGCTCTCTATGCAAATTTTCTATTATCTTATCTTGGTTGTATTGTTTTGGTACATTAAATAAAGGACAAGACTTGGTCTTTTATATATATATATATATATATGCATTTACAGTTGGCACGATGAAGGTGTACAGCCAGGAAAGTTAGTCTGTGCATTTAGGGGGTGTTAATAATTAATCTAAGACATAGTTAACCGAAGGAAGTGATTAGCTGTCGGTTCAATTTAGTCCAATAAATGCTATGGTTTGTAAATAATTCTACTAACCTTATATTCGGTCCCTTGATGTTTTTTTTTACATGTGAGTGCCAATCATCAAGGAATCAGATCCTTCTTTTATTCTGCTGACTGTTCTATTGCCTTTTCCTTGTTTTGAAGTTTTAAAGTAGACGACATCCTACTCATGTTCTTTCTTCTCCCTTGAATCGGTTTAAATAAAGGAATCAGATCTTCCCGGAAGGAACAAAATCTCCTTGAACAGTATCTTTCTCCAATTTTACAGTGGAATGTGCGACTTATTCCACTGTGCTTTCTGCTTGTCAAAGAAAGGATTAATCTGGTGACAGTTGAACAAAAATAAAAATGTTTATTTTAATGGAGTTGTTCCCTTGTCTTCCATATTTTGTTCGGTGAGCTATTGTTATGTTGATGACGCTGATGTCAAACAAAAATCGTCCCAAACGACAAAATCCCTGAGAAGAGCTGTGGTTAGTCCCTCACCATCGTCTTTCCTACGTGATTTTTGGTGCCTTTCTGGCATATGTATGTAGAAAGGCCAAGGTCAAGAGTGGGTGGTTGGGTGGGGACACAACGTGTCGGGATATCTGTGGATGATATGCCGATCATGCGGACCAGCTGTGTCAGATCATTTCTCACAACGTAAATATTATGATTGGTTTTGAACTTGTGGACGGAAGATTGGAATGGATCGAATGAACAAAAATAGTTGGAACCCAATTTGTAATTTACTGGGGATTGAGTGTCTGGTCATGTATGAACTGTGAGCGATGATCAAGTCACATAAAAGAAAGAATAATACTATTTATATTCTTTCAAATCATCTATTCTTATGCGACAGATGACATGACAATTAATGTGACAGTTGACATAACAATTATAAATTTAATATTAAAATTAAAAGTAAATTAATATTAATATTAACATTAACGTTGTAATTAACATTAATATTAACATTGAAAATTTTTGGTTGATTAATTTTTGGGTTAAAATTTGTCATGGCAGCTGCCACATAATGCTAATTAGCATGTCACATCAGCCACATAAGGAGTGATTGTTTAGAGGAGTATTTTGGAGGTAGGAATAACATAACTCTAAAAGAAATGTGTTAAATATCTAATAGCTCCTCTCTAACAAATTTGGGGTTCTCTTAAAGAATATGTAAATACAACATACTTCCTAAGAAATAGGAATCTTATAAAAAAGGAAGAAGGCTAAATTACAACTTGATACCCTCAACTATTCAAGTTTTTCAATTTGATACTCTGAAATTTAAAAAGGACCAAATTACTCCCCTATCTCCCCTCCCCCTCCCCCCACCCCCACCCCCACCCCCACCCCCTCCCTCACCGGTTGCACCACTCCCCCTCCCCTCGGCTGTACCAATGATATCAAGTTTATACATATCAAAGTTTATAGTATCAAGTTGAAAAACTTGAATAATTGAGAGTATAAAGTTGTAATTTGGCCAAAAAATAAAATAAAAAAATAAATCGAGTTTACACGTCAAATTTGACATAATTAGTATTTGGATGCTTAATACTCAAAATGTACTTTTAATTTTTTTTCCGCAAACTTGTGCTTAAAGTTGGCTTTGGCGAACTAAAAGTATATAATTTCTCAGCATCTTTCTTGACAAATATTTCATAAAATTGGACAATTTTTTTCTTCCACACAACGACAATATTTCTTAAACAAAGACCATACAAAATTTTATTTCAAAACATAATTTATAAAAATATTTTACCAAACAAAATTTTTAAAATTTTGTTTCTTAAAATATTTTTCAGATGTAACCAAAAAGAAAGATTTTTTTTGTAAAACTATAAAACAACTTTATAATTTATTTTAAAAAATTGTTTAAAATCAATTTTTTGAAAACCTACAGCTCTCTTCCTTAGGGCAAATCTAGGTCAGGTCTTTGCGAAAACTTTATAGAAAATTATAACATTGAGAAAACTCTCTCCTTTGATTATATAATGTGGATTATGGTTAGAAAACTCTTATTTAAAGCATTAAAATCCTAAAAAGATCTGGACCGTTGATCACGATCCAACGGTGTTAATAAAATTTTCAATTTTGGCCTTCAATTTCGACATCGGTATAACGACGGTGTATCGGTAGCAGTATACTGGTGGTATACAGGTAGCAGTAAAAAAATGCCTCCTTAGAGCCAGAACAACTCTTGAACGAATTGTTGTATCCCTGGTACCAACGGTCCACCAACAATGATATACCGACGGAATACTGATGTCATTGATACATATTTTCTAATATGAGTCTGACAAGACCTTTGCCACATTCGATTCTCCGACCTTCTTCGACACAAAGATGGTGCTTGTTGTACTCTGAGGTATGTTCCACATAGGTTAGGAATCCTACCGAACAATAACATATCTTTTTCTTTCTAACTAGGTAGAGGAACTCGCCATTTTAACAATCATCCTACAGTACTTAATATATTTCCTTGACAGAAATTTCATGAGCTTATCTGCCACGTCTCAATCCCAAAATATATACGTAGGATCGGGATACGTGGCAATTATAAGCTACGTATCAAGTTGACTCCAACCCTAACTCAAATAGGTATACGTTGTCCAGGGTTTGTCAAATTGTCCATAAAATCCATTCAAGTACATCTAGAACTCTATCTATCTATCTAACTATCTATCTATCTATCTATCAAAAAACGAACTATTGAATAGAAATAACTGTGAAAGAATAATGAAGAAGGCATTGACTATCATTACCTGAATTTCGAAGAAATAATTCCAACCAATCTCATGACAGAACAAAACAATAATCTAGAAGAAAACAATATTCTCAGAGAGACGTAGTAAAATACATAATATACATGTCATAAATAAAGTATAGTAAATACTATTCGAAGGGATCAATAAGTAAAACATGTACAACTACTAATAACTAGTCTAACCAGTCTATATAAAATACAATTGATGACAACATTTGCACGCATGAGACATTACAAAAAAAAAGGATTTATGAATGAATAAATATGTTCCTATTATTTTTAGGAACACTTAAAACCGTTCATAAAAGTACAGTTGCAAATATTTAGAACATTTATTATTTGTTCCTACTCTTTAATTTGGAAATCTTACTAGGCATTGCTAAGCCTAGTTTTGGAACACATATTTTGGCGTTCTTACTCTAATTGCGGGAATGATTATTGATCATCCCCTCACCAAAAACACACACACGCGCGCCCACACACATTAAAACATAATTACTTTTATAGACAAATTTAAATTTGGACTATTTGATTTTACTCCCTGTTAGATTAGGTATATTGATATCATCCCTCTGTTAGATCAAAAGTTGAGTTTACCTTCCTAAATGTGTCGTTAAAAATTTATTAACGACACTTTCAAAAATTTTAACGACACATTGAAAACTTTTAACGACACTTTCAGGAAGGTTAACTCAACTTTTGATCTAACAGGAAGATAATATCAATATACCTAATCTAACAGGATGGTAAAATCAAATAACCTTTTAAATTTACACAGTCTTTAATAGATATTTACAATAAAACTTTTGTATAATACACAAAACAACATATTTACTTAGTTGCCATCATTGGTATTGATATGGAAGCCAAAGCCTCATCGGTGATGATCTCCACAAGCCCTCCTTGTTTGGTTGCAAATGTCAGCATGACAGTCAGTCCAAAAGATTCAATAGTGCATGCTATACCAAATGAATGGTTAAATAATCTCTACATAGGAAATATAGAAGATGATATTAGAGTTTGCTTGTGGATCGAACCTGCACGAAAGTTTCTTTGGTGTCTGCGATGCATTGATATATCTCATTTTTGTGATACTTGTCAGTCTGTGCTGCTATCCATCTCAATTGGCAATAATTTGAGGGTAAATGCACAACCAAGGGAAGATGATTTTAATTCCAAATACTAAGTACACAAATATGGGATCCAATTTTCCTAGTGCTCTTGCTTCTTAAAAAAGAAAGCGAAGCCTAAAATCAGCACATAT
Source organism: Iris macrosiphon (assembly GCA_036927795.1). Classification (NCBI taxonomy): domain Eukaryota; kingdom Viridiplantae; phylum Streptophyta; class Magnoliopsida; order Asparagales; family Iridaceae; genus Iris; species Iris macrosiphon. The sequence goes on along the minus strand of JAYESA010000017.1, from coordinate 79,418,851 downwards.
TGTAAAACTCCAAAGGAGATGAAAATTTAATAAATAATTCATTTGCTCGGACATGTATGTGTGTCACAACAGAAAATTGAAGGACCGTTAGGCAACTCTAGAAGGAATGATGAAAAAATATCAAAAATATATCCAATTCAATATTATACTAAGGTAGTTACCAACTAGCAATAACGCAACAATATAGCAAGTTTATGGAAGTAAGTAAAGATTAGAATCACAAGCACCGAGATTTTGTAAGACCCCTCCCAAATTTATGGTTTTTTTTTACAAGACTCTTGTTCTCCTTAATCCTGGTAAAGTTATTGTTATCTTTAAGTATTTTCTTTTTCGGAGGAAAAACATCCATTAATGTATTATTATTATTATTATTATTACTACTAAAGTATTAAGGTTGATCCCTTCCTATTTATAATAGATATAGAATACAATTAAGTATTTTTGTTAAGCCCACGTATATATATTTATTGTATAGTGATGCTAATTATTATGTGAGGCTTTAGAGCCCATATCCTAGCTAAACAATTCCCAAGCCCCGGGACCCTCCCATTCTTTTTGTTTTACTGTTACCAAATCCTATTCTAGACTTAGCAAAGTCCAACTTGTTGGGAACGAAAGCGCGAAAATCGTTCCCAAATCAGAGAGTACCTGTGAAAGAACCGAGCAAAACACACTAACCAAAAAAATGCTAAACACAAATCGTAAACACAAAGATTTTTGACGTAGAAAATCTTTGCGGAAAAAAAAACCACAGGACGATCGGAGTCCAACCCTGAAGAACCTCCACTAATGGAATAAAGAAAATATACCCTCTACAAGCTCCTCCCGATCCAACATGGATCACCACAACACTTAGGAATAGAAAATAGATCACGCCACGAAGATAGAAGACAATAAAAAATTACCCAAAATGATCTCCTCCTCCGAAACGGCCTCCAATCCTTCTTTCTTCTTCCCAAAGTTGCAATGGCACTATTGCCTACTTTTTTCTCTTCCCTGAGATGATATGTTATGTATTCTCTATGGAATTAGGGTTAGAAAAACCTAATATATACCCCCTAATCCCGCAGCTAATACTGGACCGTAGGATACGATCTAACGATATATCCGATCGAACTCGGACCGACTTCGATTTTGAGGTTCTAGAACACCACACCGAGTTCGGACCGACTTCGATTTTGAGATTCTAGAATACCATACCGAACTCGGACCGAGTTTGGCCCAAACTCTATCAACCCCTATATAGCAGACTGCTCCTCCTTCCTCCCGAGTTTCTTCGACCTCTCGAATGACTCTCGTCACCTCCTCGAGCTTCTCTGACCACAGATGGTGCTCATCGCACTCCGGGTATTATCCACATAGGTTGGGAACCCCACCCGCTCTAACAAATCTTTTCCTTCACAACTATGTGGAGGAGATCGTCATCCCGATAATCTGCCTACAATAATCAAACTTTCCCCTTGGAAGAATCTTTGTGACATATCTGCTTCATTGTCGTCTGTATGAACCTTCTCAAGCACCGCTTTCTTCTTCTCAACAGAATCTCATATCCAATGATATCGGGTCTCAATGTGCTTGGACCGGCTATTAAATGTTTGGTTCTTCACAAGGTGAATAACACTTTTACTATCGTAAAGCAAAGGATACTGCTCCTGCTTTAGCCCAATTTTCTGTAACAACTTCTTCATCCACAATAACTTCTTGCAAGCCTCTGTCACCGTAATGTACTCTGATTCCGTCATCGACAAGGAAACACACTTCTGCAAACGCAACTGCCATGATACTGTTCCACCAGCAAACATTATCACATAGCCCGAAGTCGACCGCCTCGTATCTACATCTCCAACTATATCAGCGTCGGCATACCCAACCAGCTTTGGCTCGTCACCACCAAATAAAAGTCTCCAATTGGCAGTGCCATAAAGATATCGTATAATCCACTTGACACCACTCCAATGTACCCTTCCAGGATTGGAAGTGTACCTACTAACCGTGCCGACTGCATAAGCAATGTTTGGCCTCGTACATACCATAGCATACATATGACTTTCTACGACTGAGGCATATGGAACCTGCTCCATATCTTCCTTCTTGTCCTCGGTAGATGGACACTACACCTCAGTGAACTTAAAGTGAGCCGCAAGGGGTTACTCACTATCTTCGACCCGTTTATCCCAAAATGCTGAAGTACCCGGTGAATGTACTTCTTTTGGGACAAGGGTAGCAGCTTGGACTCTCTCTCTCTCTCCATCCTAAAAATAGTCTTTACTGCGCCCAAATCCTTCATAGAGAAGGCCATGCCCAGTTGGCACTTCAACTCTGCTATCCTGGTGGCATTCCGACCCACCAACAGCATGTCATCAACATAAAGCAGTAAAATGATGAAATCATCCTTGATAAAGTACCTCAAAAATACACAGTTGTTCGACGTCGTCCGTGCATAACCATGCTCCCCTATAAACCACTCAAACTTCCTGTACCACTGTCTCAGAGCCTGTTTCAGACCATACAAGCTCTTCCTCAACCGGTAGACCAAATGCGACTTGCCCTTCTCACAGAATCCCTATGGCTGCTCCATATACAACTCCTCCTCAAGATCACCATGGAGGAATGTCGTCTTCACGTCCATTTGCTCGACCTCCAAGTCAAAACTGGCTGCCAAACTAGCACCACCCGTATAGACGACTGCTTGACGACTGGCGAAAAGATATCATCATAATCTATGCCTTTCCGCTGACCATAGACTTTAACTACCAGCCTCGCTTTCTATCGAGGGCGAGTAGCATCATCTGTCTGCTTCACTCTGAACACCCATCGATTCTTCAAAGCCTTCTTGCCCTTTGCCAACAACACCAGATCATAAGTAGAGTTGTCCTCCAAGAAACTTATCTTCTCATGCATGGCCTCCAACCACTCCTGCTTGTGTTCGTCTTCCATAATCTCTGCGAAACTTTCGGGTTCTCTCCCGCCAGTCAATAGCACATACTCACCCAATGAGTATTTCGTAGATGGTCAACGCTCTCTATCGCTCCTCCTTCATGGAACAACTGGTGTTGGCTGTATATTTACAGCCTCCTCCCCTCCAGGAATTGCCTCCTCGGCATGCTTATCCTACCGAGGGTCACCCTGACCACCATTAGCAGGTTGATGATCAAGGTTTGGAGCAACTCTATGTACTGGCTCCCCCATAACTGGATCCTCTGCATTGTCCTCTGGAAACTGCTCGAAGCGACTCTAACTTAGGCAATTTCTCAGACTCAGAAGGCATCTCGGAAGCTTGAGTGTTGGTCATGGTCTGATCCTCGACGAATACCACGTCCCTGCTTCTGTAGAGCTTTCATCCTACTGGATCATAGAGTCTATAGCCAAACTCATCCTGACCATCACCGACAAAGGCGCACCACCTCACCTTCGGCTCATGTTTGGATCTCTCGTCTTTCGGTATATGCATGAAGGCCTTGCAACCAAATACTCGCAGGTGATTATATGACGGCTCTTTGCTGTACCATACTTTGTCAGACAAATCACCCTGCAAAGGAGCACTAGGAGATAAATTAATAACATAAGCAGCTGTGTAAAGTGCCTAACCCTAATAGCTGCTTGGCAAGTTTGCTTTTGATAGCAAACACCGCACCCTCTCCATCAGCGTCCTGTTCATTCGCTCTGCTACTCCATTGTGCTGCGATATCTTTGATGGAGTCTTCTGGTGTCGTATCCCTTGCTTTCTGAAATAAGCATCAAAGGGACTGATATACTCACTGCCATTATCCGACCGAACACAAAACAACTTCTTGTCCATCTCCCTTTCAACAAAGGCCTGAAACTCCTTGAAAGTGGGCAACACCTGATCCTTGGTCTTTAAGGTATAGACCCAAACCTTCCTGGATTAGTCATCAATAAATATTACAAAATAAGAAGCACCACTAAAGGATTTTATCTTCATAGGACCGCAGACATCCGAGTGAATCAACTCAAGCAACGCCGGCTTCCTTGGACTTGGGTGACTTTGGAAATATACCCTATTTTGCTTCTCCGCCAAACAGTACGTGCACTTCTCCAACTTTTTAGAATTTAGCCCTGGAATTACCTTCATGTTCACCAAGTAATTTATCCCCTTCTCGCTGATATAGCTGAGCCGACTATGCCACAACTCAGTAGATGCATCAGTAGATGCGTTAACCTCATGTGCCCCCTGTGCGCTCCTTTTTATATAGTAGAGTCCGGACCTCTTGTTTCCTCTGACAATCACAATCGAACCTCTGGAAATCTTCTACTGACTGTTCTCAAAGAGACTGAAGAAACCCTCGTCATCCAACCTTCCAACCGATACCAGGATAAAACGGATATCTGGGACACGACGGACATCTTTGAACAAGATCTGCACCTATCTTTGTCCGCAAATGCACATCTCCAATGGCAACCGCCTTTGACATATCTCCATTACCCATTTTCAATACTCCACAGTCGCTTGTTGTGTAAGTAGCAAATAGTGTCCTATTGTGAGATACGTGCGCTGAAGCACCTGAGTCCACCAACCAAGAGTTTTCATCACAGACAAGGTTCATAACTACCTCATCACCTACAATGATCACATCGTCTCTATGTATCGAGGCCTTTGTTGTAGTATTTTTACTTTTCTTCCCCTTGTTGTCCTTCTTCTCTCTCTTTCATGCAAAACAGTTTCGCTTGATGTGGCCCTTCTTGCCATAATGGTAACACTCTGAGTCCTCGTACCGACCCTTGGACCTTCTTCTGCTTTTGTCTCTGCCACCGCCTGGACTCCTACTTTTACCCCTTCCGTAGCTCTTTAAAACAAGTGCCTCTGAGTTAGATATGGATGAAGTACCCTGAAAATGTCTCTGCATCTCTTCATTCAGTACTTCGCTTTTGGCAAACTCCAGACTGACCACACCTTCCAGAGCAGAAGCGATCATAGACACTCGTACGGTCTCCTACGAGTCTGGCAATGTATACATCAACCTTAGTCCCTGAACCTCATCGTTGAACTTGACTTCCATCGAGGATAGCTAGTCAACCATGCCCTGGAACTCACTCAAGTGGAGGGCCTGGATGTGTCACATCCCCGATGGCTTACGGATCTCCATCTAGCTTCTTCAGGGGGGCTGGATCCATAATAGATGTCCCATCTTTGTACCGCAGACCCATCATCATCCGGATCAGGAATAATTTATTTACCCCGATCTTCTTCGCATAAAAAGATTTTAGCGTATCCCATAGTTTCCTCACATGCTCAATACTGGCAACGTGGTTGTACACGTTCTCATTAACGAACTGCGTGATGTACCCATACACCAGTATATGCTCGAAATTCTAGTCCTCTTCGAATTTGTCACTGGACATCTCGAAAGCAAATACCGGTAGATGCAGCTTCTTGACAAATAGCAGATCCTTTATCTTGCCCCTCCAGTAGTTATAGTTGGTACCGTTAAGACTTACCATGCGCACCGACTTCGTATCTATATCTCCTCCCTAGTTTACCTATCAACTAATGACACGCTTCTGATATTCTAGAACCTGGCTCTGATACCACTTTATTGGGAACGAAAGCGCAAAAACTGTTCCCCAAACCAGAGAGTACTTACAAGAGAACCGAGCGAAACACACTAACCAAAAAATGCCAGACACAAATCGCAGACACAGAGATTTTTGACGTAAAAAATCCTTACGGAAAAAAAATCACGGGACGATTGGAGTCCAACCCTGAAGATCCTCCACTAATGGAATAAAGAGAACCCTCTACAAGCTCCTTCCGGTGCAACACGATTCACCACAACACTTAAAAATAGAAAATCGATCATACTACGAAGATAGAAGATAATGATGTTGACACAAAGTGGTCATAGTCAACCTGATTCTGATAATCGTCAAATATCAGATCTAAAATACAGATGAAGTGGATACTCGATGCAAACCATATCCTCTGTCAGTACTATAGTCAGACTCTGCAACAGCTATTAATTTCTTAATCAAATATAATCTTTTATTTATTTGAGTCTAGGACTGGTGTAAGCTGAGTCGCACTGCAAAACCAAGTACCTATACCCAGATATCTAGTCCACTCAAATAAACCAAAGAACCTATCCACCAAATTAGGCCACATTCATTTACAAAGTCTACCATACGTAGAAACCAAACTCGGGCCAAACTCGTACCTAACTCGGACCGAACTCAGTTACCCTTTTGGTATAAAATCAACCAGTTCAATAAGCTCCTGATTTCTTGGCCCAACGGTTGAAAATTTAAATTAAACCCTATCCGAATTCTAGCCGAATTCTATTTGCCTACACATTATAAATATGATTGAAATTCTCATTCCTAACAACTTAACCATTCTTCAATCTTTTATCTATTGTGAGCAAACCTCTAAGCCTTAACCTTCCCATTTCAAAGAGTAACTTTCTAGCCTTCCTAGTGCCAAGTACGATCTCGGTCTAGAAGTCTTCAGAGTTGTAAAAAGCTTAGTTCTATCAATTACTCTCTTTATCAAAGTTATGAAGTTGCGAGACTTCGGATCAAACCACGTGGTGTAAAGAAGTGACAAGTCTTCGGATCAAAGCTTGTGATTCACTATTGGTGATTATAGTGGATAAAACTCCGAGCTTGAGTTCTCAGGACTGGACTAGTCCTCTCAGAGAAAAACCAGTATACATCTTGGTGTTTGCGTTTGCTTTCTCTTACTCTATTGCATATATTCATAACACTACTAGTAGTATCAATTATACATGAGATATATTTTAACTGCTAGTAGTTGATCACCATTGTATGCCATAAAATTATTTTTAACAGGTGATTTTATTCCGCTGCATGAATACACTATATTCACTCCCCCTCTAGAGTTTCCATACACGGTCCTACAATTGGTATCAGAGCGGGTACTCTTTATATAGGTACTATTGCTCATACCAATTGCTCTTACAATTGGTATCAGAGTGGGTACTCTTTATATAGGAACTATTGCTCATACCAATTGCTCCGACAATTGGTATAAGAGTAGGTAGTCTCTTATTTAGTTTCTGATACAAATTGCTCCTCAATTGGTATCAGAACTAGTACTCTTTATATTGGAACTTTTACTGATACTATTTGGTATCAGAAGAGGTACTTTTTACATCAGAACTAGTAATCTCAAAGCAAGTTCTCTTGATTATCGGATTAACATCCAAAGAGTATAACACATGGCAACAACATGATAACTATTTTCTATTAATGGTGAAAGCCAACTCCTTGATAAGCCACCTATTTTTAACAGCATTAATATTTATTTTAGAAAATACATATGAGTGTTTTTCTAAAATCTCTTGGCTTTAACTTATGGACTTATGTTACTAATGGTTACAAAAGAGTTGACAAAGCAGATAATGAATATAACGAAGAAGAAAAGGAAGAAGCAAGCGATGATGCAAAGGCAATGTACATGCTCTACTGTTCTCTAGGAGAAGATGAATTCAAACTTATCTCCAAGTGAAAAAGATCACACGAGATATGAAAAATGCTGGAAGCAACCTATGGAGATAACGAAGAAGTTGTTGAAGAAGATATTGCAAGCTTGTATCAAAATAAAGAAGCTATAAGTACAAAGAAAGATGTAGACATTCAATGCAATAATGATGACAGCAAGGAAGAATATATTGTAAACTTATACCCAAGTGAAATTCTAGCAATCAATGCAAACATCCGGTATGAGAATGACAAAAACCTTCAACATACGACAGACTTGTGCTTAATGGTAAGCGAGGTAAATAATGACTCACTAAAAAAAGATATTTCGTATGATGAATTGTCTGATGCTTTTAATAATTTTTTGAAGACTATAATAAACTTAGAAATAACTATAAGCAAGCTCAAAAAGATATAAAATCTTATCAGCTTAAGAATGATCAACTTATTTGCTTACTTAAGGAAGCTAGAGAAAACTCCTCTTCTGATGATTCTATTAAAATCTTCAAACTTAAGCTTAGCTTACAAGAAGCTCTTGACTGCTTTGATAAAAGCAATCAAGAAAATGCTAAACTCAAAGAGGATTTAAAACAGAAAAATAACAAGTACTCTAATGCCTCACTTAAGATAGATGCTCTTACTGCTAAATATGATAATTTATATGCCTTGTCTAAAAAGTTAGAGATTAGATTGGAAAAGCAGGTCGTACAACCTACTATTCAGTCTAACACGAGACACATGGCTAAACAAAAGAGCACTCACATGAAGACACCAACAAGCAAACCAAATGCTCCACACTATCAAGCATGTAGAACACAACATATTTCACATAATCATGCATTCTATTACAAATATTCACGCAAGACATGTCACACCACTTCACATACTCATCCTTCTATGTCCAACACAAATGCCTATGCTATATATCATTATTGTGGTTTAAAAGGATATATTACACATCAGTGTAGGACAAAAAAATTGGTTTATATGGATATGTATAAGTGAATAAGTGAATTCCTAAAGCTAACAAATATGGATCCAAATCCTGGATACCAAATTCTTATTTTAATCATATAGGTGGAATGATTTGCAGAAAGGCGTAATGGTAAAGGAAAAAATTGGTGATTGCAAAAAGCTAAACGAGTATTCTCATGGCAATTGCAACAACACAAAATATGACAAATAAGTCATTATGGTAACACAATTTTCATATTTATAGTAGTATACTATACTCATTCAATCTATTGCAATGTGGTACTTTAATTATTCTTAAATTGTATATAAAGAAATTTTTGTTAAATAATTCTTCAATATTCTACTCTAAGGGTATAAAAATTATTGTTAAATAAGCCTAAAGGGTCCTTCTGTCAACAAGGTGTAAACAGCCTTAAGCGACACGGTACTTAAGTGTCTTCGAACCACCACTAGCTGGGAACCGGCCCCTACAGCTAATTAATAATAACAAAAATATCTCACTGAGTAATAATATACAAAGAGATATTTACAAAATATTTCCAAAATACAATTATCATTCATTCATTCATTCATTCATTCATTCATTCATTCATTCATTAATTCAATAATTGAATGCATTTTAAATTCTTTTAAATGACTTGTCTAAAAAGCAATGACTGATAATAGCCTGTCTTACTTATAAACCTGATATACTTTTATACTTGTATGAGATCTCTTGTATATTTTTCATGTAACTTTTATAGCATACTACAAAACTTATTTTTTTAAAATCCCGAGCTATCAGAACTCGAACAGAGTTCGGTCCGAATTCGGTTCAAGGGTTTTTATATAACAGTAGCAGCTTCAATTTTGATCTCATTACTCCATCTTCCCAAACCCTTCTTCTCCAAACCGAAAATAAACCATTTCCACCAAAACCCTAGTTTTGTGATCTCCTTCCATAAAGGCTTTTTCTCTCTCAACTTGAGATCTAAGGCTCTTGGTGAGATTCTCCTTTATCCCCTTCAATCTTTTCAAGGTACAATCTTCACTTTCTCAAACCCTTATTCATGGTGCCTAAATTTGGAAAAAAGAAGAGAAAAGCAAATGAAGCTTCCTCTTCTCAATCCTCTAGTGATGATGCTCTCTATTCCTTATTTTCTCCAAATATTTCAAACCCAGGTGAATATGATGGCTTCATTTTTACTTCTATTGATGCTTCAAATCTATGGTTCAATAATTTTGTGCAAAAAAATATTTGCAAGGGTAATCCTATTAATTTTACTACCTTTCATGCCCCAAAACCTAAACTTGTAGAATTCTATCTTCATCGTCTAGTCAAAACTAGAAAACCCATTTATTTGAATGCCATTCGCATGTTTTATTGTAATCTATCACATGATTAATAGTCTATCTCTTCGAGAGTGGGAGGGATCGACATTGAATTTTACGATACAACATTGGGTAAAATTCTTGAAATCCCTAACGTGGTAGATGCCCTAGTTGAGATCGACAAACTCAATCTTAGAGACGACATCACTCTTAATTTTTTTTAGGGACATACTTTGTGTCCCTCATCCTTGTCCCGACTGGAAGTTTCGTGCTCGTTATTTCAACCAATACTTTTACGAACTTCACCGTATCATATACTTGCTATCATTCCCAAGAAAATCTCCAAAGATGATGTGAACTATAAGGAGATGTCTACTTTATATCACTTCTAGACATCCACTCTCTTTAGCCTTCCTAATACCATAATTCGACAGATGATTAACTACTGTAAACACAAATGTCAACTTTCTTATGCCATCTATCTACCACTCATCTTTGAGCACTTCCACATTCCTATAGAAGAACCCACTTATCTATCTGAGCCAGCTTTTCTGACCAAAGCGTGCAGGATTCAGCCTACTTCTCTCGTTCCTGATGAGGATGACTCATCCATATCTGATTCTGATGCACCAGCTGATCCAGCTCCAGCCCCTCCTACTCCTACTCCTTCATCCTCTGCATAGCCTGCTTCCTTGGACTCTATGCAAGAGATGTTCCGCGAGCAATTCAGGTTGCAAAATGAGATGATAGCTGCTCAATACCAGGAGCACAAAACTATGATTATCACTCGGCTTTGCGATCAGTCTTATCGTACCACTATTCAGGCCAACACATTAGCCAACTCCCTAGCAGATCTTCATTATCATCTAGCCCATCATCCTACTGCACGTTACCCAGTGACTCGTAATCCTTCCCGCTCAGGCTACAGGATGATGATCGATTTGTTCAGCAGTACTTCGACTCTACCGGAGCATACTTTGATGATCATCCGCCTGCTGATGCTGCTATGGATGATGATTTATGATAGTTTATTGTGGTTATGTGGATGTATTAGTTTTTCTATTTTCAGTGTACTAGAAATATTTGCTTAAAATATTCGTAAAGCTTTTATGCTATTTTGGTTATTTGATCTAAATATTTGTCAATCTTGTTTCTTATTCAGATTAAAATAATGCATTTTTTTGTTATTTGTCTTTTTCTTCAATTAGTCATAATCACTCTTTACGAGGGAGTTTTTATTTCCCACTATGATATATTGACAGAGGGGGAGAAATAACAAAATATGATGACAAAATTGATGTGACGATTATAGTTGATATATGGTTGATGACATATAACTGTGATACATTTATATCTATTTTGTTGATATACTTGTGTTAGAGAACTCAGTGAACAAGACATTACAAAGGATCTGATTATGTGGCTTACGCTTTGACTTAGTTCGAATTCAAATATCATTATAAGACTTTTGTTTTGAATTCCTACGACAGTTATAAGGATAATTCAGATTTTGAAAAGGCACTTAGGCAGTTTGAAAAGGCAGTTAGGCTAGGCAGTTTCTTAGATGGAAGAAACTGACACAAGCATTGTCTATATATATATATCAGTATTTCAGTTCCTATTGATACATAAGTTTTCATTAAGAACAGCCCCATCTACTGACAGAAAATATATATTGTGGAATCAACAGAAAACTGGAATGGACAACTTCTCCAATGCAAGTAAGATTATTATACAACTCACACACTTAACATAGATTCTCAGAATATTAATTCTTACTAAGTTTATTTTCAACTAAACATGCTTTAATCAGAATCAGAATAAATAAAGAGAAACAAAGGTTTATTCCAACAATTGGTATCAGAGCTTTCTGATTCAGATTAAATTGCTGTTATTTAATTTCCTCTACTTTCGAATTCTGGGAATATTTTATTAATCCGCATGTAGTTTAATTCACTTGTTCAAACTTATGATTGCATATCTAAGTTATTTACATATATTCTTATGCACTATTTATTGGTTCTATTTATCATAATTTTGTTGTTTAATAAAATCATGAAATTATATTCTTGTGATATTGAATATACTCATGATGAAAACTCTTAACATTGAGTGCTGTCAAAGCAGCCATATGTTCAGAATTATATATATTTTTTCACAGATCAAAATTATACTATTGTAATATGTCAAATAAATTTTCTACACATACTGCATGCTGTCAAAATGGCTTTGTATAAAGATATGAAAATTTGAACCAGTTGACTATTAATGTTGAATCAAGGAACTTAAAATTAACTTTAATTTAAATTTCCAAAGAAATATAGATTCAAAATATTTGGTTTCTTGATTTCATATGTATGAAATATGAACATTCAGTTCCATTAAAGGACTAGTACACCACAAAGGTAGTCAAAGTCTTCAAATGAATTCATTTCATATTTGTACTGATATATTATGTTTTGTATGAATATTCATTACAAAATTTCATTCAAAGACATTAAAAAAAAAACTAGAATAATTTTTCTTGATCATTTTATCTACAGATATGCATTTTCCAATGAGCATAAGTCAGATAGAGTTGTTGAATGGCTCAAACTTCAGAAAATGGAAAAGTGACATTGAGTTGAATATGGGAATTTTGGACTTTGATCATGTTTTGAAGGAGGATCCACCAGAGCCATTACCTGGTAATGCTAGCAAGGAAAGCAAGGATAAGTTTGAAAAGTGGCACAAGCATAACAGAATGGCACTGATATGTATCAAAAGGAGCGTGACTGAAAATGTAAGAGGGGGTGTTCCTGACTCCGAGTTTGCCAAAACCTTTTTTGACTCAATTGCTGAAAAGTACAAGCGCTCGGATAAGGCTAAAACTGGTAACCTCATGAACAAGCTCATTAAGATGCACTTTAATGGACATGGTAGTGTTAGAGAGTACATCATGAAGGGGTCTGATACTGCTGGCAAACTGAGAGAATTAAACATGCCTATTGAGGAGCCTTTTCTTGTTCACATGTTGCTGAATTCACTTCCATACCAATATAGTCAATTGAAGACTCTTTACAAGACTCAAAAGGAGAAATGGAGTGTAAATGAGTTGATCTCACTCTGTGTTGAACTTGAGGAAGAGATATTGAAGAAAGGAAAGGAAATTTTTGTGCATTTGGTGAACAAGCCACAATACAAGAAGAAATTTGGGAACAACAAGTTTCAAAAGGGTAGCTCCTCTGGTACTAAACTTGCTGTAAAGTCTGACAACACTATAGGTAAGTCTAATAAATTTGTTGGCATTATGAAGTGTTTCTTTTGCAAGAAATCAGGTCATTTTAAGAAAGATTGTGAAGGTTTCAAAGCATGGATGATTAAGAAAGGTGATTTTTTGACAAAACCTATTTTCAGTTTTATTTCTAAAGATTTGGTATCTGACAACTCATGGTGGTTTGACACTGGCTCACCTATTCATATTGTCAATTCTTTACAGGGATTATCAAGGATAACAATCCCAACTAAAGAAGAGACTAAGGTGTGTGTTGCAAATGGACAACGAGTGACTGTGAGAGCTATAGGGGTTGTCAGTTTAGTGTTTTCCAATAAATTTGTTTTAGAACTTGAAAATGTGTATTGTATTCCTTCAATAAAGAGGAACCTTATATCTGGTTCCCAGTTTGTAACTAAAACTGCTTTTCATTTTTCAAGTAATAATGAAATTATGTCTTTCTATTTTAATTTTGAGTGTTTTGGTAATGCTAAAATTGTAGATGGTTATTGGTTGGTCAATTGCAAAAATAATTTTATTATTTCAAATGTCAGTACAGATGTCTTTATGATAAGTAATAAGGATAGCAAGAAAAGAAAATTTAAACATGATTCTTCTTTTCTGTGGCATAAAAGACTTGGCCACATATCAAAAGAAAGGTTGAATGAATTGGTTAAACAACATATCTTGCCATCTTTAGATTTTACAGATTTTCAAACCTGTATTGATTGTTTAAAAGGAAAAATGACTAATTCCAGAAAAAGTGGTTCCAAAAGAAGTGAAAATTTACTAGATTTGATTCACACTGACATTTGTGGTCCTTTTCCAGTCAAAACAATTTGTGGAAACTATTATTTTATCACTTTCATAGATGATTTTTCAAGATATTGTTATATTTATTTGATTTTTGAAAAATCACAAGCTTTGGAAACCTTCAAGATCTTTAAAACTGAAGTAGAAAGACAAATTGGAAGACTTATAAAGATTGTCAGATCTGATAGGGGTGGTGAATTTTATGGAAAATTCACAGAAAAGGGACAACATAAAGGTCCATTTGCCTTGCATTTGCAAGAGTGTGGTATTATAGCTCAGTATACAACACCTTACAACCCTCAGCAAAATGGTGTTTCAGAAAGAAGGAATAGAACCTTGATAAACATGGTGAAAAGCATGATTGTGAGGTCTGGTTTACCAAAATTTCTGTGGGGAGAAGCATTGAAGACTGCAAATTACATTTGCAATAGAACTCCAAGCAAGGCAGTGATCAAAACTCCCTTTGAAATTTGGTGTGGATACAAACCAAGTTTAAATCATTTTCATGTCTGGGGGTGCAAAACAGAAGCTAGAATTCACAATGTGGAGAATGGGAAACTTGACTCTCAGTCTGTGAGTTCATATTTCATTGGTTATTGTGAAAAATCCAAAGGTTTTAGATTTTATTGTCCAGGAAGAAGGACTAGAATTATGGAATCACATAGAGCCACTTTTTATGATGAGTTACTTGATAAACAAGAAAATATGAGGGAAGAATTGGAAGTTGAAGCTAGTAGTTCTCATGGTGCAATTGAGGAATGGTTCATTTATCCTGATTTTGAGGTAGATGTTGCAGGTGAAAACATGTTAGAAATGATTCCAGAAAATGTAGAAGCTGTTCAAATTACAGGGGCTGATAATGACGTTGTGCCAGAAGAAAATAATGTCCAAAATATAGTTAATAATGATCATATTCTAGAAAAAGTTGTTTCAGAAAATGTGCAACCTGTAACATTGAGAAGGTCTATAAGGGAAAAGAAGTCTACAATTGGTGATAATTATTACACTTTTGTCACTATCAAAAATGCATAACCAGATGATGAAGAAGATCCTATTACAGTAAAAGAAGCCATGCAGTCCGAGAACAATGAAAAATGGAGATTAGCAATGGAGGATGAACTTCAGAGTATGGCAAAGAATGAGGTATGGAATTTGGTGGACAAACCAGATAATTTCAAGCCAATTGGATGCAAGTGGGTATTTAAAACAAAAAGGGATACAGATGGGAAAATAAAGAGGTACAAAGCAAGATTGGTAGCTAAGGGTTATAATCAGAAAGAGGGAATTGATTTTAATGAGACTTTTTCTCCGGTCTCAACAAAGGATGCATTTAGGGTTATAATGGGTATTGTGGCACACTTTTATCTTGAATTGCATCAAATGGATGTCAATACAGCCTTCTTGAATGGAGATCTATATGAAGAAATTTATATGTTGCAACTTGAGGGTTTTGTAGAGGATGAAAGTAAAGTGTGCAAACTCAAGAAGCCAATTTATGGCCTTAAGCAAGCTTTAATGCAGTGGTATTTGAAATTTTCTAATGTTATTACTAAGTTTGGTTTCGTGGAAAACAAGCTAGATGAGTGCATTTATTTGAAGAACAGTGGGAGTAATTTTATTTTGTTAATTTTATATGTTGATGACATCTTGCTTGCTAGTAGTAGCATATGTCTCCTTAAAGAAACGAAGGCTTTTCTCATGAAAATGTTTGATATGAAGGATATGGGAGAAGCACATTATGTGCTTGGTATTGAGATTACAAGAAATAGGGAGCAGTATATGCTGGGACTTTCTCAAAAAAACTACATTGACAAAGTGCTTCAGAGATTTGGTATGCAGAATTGCAAACCTGGAGATTGTCCAATGTCGAAAGGAGACAAACTACACAAAGGACAGTATCCCAAAAATGCTTTACAGAGAAAAGATATGCAGAATGTGCCATATGCAAGGATGGTTGGGAGTCTAATGTATTTGCAAATATGCACAAGACCAGACATAGCTTTTGCAGTGAATATGTTGTCTAGGTTTCAGTCAAATGCAGGTCATGAGCACTGGGTAGCTGGAAAGAAAGTGTTAAGGTATTTGAAGAAAACCAGGAATTGTATGTTGGTATATAGACAATTGGAAGATCAAGAACTTGAAGTTAAGGCTTTTACAGATGCTTCTTACAAATCAGATTTGGATGATTTGAAATCAACTTCAGGTTACATTTTTCAGTTGGCTAGAGGAGCAGTTTCTTGGAAAACAGCAAAACAGACACTCACAGCAACTTCAACCTTCCAGGCAGAATATATAGCTATCTTTGAAGCTACTGGTCATGCCTTATGGTTAAAAAATTTTGTGTCTCAGTTAAAATTGGTGGATTCCATTGAAAGACCTATGACCATTTACTGTGACAATGCATCTGCAGTATTTTTCTCAAAGAACAACAAAAGATCTTTAGGTTCTAAGAATATAGATGTAAAATATTTTGCTGTCAGGGAGAGTGTTAATGAAAATGAGATTGAAGTCGTCAAGATTGGCACTAGAGATCAACTTGCAGACCCTTTAACAAAGGCTTTACCAGTATCTATTTTCAATGAACATGTTAAAACCATGGGAGTCATGCAGAACATGAATACTGAAGAGAAGTGAAAGTAGTTCATTGTTATTATGTATAGTGTCGTATCCTATTTAAATAAGATAATCATTACTTCTTGCAAAATTAAGTTGTACAAATTTAGTATATATTGTTATTCGACAGTATTATATGCAGTGATTATGGAATATAACTTGTTGTCTAATCTCTATATTGTTAAAAATTTTGTTAGAACATCATTGCCTATATATATATATATATATATGCTTTATTGAGATCGATCAGTACAGTTTTAGCATATAGGACTGTTGTATTTATATGTGATTAGATAACTACACAGTAAACTTAGAACACTGGTGTTTTCCTAATTCATCATGTTGTTTTTTGTTTCTTGTAGTTGATATAGTCAATTAAGTTTCTGAACAGGTTGTATGATATGAATTCATGGTGCACTCTTCATTATACTAACTCATATGTAAGTTCAAGTTCTAAAGTAATGTCAAGTTCAGTAGGAGATTGTTAGAGAACTCAGTGAATAAGACATTACAAAGGATCTGATTATGTGGCTTACGCTTTGACTTAGTTTGAATTCAAATATCATTATAAGACTTTTGTTTTGAATTACTATGACAGTTATAAGGATAATTCAGATTTTGAAAAGGCACTTAGGCAGTTTGAAAAGGCAGTTAGGCTAGGCAGTTTCTTAGATGGAAGAAACTGACACAAGCATTGTCTATATATATCAGTATTTCAGTTCCTGTTGATACATAAGTTTTCATTAAGAACAGCCCCATCTACTGACAGAAAATATATATTGTGGAATCAACAGAAAACTGGAATGGACAACTTCTCCAATGCAAGTAAGATTATTATACAACTCACACACTTAACATAGATTCTCAGAATATCAATTCTTACTAAGTTTATTTTCAACTAAACATGCTTTAATCAGAATCAGAATAAATAAAGAGAAACAAAGGTTTATTCCAACAACTTGCACCTAATCTTGCTAGAAAAAATGACAAGTTACAGGTCATTCAAGTGCTCCCGTTCAAAGAAAATATCTACTTACGGTGGAGCTTTTTCTAAAAAGCTAGTTTTTAATGGAAAGATCTATGTTCAAAGAAACTTCATCTACGTTTCAACTATGTGCATCAAAAGGCTACATCAGACTCACTATATGTGTATTTTGGCATAGTTTATCAATTATCATAATGGGGGAGATTGTTGACAAAAAGTGGTCATAGTCAACCTGATTCTGATAATCGTCAAACATCATATCTAAAATACAGATAAAGAAGATACTTGATGCAAAGCATATCAACTCCGTCAGTATTATAGTCAGCTCTGCAATATCTATTAATTTCTTACTCAAATATAATCTTTTATTTATTTGAGTCTAAGAATGATGTCAGGTGAGTCACACTGTCAAAACCAAGTACCTAAACCCAGATACGTAATCCACTCAAATAAACCAAAGAACCTATCCACAAAATCAGGCCACATTCATTTACAAAGTCTACCATATGTAGAAACCAAACTCGGGAAAAACTGGTGCCGAACTCGGACCGAACTCGGTTACCCTTTTGGTATGAAATCAACCAGTTCAATAAGCTCCCGATTTCCTGGCCCAATGGTTAAAAATTTGAATTAAAACCCATCTAAATTTTGTTCAAATTCTGTTTGCCTACACACTATAAATAGGATTGGAATTCTCATTCCTAACAACTCAACCATTCTTCAATCTTTTATCATATTATGGGCAAACCTCTAAGCCTTAACCTTCCCATTTCAAAAAGCAACTCCCTAGCCTTCCTAGTGCCAAGTGAGATATCGGTCTAGAAGTCTTCAGAGTTGTAAATAGCTTGGTTCCATCAGTTACTCTCTTTATCAAGTTATGAAGCAACTCCCTAGCCTTCCTAGTGCCAAAAGCATAAAAAAGCATAAATGCTTTCATTAGGAGTTAATCCTCTTTCCTTTTAGGAAAATACTCCCACATGGCACCCATGTGCCCTACCATACCCTATGTGCACACCTCAACTCATACAAAGTATTATATTGAGATACCCACTTGGTGGTGTAGCCAATATGGGACTATCTTTACTAGTCCAAAGGAAAAAATACCAACAATCCCCTACATATCTCAATATATATAGGTTGAGCGTTCCCTACAGTGTCTGTCCATTATGCATTAGGATAGATGTTGCTTCGACTTGAATCTTCCCGCATGGGTTGAACAATAGTATGCTACAAGAATGGACTAAGCCTTAAATTCTGCACCATAGCTGTAATTCTTTCCACTCATACAATGACACCAGCTGTGCTTTCGGTTGCACATTAAAGGCCCTGTGCTGTGATTTGTTCACTTGATCCCTCGGTCATGAGTGCCTCACCGGGCTATAGTTGAGACTACTGACATGACTGTTAGTGCCTCACCGGACTGCGGTTCCTATTACCCGATTTACCTATAGCCACGATTGATACCGTTGTTCTCATGGCATGCCACCATCTTAGATGTCCTATTGTCATAGTTTTACTATTTTTTGTGGCTATTTTCTTATCTCTCTTGCATATTTATTTATTATATTTTTGGCATATTTATATGTATCTTGTTATGTCCCTCTGAGGACCTGGTCACTTTCCAGGTGTAGACTATCATTACTATTCGCAGGAACATGGATCATAACTTGCTATTCCATTCTCTTTCGAGGAGGTCTTCCCTTCGAGCGTCTCTGATCATTAGATGATGTACTTATTATATTTTCTTTCATATTCTAGTTTGGTAGTGGATTTGTCTCCACCCAACCATTGGTCTTCTCGACTATTTCATACTTGGTTCACTGCCATATTTGGTTATTTATTTCTATTGGTTTTGTGGCTAAAATTAGTATTGTGTGTAACTTTTGACATTATATACCACTTGTGAATTATTATTCATAATACATCGTATATATATGTTATGGTTTCCATATATTGGAGTTTCTATATACATACGGCTAGCATGCTTACGTATTCCTAGTCCTATGTATTTTGGGACTGGGGTGTGACATTGTTAATCCTCTTTTTCCTCTTGGTAAGTATTACAATAATCATGAAAAAATACGCAAGGTGCTTAAGGGACTCCCAAAGAATAAGAATCCAAAAGTAACAACAATCATTGAAGGTAACCACCTCACCACAATGGCGTTGGAAACACTCATTGGGAAGCTGATGACCCATGAGCTGGACCTCAATGACCTTGAAGAATCAAAACCAAAGAAGAAGACCAGTTATTTCAATGCACACCACAAGAAGGTCTCAAACGATAAATCTGAAGATGATGATTCAGAAGTGAGGAACAAGCTTTAATGGCCATATACTTTAGAAAGTTCTTAAGGTTTGAAAAGTTAAATCAAAAGAAGAAGGACTATCAAGATAATAACGATGAAGACCTAGTGTGTTATGGCTATAAGAAGATATGCCATATAAAGAAGGACTGTCCATCAGCTAAAAAGTGGAACCATTATGAATGACCAAGCAAAAGATCGTCTTCACACAAATATGCAAACACAAGCATATGACATGAAAGTGAAGCCAGTGACTCCGAAGAAGAAGAAAACTCTAGGGACGCTGCAAATCTTTACTTAATGGCTTTTGATCAGGTATCTACTAACCCCTTATATGAAGATTTTACTTTTAATGAACTTTCTGATGCTTTCAGTGTTCTTCTTGAAGATCATAAGAAAGTATTAGAGAAATACAAGAATGCTAGAAAAGAGATAAAGATGTTTAAGCTTGATAATGATAGAATTTCATCTTTATTAAATAAGATAAAAGAGGCTCCTTCCACTAGTCACACGGAAGACACGTCTGTATTAAAATTTAGTTTGCATGATGCTTTGAAAAATGTTGAAAAGATGACAAAGGAAAATGCAAAATACAATGAGCTGTATGAAGTAGAAAAGAAAAAGCATAACCTAGTTGTACAAAGAATACAAGCAATCACAGCAAGATATCAAGAAGTATATGACACATATAAAAAGTTAAAGATTTGATTGGAAAAGCAAGTAGTGTAACCTGTCACTCAATCTAACACCTGTCAAGAAAATCAACATAAGAACACTCATAAGACTATGCCAAAGAAAGCAAGAAGAACACACACTACACATAATCACGTTTTCTTCTAGATGTATCCACAGAAGACACAACATACCTGTCATGTCTCAGAACTAGAATACTGGAGAGCAGAAGAGTGACTAAGCCAACAATACCTTACGGAATACCAAAGTAACCCGCAATGTGCTAAGGTTGTCTAGAGACAAGGGGATGAATGCTACAATCAAGTCACCTAGGCATCTATGTCTCAATCATCAACCAAGAAACATAAGAATGAACATGTAAGACAAAGCAGTTAGGCGTCCCTAACACTCTATCAGAATGATCATTAAACTAGTTATACAGGATGGTACACTAGTACATTATCAAGAGTACATGACTGTAAGTTAGCCATGGTCCGAATAATATAAAATCATGTAAAGGAACTAATATCCAGATAAACTGGCTAACAGGTGCCGTCGGCTAAATGCCAAAAAGGTAATACAAAATGATACTTATAGTGGGGAAGAAGAAATCCACTCAAGTTCCTCGACGGACATCCTCCTGGTGTGCTCCATCGGTCAGATACATGACAGGATCCTCGGGCTCTACTACTAAACCTGGATAAATAAAACCAGCGCAGCCAGGCCCCGATAGCAAGTACCACAAAGGAGCACAAGTGAATGAAGCAAAAACTAATAAAGTACATAAAAATAGGAATTCGTGCCATAACAGCTAGTATATGACCTTTAATCGGAGCAGTAGGACACCTCTACGATCAAACAAGGATAAGAGGTATCGCACGACTCCGACACAGGGTATGACTCACCAATTATGAATACGACGAAGATACAACACATCAATATAATCCAGAATATACATGCCATAAGATAAGCTAAGATATAAATATAATATGCAGCTTCGGTACATGACCTATTGTGACACATTGGGGTAACCCTACAACCAAAACTACCAGCACATACTCTTTTAGATCGGCCAATCAATCCTACGACTTATTATGGGGAGTCTGAGTTGTCATAGAAATCATGTATAATAAGTATCCTCAGATCATGCCAATGCCGAACATGAGCTAACCGAAAAAAATAAATAAAATATGCAGTTGCAGGATGCACTAGTCCCCCGTAGGGACACTGCGCTAAAAATACGGTATTAGCGGTTCCAGTGTTCCTATAGTAAAATATTGGCTCGGCATAATAATAGTAAGATACTGCACTCCACTAAAGCAGATGATATACAGTATCTGTGGTGGCCAGCCCCCAGTGCCCTTAGAATGGATCTCTATGGGAAGGTTCGTTGGCATGATCTCGGGTAACCGTTTCCTCCCAATGTTACTACCACTTTTAGCTACCTAATTAGCCCTATATTGTTGTTGAAATCTCAAGACGTGGTCACATGAGAATTTTTTTTAAGATATCGTACAAAGTACGGGTACGCTAAATACGAATCCATGGAAGTCAAATCTGGATTCACCCGAGTGTATATGCAACATTCAGTCAATCAATATCCTAACCACACTTTGGTAGTTGACTCGCTTATTATGCCCATGCTGGGAAAATAATATATATTTATAATATCATGCGTTCTGGAATTTGGAGGCATTCTCGATGCACAACCCAAATAAAATTACTTAACACATGACACGATGTGTCGTACCTCGACGCACATTAAATCATAAACAATTATAAAAAATAGTGGTATCAGCACAGATACAATATTCGAGTCAAATCACAAAACTTATAGTTGGTCATATAAGTCTTATCATATGGGATACTTGGTCAAAATATAACCTCCTCAAATTAGGTACACAGACTATCAATCAATTAGAAGCCTAAATTTATGATGTGAACTCCTCAAATTAATGATTATGCCGCCGAACGTGAATAAGGGAAAAGTGTGAACTACTCTGGAGCAGATCCACAATCCTTAAACCAAACTAGGACCAGGATTGCAGATCGTCTCTCGAGCAGAACTACGCCCCTCACTCTATTCAACGAACAAAGGATAAGTTAATCTACTAATTTGCGTTTACTTTGGGTTGCCACATGGTCTACTACAACATATAATCATACTATGCACATAGTCAGTTCTAGCACATAACCAGGTCTAGTACAGTTAGGTTACTAAGTCCACTCTATTCCTTAGAATAACGCAAAAAAGAAGCCACAATCAACTACATAGGGTACGATAAGAAATATTCCAAATAAAATAATTAAATTGAAGAAATTATGGAATATGTACATAGAATACTAAGGTCGCATACGATCGCATACGCACATGAGAAGTGCATGCATGGATTGCTGCATGGGTCAGACAACATGCACTGATTAGGCGCATGAGCAATTGGCCGTATGGACGCGCTGGCCGCATGGACAAGCTGGTCGCATGCTTCTGACAAAAGTTCACTCTCTTGGAATAAGTACCGAAGTGATAGACAATATAAAGTGTCGGTGATGTGACATAAAGTGACTGATGCAATAAAGTATGTCAGAGAGAAAAGACAAAACCAAAGAAATAAGTGCCAATGGTTCAGAATCATGCGTCCAAGGAAAATAGTGGCCGCATGCTCTCTAAGTTGCATAAGTGTCGGTGCCGCATATAGATTCAATGCCGCATGGAGTCAATGCCGCATAGAGGTCTCTTGGACTTAGTAAATTTCTTATTTGACCAGCGAGTGAAAGCACAAGGTGTTCAAGGACACTTGTGTGATGGCAGTCATGCGTCCAACAAGATGGACTTATGCTGGTCATTATGCCGCAAGAGTTCAAGCCGCATAACCCTCTCGGTCCATATAGCACTCTCAGCCGCATAGATTACTGGCCGCATGGGAACTTCGTCTCCTCTAGACAGCAAGTTCAGCCATGGTAGAAAAGCTCCAAAAATTCGAACATTATTTTCTTCATAAAAACTTTATTTTAATTCTGAATCAAGTGAAACAAAATCCAAAATGCTCTAACATAAGGAACAACTTGTTTTTGAAAACACTAAGTTTTAGTAGATCAAAGCCAAGAAAAACTCATAGAATACATAAAAATTCTAAACTTAAAACTCAGATCTACAAAAATTTATGCATCAAAATCTAAAACTCCAAGAACTAAATATGATCAGCAACTCATAGAGAATATTTTTCCATCAAATAAAATTTTAAAGCAACATATATATAAAAATCCTAAAATTTATGGCTTTACCACTTTGAGCAAGCTGTACTTGCCTTGGTGGACTAACAAACCTCTTCCTAGAATCAAGTCTAGGGATAGGGCTTAGGGTTTCAGTGAATGGAAGTTCTTGAGGGAAGGAGGAAGAAGAAAGAAGAAGGAAAGTGAAAATGAGGAAGAATGAGAGAGGAGGGAGAAAACCATATATATATATACCAAGTTGAGAAATGAGGTTAGCCCTAAGATTAAGTCATGACACTCTCTAACCAAATCTCAACCATCAAAAATAGTCTTAGTGGTTCCAAGAGTGGATATGGTCTGGTATCGATCATATATACGGGTCCTAGCACAGGTCCATGGCAATTTGCCAAGGTGTTCACTACTGGTATCTGGTAGTCTCCCACAATAAACATGAATATAATTAAATAAATACAACATATTTAACAGGAACCAATGTGTAAATACAATATGAATATATATACAAGGAAAATTTTAAATATCAAAAATTTAAGAATACCAAATCTGGAAACGGGTGTGACATCTCTACCCACCTTAGAAAAATTTTGTTCTCGAAATTCGCTAGGCTAGTCGAGCTGATCACCAAGTAAAAAAACTCATAGACCAAGATGGAGAATCATGATCCAATCAAAAAATTCATGATCCAGAAAACCTCATGAACTACCAAATCTTACGAACTATAGCTAACTGAATACCAAGCATAATGAAATAGGCAGGTAACAAAAGCAACAAAAATATAAATAGATACGCCAGCAATCCACGCAATAAAAATGAAAGAGAAAGAACATGAGGCATGCAGATACATATATTTCCCGAGTCAGTCAAAATAGGAACCCGTCCTCGCTGGCCTGTGCTAACTCCAAAAAATGGACAGGGATCAAGTCTCGAGATAAATTGGTACCAACGACTTAGTCAAGAAGCCCAGGATATACCTTCGTAGTCGAAACATATGACATACATCATGTATCATGAGATACAAATATAGATGAGTGAGAAGAAAGATCATCTCCTCATCGAATATACAAAACCCCAAAAGATAGATAAAACTGGAAGAACTCAAATCTCATCCTCGACTTGACTACCTTCTGCTAACATCTGTTATAACATGCCAAACTCAGCTTGCTTACGTCTCAGTACTGCTGGAACTCTATTGTGAGGATGTCTCTGATGACCAATCTGATATTGTATCAGGTTAAACACCTGTGCTTGTGTCAACATCGAACATTGGGCTAACAATCGAACTGCTGAAACTGGCTCTTGATACAGAACTGCTCCTGGAGCTGGCAATGCTGGGAATTATTGATACGGTCCTCCCTGCCTCTGCATTTATGGGCAAGTAGCTATCATATAGTCGAAACCCCCATACCTCAAGCATCTTGTACTTGCCATCCTATATATATCCTGAGTGTGACCTCTTTTTCCATAATAGGTACATCCTATTGGATTCACCGGGCATTATTGATGTTGTCTCGGCTGTCGTTGCCAAGTTATCATTGTCTCATCTGATGCCACTGGCCCCCGTGGTACCAAATCATGAACATGAATATTAGGTACTGGTCCTCCCTCATTATTTTTTCCATGAGGCCTCTTCTGTTCCACTCTTCTTGATGCCATTCTTTGAGAACTAAGCTCAACCTTCTTGGCTGCTATCAATACCACCTCAAAGGTCTGGTAGTCGTGTACATCTACCATGTGCAAGATCTCTAAATGAAGTCCCTGCTGGAACCTCATTTCTCTCTCTAACATAGTTGCCACCATGGTCGGACCAAATCGGCTAAGTCGCCGTCTAATGTACTTCCAGTTTGCTTGAGGTTAATGAAACTTTGCTGCAACTCACACTGAGCCACAAGCCCAAAGTAATTTTTCTTGAATCGGGTCCTAAAATCCTTCCATAAAATATAATGCCTCAATCCTACGTCCATCATAGCCCACCAATCTCTTGCCCGATCTTGGAATTGTTGGCGAACAGGGATAACTTGTTCCTCGGCCGAAACTTTGGCCGCTGTCAGAATGGTCTCAATATCTTGGAGCCAAACTTATGATATGATTGCATCCTCCGTGCCTTCAAAATATATTAGGTTCAGTTTGAAAAATCTAACAGATGTCCCAGAATCCGTTCTTCCAGTCATGACCCACACCCAAAATTTGTGCATGAGCTGTGGGTACGTCTAACCTACACCGCAGCATCGACAGTAGAATGCTGTCTAGGTCTCAAAACTACTAATATCAACCCTCAAAATAACCTGTCAAAGATCTCAACTCCATAAGGAGGATAATGAATATGCATATTAATCATCAAAACATGAGGTACTAAATCACAATAACTATAGGAAAGTAAATGGCACGATAAGATGTAAAAGATAAGGAAGATCTGACATAAGTCTAGGCTATAACTCAAATAACAATAATAAGCCTAGAGTCTAACTGACTCAACATAAATACACCCAAGGCTCACAGTTTAGAACAATTCAATACATAGATGAACTAGACTAAGTGGTGCCTAAACCACGGTGGGTGTGTCTCCTCTAAGGAGAGTGGCTCCTCTGGAATCTCTGGGATGAAGTCTCCATCTACTCCTGGACCATAATGGGTAGGGCAGAAATCCTCGAGATCCTCTAAAAATGTTATCCAGTCAGGATTGGAGCAAAGCACAAATACCAAACATCAGTTTTATTTATATTGACAAAAACTATAAAATAGTGCAAAGAAAATACATGATGAAGAAATACTGGAAAATAAGGAATATACTTGAGAGACATGTAATCATCATATAGAACTAAACAATAATGAAACAGGTATATGTGAATACTAGAAATGAGTGAACCGGAATAAAGGAATAAAAATTCTAGCTAAGTGTTAGGAAATATCAGGTTGCTATGTGATCGGCTTGGAACTAGATCAGGCTTGTTATATATGATTGGCTGTGATACATGTGAGATCCGGCTAACCATCTAGTTAGTTATGATATAAGCAATAGTCAGGCTAATAATATATAACCGGCTATGAGGCATGTAAATTGTCAGGCTATATCCTACGTGATATGTGGGGTGAGCTATGATGCATGTAAAGTGGGATATGATCACATAATCTTGCTAATATTTCCCTGTTCCCAGCTAGTACGATAGATTCCAATCATGAATCCTCATGACAAGTGTCTATGATACTAGCCCAGAAATTCGTTGTGTCGTAATCAAGCATACACTACAACTAGAATCATAATAATAATAAAAATAATAAAAACTGTCAGAGAATTTACTCGCCTGGTATCTGGTACAAGAAATAGTAAACAGTTCTCAACTGGAGTCTGAGTCCTAAAGATGGAATATCTATATTAATTGGTGATTTGAAATGATAAACATGTGTAATTATCTCTATGATAGGTATTTGGTTTATTTCTGGGTCTCTTGGTATCATACTAGGTCCAGACCAAGGTTATAGTCTATATTTATCTGTAGGATGGGTTTCTAGAGTGTTACTAGGTCTATACTAGATAATAATAGGATATACCAGACTATACAAGCTAATTTAGCTATACTAATTTAATAGTTGTTGTTCTAGATTAATACTAACTAATATAGAATACTACTAAGTTATAGGCATTAGTATGTATATATATACCCACTCTTACAACTAAGTAACTAACTAAATTTCAACACAAAATTATACCTTAGACCCACTCAAAACTAATACTAGTATTACATTACCATTAGGTACCCAATACCTTACTAAATTCCAACCCACCACTAATAGTTCAACTTAACTATTAATATAACCTTAGTAGTAGTATACCCCATTACCTAAACCAAAACCTTGACTTGATACTACAATGCCTGAATACACCTGATACTTATCTAAACTAGACTCAACTCCAACCTGATACACATGATTCCAAATTGATACACATCAATCTTCACACACCCACATACCTCTGTACCCTCTGGTACCTAGTGAATACCTGCAGATACTAACCCTTAAAATAATCTTGAAGCCAAAACCTTCACCAAGACCTCACTCTACCATTCACTGTGCACCATACTGGCACATACTTGTGCATAAAACATAGTACCCAGTTAATAAGTTGCTGCCTTACTAGGTGTAGTCCCCTTCATTGGCTACCACTACCATCCCCCAAAATATACTGACTCCTAAATGCCATAATGCAATAACTATTGCTGCTACACCTTCATACTTACCTGAACACTAATAGCCCAAGCATATATGACTGATACCACAAGATGCATTAATGGATATTACCTACAGCTAAACACACTCACCCAAAGAATACAACTCCACATCAACTCCCTCACTAGTGTTCACATGGGAAATACTCATTACCCATCAATGCACACACTAAACCATACCTGCACAACCCAACCCCTCCATCCTAAGATCAATGCACACTCTCTTCTCACAATGCACACCCTCTTCTCATAAGTTACTGGAGGGACTGAACCAAGGATCCCCCTTCCTGTACTTAGCTACTAACACACCAATAGATATACTGATTACTGTAGAAGCATAAAATACACTAGGGAATTGTACGCGTATTATACAGTCAAAACCCCCAACATGCACGAAGCCCGCGTAAAGCAGCACTTCAAGGCTGTGTGGCGTAAAATATGGCTTCAGAACTGCTCGCGTAAAACAGAGCTTCAGAGCTGTTAGGCGCATCATAGAGCTTCAGAGCTTCCCGCGTAAAGCAACGCTTCAAGGCTGTTTTGGCGTAAGAGGTTGCTACGCCTCCTTACGGCATAAAATACGTTTGTCTTTAATGTAACGTAAAGTCATACGAGGAACTCTTCGTATTCCTCGAATGAATTTGTCAGACAAAATAGTGAACCTGACTCCTGACAAAAGTACTGCACGACGATCGAGAGGACGACTGTGATGATGATTTTGTACAAAGACCCAGACATTCGTTTAGTGATATATCCTTGATATAAGTCATTTTTATGCATTCAAGGAATATGCTGCCTATTCTACACAGGCAGAGATGAGCTTTTACTCTCAAGATGAGACGAAATCAGACGCCACGTCAAAAGCTGTTTCTCATACAGAGCTCGAGGCATATCTCGATATTTAATGCACGAGATTGAGGCATATCTCTGCATTAAATACACGAGATCTGGTTCTATTTTTAAAAATAATTGGGAGAGCTAAAAACTGTGACTAATACGCTTACATCACCATCCTGACATTTTACGCCAACCAGGCTATTTTCAACCATAGGAGCATGCCGTATGCTATCTCCTCGAAATACGCCAACCAGGCTATTTTCAACTATAGGAGCACGCCGTATGCTATCTTCTCAAAATACGCCAACTCAGGCTATATTTGCAAAAGTATGTGATAAGGCTATTTAGCCCAGAATATGCTCATGACCTCAGTCAAGAAGGATAATTGGCTATTTTTATGCTGGTTATCTATTATTCATGCAGTATCAAGTTTTACGCGGTATTTGGCTTTTACGCCAACAAGACAACTATTTGGCTTTTACGCCAACAAGATAGCTATTTGGCTTTTACGCCAACCATCTTTATGCGAGGGGCAGTTACCTACGTTGCTTGCATGCCATGATCTTCGAGAAACAGTTGTATGCGTTACCTCATAATGGGATATGTGTCATATGCGGATTCAGAAGATCATTCAAACATGGGTAGCAGTTATTATAACCGCCGCATAAAAGGTATAACTCTCTTTACAGTTTGGCTTCTACGCCAACTGGACAGTTATCGTGACTGATCTCTATAAATAGAGACTTCTAGTCACAAGGGACAAAAAAAAGGAGACTACCAGAGATCAAGACACAGAGAGAGCATAGACAGAGAGTGTTGATTGACAACTTTGGCGATGAGAGTTCAATCCCACCTGCAATCTTTGAAGCTTTTTCTTCTTCTACAACACTTCTTCATCATCGTGTGGTCCAAGGAACAAAGTGATCGACCGCAGATCAGACTCCTATAGCAATTTTTCCCCAGAATCATGTTTATTGTACTTAACATCCTCATATAGGATTAATTATACTCTTTTTCTTGTTTGTAAACGAAGAAAGGGTTTCGTATAAACCTAGTTTCATTCTTTTGTTTATCATCAAACACAAGATGGCGACTCTGCAGGGGATAACTTTTTCATTTGACGAGAAAGCAATTGCTCAACACGATGCTGTATCCGTCGGATCAACGAAGAAGTCTTTGGTCATCCAATTCGACCAATCTGCTTATGAAGATATGCTTCGTGCAGGGGGTAGCTCTCATTCCCTCTCTGTCCAGAACAACAGGAACTTGCGCAAAGTGTGGATGCCCAAGACATCCTCTACCCTTTCTGCAAGCTCTCCTCCTCTGATCAATAAGGTTGTGACAACATAGCCTACACGCTCTGCGTGTAAAACTACGTCTCCCGTTTGTGAAGTGGCAGACAAAACTTCTGGTAATGCCTCAGTGCTAATCCAGAAGTCTAACACGCACTATGCGCGTAAAACTTTGTCTCCCGTCTGTGACGTGGCAGAACAAACTTCTGGTAATGCCTCAGTGCTAATCCAGAAGTCTAACATGCGCTCTGTGCGTAAAACTTCGTCTTCCGTCTGTGATATGGCAAACAAAACTTCTGGTAATGCCTCAGTGCTAATCTAGAAGTCTAACACGTGCTCTGCGCGTAAAACTTCGTCTCCCGTTTGTGACGTGGTAGACAAAATTCCTAGCAAGGCCTTAGTGCCCACGCAGAAATTTTAAACGCGCCCTGCGCATAAAATTATATCTCCCGTCTATGATAAGGCAGATGGACCCTGGGATCACATCAAGGGAAAACGAGTGGCGAGTCTCCCAACCTCTAGGCTTGTATGCCACCAAGAGAAGAAGTTGTCCACTCTTCAGATTACATGTGACGCTGGAGGCCGTCTGAGGACTGTTCCCGTTTTACGCGAACCTGTACAAAACTCCAGATTACGCCAGGATAAGCCCGTCAGCGTAAAGAAGACCCGTTTTACAGGAAAATACGCTCCTTAGATGGACAATGGATCGTATGCTACTCACATGGGTGAACTGCTGTATTCCTATGGCAGGGAAAGGGTTCTGGTCCCTAATCTTCATGATCCTACTGATGTAAAAAGGCGGAATAAGCCTTCTTCTTCCTCTTCTGTTAATCCCCCTGATTTGCGTGATTTCTTGATCTAGAAACGTAAAGTTAGGGGATCTTCTAATATGCCTATTACACCCCCTAGGGAGCATTGTTGTAATAGTCATAAGGTTGTAATTAACTACTGCTGTTCTAAGGCAAAATGGCCAGTTTTTGACCAGTTGAACTACTCTTTGTCCTTACAGGAAGAAGAACCAACATTCGCGTCGGTAAACATGGCTTCACACATTCCTAGAGGAAGGTCAAGTTCAAGACGTCATCCCTCTAGAACTCTAAGCTAAAGGAGATTTGACAGACTCTGTGAGAATATTGAAGTAGGTGTCTTTCGAAACACCCGCTCGAGGTCACGGCAATCGGCCTTATATTCTTCTGATTCCGACACTGGAGGTCGCCAGTTTCCTGAATTTGATGCTGAAAGTATAGACTCAATCTCTACAGAGATCTATACTAATCCCTAAGTAGCATCCAGAGAAATGGAAGTTTATGCTATTGGAGATGAACATGAAGAAGCTTCCCCATCAGGATACGGAACAACGCATCGCTGTATTGGAAGCATCGTTTAAAGAGATGCATACCATGATAGAGAATATGCACCAGATGATGGTGACTCAACACACAGCTGCGGTAGCTCAAACACCTGTTCCTCCAACTCAACTACGTATGGGGGTAGATATACCATCCAATGCAAGCCAGGAGCCTATTCAAAATCAAGAATCAACTGCTCCTCAACCCCTTAACCCGGAGAATGTATTACCTCCTGTGGGAGTCACAATACAACCGATCTCTCACCTCTCTGTTGTTCCTTTTCCGACTGAAGATCCGATATAGGTAGTTCAGGAATTAAAAGCCTAATTTGATACCTTGAGGCATAAAGATCAGCTCAAGAAGTTGGGAATCAACCAACCATACCCAGCTGTCTGGGACGAGATCCCTTTTCTACCAAAATACAAACCACAGGCCATGGTTTTGTTTGAGGAAAAACGTCACCAAGCCAGTATATGAATTACTTCAGCATAATGACGGTGTTGTTGCAAGGGAATGGCGCCCTTCTCACTCGAGTGTTTAAAAGCTGTCTGTCTGGAGTAGCCTACCAATGGTACCGTAGTCTAGCGGACAACTGCATTTCTTCTTTTGAAGATTTTAAGACTCTGTTCTTCGCTCAATTCTACGAAGGAGGAATGGACATGTCTATGTCATCACTCATCGAAGTAAAGCAGGAGAAAGAAAACATTTGTACTTTTATTGAACATTTTTGTCATGCTACTTTGTAGATGCCTCCCGGAGTTCCAGATTCTGTCTTGGTGGACATTTACATGAAGAACCTTCTCCCACTGATCTCAGTATTCACGAGACCATATCAGTTCCATGATTGGCCCTCGTTTATCATGTCGACGGTAGTCGCTGAAGACAACAGTCGGAAGGCTCGTGACAACGGAATCATGATCTTTACCTCTGATCGAGGTAAGCGGTCACTATCTAATAATGACCATACTCGTAGTTCCAAAGGAAAGGAAGCTCTGGCCATTAACACGTCCAGGCAAAATACTCCAGTGACTACACAGACGAAACCTGGGACTTCCAAACCTATAGAGAAATATTCTTTTGACGACGACGATGTTCCGAGCATATTCGATTGTCTAGTCAAAAGTAGCAAGCTTACTTTTCTCGAGATAAAGCGTCCAAATAAAGTCGGCAGTACAAATAATCCTAAGTACTGCATTTTCCACAGATACATACATCACCCCACAGAGGCGTGCTATGTACTAAAAAGAAAAATCCAGGAGCTGATCGACGCCAAGGCCATCACTCTGCATAACAACGAGAAGACGGTCACTGCAAATATGATATCCCTCCAGTTTGGCACACTTCCCCCTCAAGAAATCCCGGATGGCTTGGTATCTACTCCACGGGCAATGATGAACATTGTTAATCTTTCTCCTACCAGGGGTCAAAATCATGACTTATTGCCCCTAACTACCAAAAAAGGGAAGATCATGTGGGTCCACCCTGATCTGGTGTCAGAAATTGAGGAAAAGACTAAAGCTGCTAAAGCTAAGTCTAAAAAGAACTCAAGATGTAAACCATGTCATATGGTTGCAATATCCCCAACGTCGGAAGAAGATGCTTTAACAACCAGAACCCGGTCAGAAAAAGCCTATATTAAAGACTATAGAGGAAACCAGGAGGAAGCAACAACAGACACTCCGCCTGCCAAACATCCAGAACCTGATCCTGTTATGCCAGAGGCAGGTCCTTCTAAGCCAACTTCGGTGGACAAAGGCAAGCAGAAAGAAGTTTGTTTCGATAAACCTTTGAAGAATATTCAAAACAAAGGTTTAGAGAAACCTTATAACTTTGACATCTTGGCTCAGTTAGCTAATACTCCGGCCAGACTGTCCATTTTTGAGCTACTTAGGCTATCCAAAGACACTCGTCAAGCCTTAAGTGAAGCGTTAATGCAAGCGGATGTATGTTTGACTCAGCTCAAAACTCCTGATAAAGAGCCTGTGGCATGTCCTCAATTCCATAGTGTGATGGAAGTGGTCCCTAACATCACTTTCACTCAAGAGGACATGTTGTTGAAACATAACAGACACGACAAGCCTCTTTATTACACTGGATACGTCGGCTTCATTGAGGTAGACCAGATTCACATAGATCCGGGATAGTCGATCAGCATTATCCCTCATAGTCTGTTAAGACCGTTGAGAATTTTTACAAGCGAACTGGCTTACACTACCACCACAATCGTGGGCTTTAATGCCAAGAAGAGCAGACCGTTGGGGAATATTCGTTTGAGGATCCAGATTGGTGACCTTAGATCAGTGGCTACATGCTACGTCATTGATTCAGAGGTGTCTTACAATATTCTGTTGGGCAGACCATGGATCCACGATCACAATATTGTTCTTTCAACTCTACAATAATGCTTTAAATATATAGATGTCCAAGGGACAGCGAAAACAGAGTTTGCTGATCTCAACCCGTTCAAAGGAGTTGAGTCCTACTATTCTATTGCCATGTTGTACACCCAAGACTACATGAAGGAGGTGTCGGACAGGACAGAAAAGGAATCCTACCAGGAGCCAGGAAAACCATCTGCTGAGCAACCTTTGTCAATCCAGGTGAAAGGGCGGACTACCCGTCCTAAAGTCATGGAACCTGTGACTATCCACTTGGGCAAAACCAAATCGGGAGGAGGAAATGATCCCCTAGTGATCAGTCTGAACAAGAAGCCTCCACCTTTGGTCATTGACCTTAGGCGCAACAAGAAGACAGCTGATGTAAATATAACCGGGAATATGGTTTCTGGCGATAATAAAGATTCTCTTTTCCAGTATACTGACGTTCAATTTCCTAATCAGGAATCTTCTCCTCATAACGATATAGAACCCATAGCACAAAAATTCTTGGAAGCTATGTACCTCTATCATCCATATGTGTGGAAAGTAGCGTCAACATCTAATATCGTCATGACATATGGGCCGCATGAAGATTTTATCTTTATTGTTCCACCTACTCGTAACGATCAGCATCCAATAGTCTTCGGTCGAATACGGAATAGACCAATTATATAAGAAGATTCCTATGAGTTTGATATTGGGAAAATACAAGTCTACAGATATAGCCCACTGGCTTTGAAGATTATGCAAAGCATGGGTTATGATTTATAGTTGGAGCTAGGCCTCAACTACGAAAAAGGCAAACAAATGCCGTTGCATGGTGATCCCTACTGTCAACGAAGTCATTTTGGGTTAGGGTATACCGCATCTTTTGCAGCTTCAAACAACTCTGAGTCAAGTAAGAGACCATTTCCTCTTCTCAAGATGATTTATCATCCTCTGATTCAGATGATGAACTCGAACGGGCATTATCAGTAAATATGGTGTTGACAGATTCCCTCGAAACAGAGGAACAAGAATCTGAACCATTCGAAAATGAATCTTGGGCACAACAAATGGACACACAATGGGAACTCCGGTTCGAACAAAAAGAACCACCCACTGAAGATAAGGTTGTCCAAGTCAATGTTGGGGATAAAATTTTACCAAAGCCGATATTTATCAGCAACAATCTTTCCGAAGAAGAAAGAGAAGGAATGATCCAGCTGATAAAAGAATATATCGATGTTTTTGCTTGGAATTATGAGGATATGTCAGGTCTTGATCCAAAAGTGGCTACCTATAAACTCAACATAATATCCAATTTAAAGCCTGTAAAGCAACACCAACGCCGGTTCCGCCCGGACATGATGGATGCCATTGAAGCTGAAATTAGGAAACTAATAGCCTGTGGGTTCATCCGGGAAGAACAACATCCTGATTGGGTCACTAATATTGTCCCGATTATGAAGAAAAATAGAAAAGTTCGTATTTGCATCAACTTCCGAGATCTAAACGCGGCCTGCCCTAAAGATGAGTTCCCTCTCCCCATTACGGATGTCATGATCGATAATACGTGCAATTTTGAGCACATGTCTTTCATGGACGGATTTTTAGGATATAATCAAATTAAGATGAATCCTGAAGATGAGAAGCATACTACTTTTTGTACACCTTTGGGGGTATATTGCTATACGGTCATGCCTTTTGGATTGAAGAATGTCGGGGCCACATGTCAACGAGCTATGAGTAACATATTCTATGAGCATTTGCGTAAAATGGTGGAATATTACGTAGACGATATTGCTGTCAAAAGCTGCCTCAAGGATAATCATATCCAAGACTTGAAGACAGTATTCGAGTTGATGTGCCAACATCAACTCAAAATTAACCCTAGAAAGTCCTTTCTTGGTGTATCCAGTGGCAAAATTTTGAGATTTGTCATTACCGCTAAAGGCATTCAAGTTGACCCTGATAAAGTAAGAGCTATCATAGAAATGCGACCGCCCCGTAATCTCAGAGAACTCAGGGGATTTCAAGGTCGTCTAGCTTATATCAGGAGATTCATATCCAA
Organism: Iris macrosiphon; assembly: GCA_036927795.1. NCBI lineage: Eukaryota > Viridiplantae > Streptophyta > Magnoliopsida > Asparagales > Iridaceae > Iris > Iris macrosiphon. The sequence continues at coordinate 79,383,111 of JAYESA010000017.1, read as the reverse complement.
CCTCTCTGGGAGATGTCAGCCTTTTTCTCGTCTAATGAAGAAAGGTGTGTCATTCGTATGGGACGAAGCCTGTCTGCAAGCGTTTAACGATATCAAACACTATCTTACTAATCCTTCAGTTCTGGTGTCTCCCGTCATAGGAAGACCATTTTTGCTGTATGTTCGAGCAATGTATCATTCTTTAGGGGCTCTCCTTGCACAGAAGAATAATGAGGGTCACGAACAGGCTATTTACTATCTAAGCAGGATGATGGTCGGAGCTAAAAACAGGTATAGTCTAATGGAAAAAGAATGCTTGGCCCTAATGTTTGCCATTCAGAAGACGTGACATTACGTGACGGGCCAAACTATTCATATCATCTCCAGAATCAATCCGTTGTGGGTTTTAATAAATAAACCAAGTGTTCTTAATTCCCGACTCGCGACTTGTGCATTGCTATTGACACCGTATGATATGGTGTACGTCCCTCAGAAGTCCATGAAAGGTCAAGCCTTGGATGATTTCTTAGCCGCCCATCCAATTCCGGAAACCTCTAAATTATATAAGGACATTCCCGACGAAGTTGCAGAATATAATTCGACAATGGAAGGTGATACATGGCAGTTATTCTTTGATGGCGCTTCCAGAACTGGTCCCAAGGGAAACGTGGTTTTAGGAGTAGGAATTATCCTGGTGACTCCTGATAAACTCGTCATCTATCGAGCATATTCTCTTAGCGAACCCTGCTCTAATAATGTGGCAGAGTATAATGCTCTACTAATCGGGCTTCAAGTCGCTAATGAATTGGGTGTTGAATACCTGGAAGCTTTTGGTAATTCTTAGCTGATCGTCAATCAGGTCAGAGGAATATATGAAGTCCGCAATCCAGACCTCATTCCTTATCACCGAACAACGATCGAGATAGCAATGTCTTTTAAAGGATTCTTCTTAGAGCATGTTCCTCGATCTCAAAATTTGGGCCAGTCTAGCTGTAGATCTAACTATTCCTATAAGAAGGCAGAATTCGGTGATCCTTCTTAACAGAGATTTGTTTTGTGTAAAAAATAACTTTTACATAGAACATACGATGGACTATTGTTACGATGTTTCTCTGATGATGATGCAAGGCGGGTTATCCGAGAAGCTCAGGACGGGGTATATGGAGCACATCAACCCGGTCCTAAGTTACAAGATTGTATCAGGAGGATGGGCTACTACTGGCCTACTATGATTGCAGATACGGTAAAATATGTAAGACAATGCAAAGCCTGTCAGGTTCATGGTGATTTTATGTCACGCCCCGATCTCCCGTCGGAATCGGCCGTCCCCGCTAGGCGCGAATCACCGCGCCAGCGCTCCCGCGGGACGTACGTTTCCATCGGGATGCGATGCCGCACGAGCCTGGGATTGTGCCCGTGCAAGGCAAATACCGAAATGACCATTTATAACTAGTTCACAGAGTCGACATAGCGGAAACATAAAATCACACAAGTATTGAATCCAATCAAGCTCTTTATTGATATGAAGTAAAGATTACAAGCGGCGCTAGGCCGAGATTATAAGTCGCTCATGCTCTCTCTCTCTCTCTTACAATGAGTATTCCCTTAGGCTTAGAACCAATACAAACGATCTAGATGATGATGTTCCCATACATTATGTCCCGTATATGTCAGCTTCAGGTCCGTGTGCCACGCTCCAAGACGCCAAGTGCTGACCGGTGCCTCATTGCGTTAAGCGATCTCCGAGTCCGTACGAGTTCCCCCTGCACCCTGCATGCAGACTGGTTGGGTATCAGTATATTGAATGCACTGGTGGGGAGGCCTCTCGCCCACGCCACAAAACAAGCACGTTTCATTAGTTATGTGCACCGACTGGTTTTGTTGTCTTTCTATTCTTTTGCCTTGGGATCAGTTACATAGAAATATAAAGAAAGTAATCTCCGTGTCAGCTCAAGGGTGTCATAATAATGAACAATTGAGTTCACCTTACCATTTCTTACCATTCGACCTTCCCTGTAATATGCAGCAATATAAACGATGAACTACGAAATAACAAGAATCAACTATAAAACCCAAGTGTTATACCGTGCCTCTGTCTCATAAGACCCAATTTACTAGAACTATGTGTGATACCGTGCATCCATTCTACTTATACAAATTATTGTGCAAACGCACTCCTTCCCGTTTCTCCTTCTCTCAATGCGGATAGCCGCTATGCAAATATGACTTATCTATATGAAGGTCACTGGCTCTGCTAGCCATATTGGACATAATCTGTGATGGACGGCCGTCTTTCCAGCTCGGTTGCTAGCCTTGCTGGGCCTCCTAGCCGTCTAACGAGTCGACGCCCATCCAGGTCGGTAGCAAGCCTTGCTGGATGTCTCGCCCTCGTCCGCTAGTCATCAACTAGTGTACTGCCAGGACTACACTGCACTGTCCTCCTGGGCCGACACGATTCGGATGCCTCAGCAATCATGTCGAGGACTCTCTCTACCTGGTGCGCAACCAGTTGTCCGTGATCATGCAACTACTCCCCCGTATTCCATTCCTAGCCGAGGACAACTCTCGGATCTATCTTAGCCGAGGACTACACTCGAATCTTTTCTTCCTTACGCAGCTCTCAGATTTGAGACTGCCTCGGTGATCTGCATATCCCAAGTACCTTCATTTCCTTTCATCTCCTGACTCGGAATGACTACTTGATAGCCTTTCTCGTCTATGCATGCAACATGATTTTACTCCATCCCGTGTTGTGTTCCGTACGGTGCAACACCTCAGTATAAACTCACACTACTTTATAGCATACATGAAGGAAATTACTATATTCTAACTCAACAATCCCGACTACACAAATAGCAAGTAAAATCTCCATGTTCTATACAGTGATAAGGCGGGGTTATCCCCTTAGCTATGTGTGTTCATCTCTTTTATTAGCATGCAAAGGTTATCGCCTGTAAACTAGCATGTAACATCCATTTTCTTAGTGTGCAGCTAAGTAGAGACAGGTTCACCGGGGCTACCCACCTTAGCGATGTATCGCATCGGTCGAGCGAGACTCCGGACGTGCCTCTGATAGCCTAAGTCTGACTCCATTAAAGATCCTAGCATAAATGCCTTTGCATCGAACGAGCTATCTCGCTGAGCAAGACGGGTTAAATAGCTACACTTGTCCCGTTTGAATCGGCCCTCCGGGTTGAGCGTAGCGGGTCGTTACATTATACACCACTCAGAATAAGTCTCATCCTCGAGACTTCCTGAGCGCAACTCGTACTATCGTACAACTTCTAAACCAAACTCTACACATCTTGTCTAACTTCCAAGGACTATCTCAATAATGCTTTCATTTATTTTTCATCCTAAGTTACGCGCATGCTTAGCCAATCCCTATCAAATGACTCTATCGTTCAATGCCATCGTATTATACTCAACTTAATCGTTGCACTCCCGACTCAAAATCTACTGCACCTGGCGCAGGATTGCAATACCCAAGCACGGAGTATTCTATAACTTAATGGGCACTTACAACTCATAATTGGGTGGTCTTGCCCAACTAGCTATGTTATCTCCATAGGAGCCCAAAGCAACCGAACACATTGACAGTTTACTTGACGCCGCCCATCGAAACCCATCGTTACGCCTAATTCCAAAAAGTTGAATCTCGGCTAATTTTTCAATCTCGTTTGCATCAAATCTCTCTGAGTCACCGCTCAATCTCGCTAAATAAATTGACACTCAATCACCAACGCTTTCTGACTCAGTCTATATTGTGCCATAGCGCAGAGCTAAATTGCCCACCAGGGGTATGCTCTAATCCTTCAAGTCTTTGGTTCAATCGAACTTAACTTCCTATTCGTTTTACTCGTTTCATTCGCACGAGTGCTTAATCATTTTATCCGAATGATCTCTTCATACAACTATTGCATTCCTAAACTCAGTCTCGTACTACGCCTTAGCGCAGAACAATCTCGGTAGCACGTGGAACGATACAATCTTCCCTTCATGAAAATTTAGGTTGAGGCTAACCTACTTCAGTTGCCATACTCATCCTTGCGAGTTCAAATATTTTCCTTTGCAGCTGCATCTGAGTTATGCCTATCGCTAAGTCTGGATCGTACCCATATTCAAGGCATCCCCCAAATATGTGTATTTCAACCAAGCTTAGTGACAGCTAAGTCTGACAAGCTACTTGTGAAAATCTTTTGAAACGCCGATCGTTCTGCTATATGAATGACCGAACTCTGGTTCGCTTCAGTTATTGCCTACCCAATCTTACCCCAATTCCAGTTTATTTTACTAGCCATGCATCGCACATCTTCCAAGCAACGATCCAACACATCACGCCAACTTATCTTCAATATCAGCAAATCAATCGTGGGAGTTCCATCCGACAATTCTCTAATACCCTCTTATTCCTCACAGTCGCATAACCGATTCGACCAAATCAATTATTACCTGAGTCCTATCTCGCATTGCATTTTGTCTTAACACCAACATTACTAGTATACATTCTCAGTTCCACATCCTAACTCTAAGTCTCGTTGCCTCAGTTCTATCATTCGTCCCGAACGATACTCTGAAGTCAGCCACTTCAGTTTAACTCAAAGCATAAGGTCGTCTGCCTAGCCACTAGGTCAGCTCGCAAAGTCATAGGTACAGTTCAAGCTTGCGACTCATCGTGCAACCACGTTGCACAACGCTAGCCCCAAACACCCTAAGGTCAAACCATTGTTCCTTTACACGGGTATTCTACCCACGCTCGTTTCACTCAGATTTTTAACATCGAGCACAGATCATCCTAACACACCAACACGCTCGTTCAATCGAACCCACGATGCGCCCACGTTGCAGGTTCAACCCATCGATTCACACACTATCTCTATCATCACATTTGATAGAATTCACCAATCCATCCCTTTTCTACGCCTGTATCACTAAGCCACCATTCCCTTATAAATTATCGATGTATAATATAAACTCTAAGTCGTCCAGTATAATCTACGTATCCGTTCATAAAATCATCCAACATCTCTTACTTCACGTTTTCTAGACTAACTCCTCACCAAAAATCCTTAGATTCACTTAAATTCTGAAAATTGTCTTTTCGTATCGAACCACAAGTCAAAATGATCCTTCAATTTGTCACGTTCTGGTCTACCGCAAGTTAAATCATCTCCGTCGAACGTGATATCACCACACCAACGATCCCGCGGAATGATTGTCCTAATCCGGACGTGATGCATGTGCGAGCAAGAAGTCGTACTCGCACAAGACAAGAAGGTCAATCATTATGGTTATCATCGAACGAACAGACACCTTATCGTCACCTTTTGTTTTATCCCAAGTTGTACATTGATCCACCAAGCCATGTTCTTCTAACAACCGTTCTTATCACCATCCAAGTTCGCCTAACCAAACCGTCCAACTTCAATATTACCATTTGATCGCTTCTTAGTCTACTCTTAGCATTCCTCAAACAACTAAGTTCAAATCTTAAACCCAAATCTATCCTATTTGATACGTTCCATTCATCGAGTTCGTTTGGAATAATCACCGAACCTGTTCCCTTGAGTTCGCTTATCCCCGTCGTACGTGAAATTACTACGCCGGCGCGCCCGCAGGATAATCGTTCTCGCTGGGACAGATTTCGAATATTATCTTTCTGAACTTGATTTCAAGATCGTTCTTCCAAACTCCAAGCCAAATCTGTTACCGCTTAACTCGATCCATCCAAATCATAATTTCTACTAACTTGCATCAATCCGAGCTATCTTCCAACCATTGTTATGGTCTAAAATCTCCCAAAGTTTGAAATCATCGCATTCGTACCCAAACCGAACTCTATCGAGCGATATCCTACTCAAAACCTAAATTTTCCATGCACGCTATCATTTGTTCGCTCCCTTAATTCTAATTGTACTTACTCCGATCGTACCTCAGATTATTCAATCTCAACTCAAGTTTTTAATTCGCTTGTTTGAACACAAAATCGCTCGTACAATCCTTTAAGTTTTCTCCGATCATGTAATCAATTTCAATTGCCCTAAATTCCTATTCGATGTAAGCCTTATCCCTTATTCAAATCATTATAACTCGTTCGAACCAAGTATTGCATGCTCCACAAGTCTGCTTACTTGTTAGGCATTGTTTATTTATACTAAGGCTTTACCCGATCTCGTCGCTTGCTGCTAGACTCGCTTAATACTCCAAAATCCCTGATTTGTTCGAACACTTCTAAGGCGACCCATACACCACTCAGGGTTCGAGTTATACTCCATGAATCTATACAACTCATCATATCCACAATTCTCAAAATCGAACAGGGGACTTATCGTATACACCACTCAGGAATTGAGTCATCCTAATAACTTCTGAATCGCATTCGTATCCTTCACTCATATTCCCAATTCGTTCCTTAGAACTCTAACACGATCCCTAATTGTTGCCTAATGATTCCAGTCTCATATGTACCCCTATCAATAGTCCACCATACAAATATGTTGTAAATCATAACTTATCGCTATGAATAACCGTCCAAACTATATCTGAAAATTCTATACACGATTCCCATTACTCGCCTTAGCGTCACTCCGATAACGTCTATCGATTTCCCTCCTAAGTCAAACTTTATTCTTATCCGAACAATACCCAAATCTCGTTGCAACTCACTAGCACCAAGGGTCTTGGTGCACGATACTCAACGCAACTTGGCCAAAAGGCCCTGTGCATAGACCACTGTCTGAACGATATTCTTATCTCGCACTCTATACGCTTGGTGTTTTCATATAGATATAACTTGCCGACTATAACCCGAGTCTACTCTCACAATGTCTTTTACAGGTTGGGACAAAAGCCTACGTATCATAATCTCGTTCAAGCAATCGTATAGTTCACCCGCACTTTTTCAAAAATATTTAGACTTATTGTATGGAACATCCATCGAAGCGTCGAGAGAGAGCATCTACCACTTCTTCAATACACAAGTTCAAAACTGAGAGAATCGAAACGAATTCCAAGGACGTAAGGCCGTGCTCTGATACCAATATGTCACGCCCCGATCTTCCGCCGAAATTGGCCATCCCCGCTAGGCGCGAATCACCATGCCAACGCTCCCGCGGGACGTACGTTTCCATCGGGACGCGATGCCGCACGAGCCTGGGATTGTGCCCGTGCAAGGCAAATACCGAAATGGCCGTTGATAACTAGTTCACAGAGTCGACATAGCGGAAACATAAAATGAACACAAGTATTGAATCCAATCAAGCTCTTATTGATATGAAGTAAAGATTACAAGCGGCGCTAGGACGAGATTACAAGTCGCTCATGCTCTCTCTCTCTCTCTTACAATGAGTATGCCCTTAGGCTTAGAACCAATACAAATGATCTGGATGATGATGTTTCCATATATTATGTCCCGTATATGTGAGCTTCAGGTCCGTGTGCCACGCTCCAAGATGCCAAGTGCTGACCGGCGTCTCATTGCGTTAAGTGATCTTCAAGTCCGTACGAGTTCCTCCTGCACCCTGCATGCAGACTGGTTGGGTATCAGTACATTGAATGCACTGGTGGGGAGGCCTCTCGCCCACGCCACAAAACAAGTACGTTTCATTAGTTATGTGCACCGACTGGTTTCGTTGTCTTTCTATTCTTTTGCCTTAGGATCAGTTACATAGAAATATAAAGAAAGTAATCTCCGTGTCAGCTCAAGAGTGTCATAATAATGAACAATTGAGTTCACCTTACCATTTCTTACCATTCGGCCTTTCCTGTCATATGCAGCAATATAAACAATGAACTATGAAATAACAAGAAACAACTATAAAACCCAAGTGTTATGCCGTGCCTCTGCCTCATAAGACCCATTTTACTAGAACTATGTGTGATACCGTGCATCCATTCTACTTATGCAAATTATCGTGCAAACACACTCCTTTTCGTTTCTCCTTCTCTCAATGCGGATAGCCGCTATGCAAACATGACTTATCTATATGAAGGTTACTGGCTCTGCTAGCCATATTGGACATAATCTGTGATGGACAACCGTCTTCCCAGCTCGGTTACTAGCCTTGCTGGGCCTCCTAGCCGTCTAACGAGTCGACGCCCATCCAGGTCGGTAGCAAGCCTTGCTGGATGTCTCGCCCTCACCCGCTAGTCATCAGCTAGCGTACTGCCAGGACTACACTGGCACTGTCCTCCTGGGCCGATACGATTCGGATGCCTCAGCAATCGTGTCGAGGACTCTCTCTACCTGGTGTGCAACCAGTTGTCCGTGACCATGCAACTACTCCCCCACATTCCATTTCTAGCCGAGGACAACTCTCGGATCTATCTTAGCCGAGGACTACACTCAGATCTTTTCTTCCTTATGCAGCTCTCAGATTTGAGACTACCTCGGTGATCTGCATATCCCGTGTACCTTTCTTTCCTTCCATCTCCTGACTCGGAACGACTACTTGATAGCCTTCCTCGTCTATGCATGCAACATGATTTTACTCCATCCCGTGTTGTGTTCTGTACGGTGCAACGTCTCAGTATAAACTCACACTACTTTATAGCATACATGAAGGAAATTACTACATTCCAACTCAACAATCCCGACTACACAAATAGCAAATAAAATCTCCATGTTCTATACAGTGATAAGGCGGGGTTATCCCCTTAGCTATGTGCGTTCATCTCTTTTATTAGCATACAAAGGTTATCGCCTGTAAACTAGCATGTAACATTCATTTTCTTAGTGTGCAGCTAAGTAGAGATAGGTTCATCGGGGACACCCACCTTAGCGATGTATCGCATCGGTCGAGCGAGACTCCGGACGTGCCTCTGATAGCCTAAGTCTGACTCCATTGAAGATCCCAGCATAAATTCCTTTGCATCGAACGAGCCATCTCGCTGAGCAAGGCGGGTTGAATAGCTACACTTGTCCCGTTTGAATCGGCCCTCCGGGTTGAGCCGAGCGGGTCATTATATTTCATACATCAGCCTTCTGAGTATTTACATCCAACTATTGCATCATGGCCCTTTGAAACATGGGGTATGGATATCATTGGTCCTATTCACCCTTCGTCTTCTAGAGGACATCGGTTCATATTGGCTATCACTGACTATTTCTCCAAATGGGTAGAGGCGATCCCTCTTGCTGAGGTAAAGACTTCCAGTGTGATCAGCTTTATTAAGTACCATATAATTTATCGCTTCGGGATACCCCGAAGGATAATTCATGACAATGGACCTCAATTCATCAGTCAAGCGTTTCACCGATTTTGCGATAAAAATCGAATATAGAATATGGCCTCAACGACATGCAATCCTGCTGCAAATGGTTTGGCGGAAGCCTTCAACAAAACCATCATCAAACTCTTGAAAAAGTTTGTCTCTTCAAAGAAAAGAGATTGGAACGAGAAGTTGGGAGAATGTCTGTGGGCATACCGCACAACGGTACAAACGCCAACAGGTTGTACCCCATTTTTGTTAGTTTACGGGTGTGAAGCAGTTCTCCCCATTGAAGTTCAAATTCCATCACTATAGCAATGGCTAATGAGCTGACTCAGGAAAATAATTATTGTTTAAGACTTCAAGAGCTAGAAGGATTAGACGAGAAACACCTTCAAGCTCAACAGCGCATCGAGTTCTACCAGGTACGCATCTCCAGAGCTTTTAATCAAAAAGTGAAGGAAAGAGTGTTCAAAGTTGGTGAGCTAGTTCTAGCTGTGAAGAGGCCAATGATCATTACACACAAAAGTACGGGCAAGTTCCAGCCTAAATGGGAGGGCCCTTATGTGATTGAAATCATATTTTCAAATGGCGCTTACAGATTAGCCAAGCCTAATGAAGATTTAATAATGGCTCCTATCAACGACAAATTCCTAAAGAAGTACTATGCTTGTTCTTCCTTGCTTAAATAGGGTATGATGAAGATCTCATTCTAATAATACTACGTACAAAACTTAGTCGAAGCATATTCTATCATGTTCTTATGACCTCTGAATAGATATGTTTAATTAATTTGAAATATCAAAACCTATCATGTCCATATTACCTCTGATAGTGTTTTGTACCCAAATTTAGTTGGATCATATTCTATCATGTCCATATTACCTCTGAATAGATATGTTCAGCTAAACCTTACCGAAAGTATATCATGTCCATATTACCTCTGATATCACTTTTATCTTAGCCTATCATTTATATTCAAAAGTGATAGGTCCACAAAGTCAGAAAATGTATCTTTATTATCTCTGGAAATAGCAAATTACAAAAGGAGCTAAAAGGTACATCATTGGGGAGGAGCAGTTAAATCGCGGATATGTTGCGCCAAAGCCGCCATCCTCTCATTCCTGGAGTTCAAGATGTTAGTACGAGCCTGCTCCAGCCTTGCTTCATCATTTCTCAAGAGAGATAGTTCGGACAGAGAATCAACAAAACTTGCGTGGATGACACCCGCACGTGTCAAGTTCTGTTGAGCTGTCTTCACTTGGCCCTCAAATACATTACGAACTACCGATGCCTTGAGAAGCCTCTTCCTTGTCTGAGCAAGTTCAGCTTCCAATTCATGAACCCTTACTTCATATCCCTCACATTCTGTGCAGCACTTAGCCAGCTGAGGAATGCTCTCCACGAATACTGCTTGCTCTTTCTCCATCTCTTGTTGTTGTTCCTGGATGGATTTATTTAAAGATTCAATCTGCTGAGCAAGTTCTACAGTTAGGGAGTCATACTCAGCTTGAACCAGGTCATCGATGCCGCCTTGGGATAGTTGCAAATATTCGTTAATGGGTTGTTCTAAACCATTAACTATTTGCTCTAGCGTATCAGCTCTTTCAACATCATTAAAATTTCTAATCGGCGCTATAGTGAGCTTGGAGGACGTCTTCAGAGCATCAAAGCCTAGATTCTTCTCCAGCACCATAGATATCAATTCTTTCAAAGTGACGTAGAATATGCTAGTGTATTGTTCAACTAGCATAGCAAAGATCGAATGTACGCTGGGAGTGGCCGCAATATCGATAAATCTCTTTTTTGGAAGGACTGTAGAGGATGTTGCCACAGTCGTTGCTTCAACAGATGGTGCGACAAAAGAAGAGACACCAACAACGGTTGGAGTTGCTGGCATGCTTAACGAAGGAGGCACGGTCGAGATGGTGGGTTCATCCTCCTCTGATGTTATTTGAACTGCTACTGGCGGGATGACACCCGAGAATGTTGCGGATGAAAGATCGGCAGTTTTAAAGTATGCTTCGTCGATGTCAGGTGCCGCCATTTCATTAACTGGATCTGCAACAAAATCAGAAGTTGTGTCAACTCCGCCCTCCCCAGAGATGTCTTCGCCTGAAAATAAGATAAGAGAAAGTTAATATCAATTTGATATTAATTTTCCTGAAGAAAGCGTGAAGACAACATTTACCCATGGCCGACGGTATGTATGTTGCGTCTGCAGCCTGTATAGCTAAATCATTTCTTAATGTTGCTAAACAAGCTGTCATACCTGGAGAAGAGAGTAAACCAACCGACGTTTGAGGGTAGTCATCCTAGTCGTCACCCAGATCCACTCGAGGTTCATCGGGTGGAATCTCGCTCGAGATACTTACAGACGAAGGAGGGGCTAGGCCCATTATTTGTCTCGGTAAAGGTATACTGATCCTTATTATGCTCGGCCTCGAAGGCGATCTAGAAGCACTACCAGTAACGGTGGTAGCGGCAGCAGTAACGGGCAAATAATTTCCAGCATTGTCAGCTAGAACTGTGGATGTTCCCTCTCTAAAAGGCGAAGGACCCCTGATCAAAGAATCATCCCCAATAGGGGAAACAATAGGCTCACTCCTAGAGGTCCCCTTGGTGGAAGTCCTCTTAGGACCTCCGGTAGTCAGCTTCTTCTTGCAGGAGAAAGGCTATTTCTGAGTAGAAGCCTTTCTTTTATTGGAAATTATAAGAGGCTCTGATGGCGGAGCTATTACGTCTCTCGGTAAAATAAACAAATAATCATCTGCACCGGTGGTTTCATCACCTTTATCAGAGGAGACAGATGGTATCTCCTCTCTCCCAATGGACCTATGTGAGGGCATCCTGAAACTTTTATGAACATCAAAATCACGATGGAAGGTATTGTTGGACACATAAAACTGCGTATGAGTGAAGAATGCGGACACAGCAAAGATTGCTCCAGTACAACCCATAATGAAGTACCGCCATCCTCTAGCTCCATCAATAAGTCCACCTTTGAACTTGAAGTTGGTGATAGAATTTCCCATATGCAACTGATCATACCCAAATTGCCTGACAAAACGGCTAGGCAGATAAGGCTCCAAGTAGCAGTGGTCCTCACTTCTGTACAGCAGATGGGAAGGTCTAATGCAGACCAACCAGTAAAAGACTTCAGGAGAAAGAATAGTCTTCCCCTGACCTGCATCCTGAAGTTTCGTCCCTTCTTGATTGATATGTATAGGGGGGACGATGCAAAAGAACTTCCAACTATGGGCAAAATTTAGTGCTAGCCGACAATCTAGGACGCTAGTCATATTCCAGGAAGAATTTCTTTAATTCAATAGGAAGTTATTTCCCGAACCACTGGCTGATTCGGGAGACATCACTTTGGTGTTGTAAAGGATTAACCATCCCATCAGATATAAGAATGGTAATTCCACTCTGGAATATCCGTCACGCTATGTGTAAACCCCCTCAACCAATTTAAGGATTAATTGAATGAAATCCGGAGAACTAGGAAATAATTGTAATTTAATTAAAAATTTATGAACGACAATTATAAGTACCTCACTGACCATGGTAGAACCTTAGCTACGCAATGCTCACAAATTCTCGCCTTGCGCAGTGAATTATTAATCTAGTAATTTATGAAGGCCAATTTCACCCTAAACAGGACTTCACCAAGCCATGTACACTCTTTTACATAGACTAGCCCACCCTAGCTAAGGCAGACAGGCCCAAGTCCCTAGGCCAGCCCATCAACCCCTTATAAATATACATGTCTCCTACATCAAACCCTAAATCTAATTATTCATTTCCCTTCCCTCATACCCTAGCCGACCTCCACGACCGGACCACCCAGCCCCTCCACGACCGGACCACCCAGCCCCTCCACAGTCGGACCACCGTGCCCATCGCCTGCCACCGCTGGCACCGGCGGCAACCATCCCCACCGAATCCATCTAGCCCGATACACACCAAGCCGACTGTTCCCGCCGGCCGCTGACTTCAGCATCCCGACCACCACCGTCCGGCAAGGAGCCGCCTCCAGCACCGACCTGACCCTCACCCAGGCGACGTTCTCCGCAGGACAGGCCGCTGCCCTGCACCATTGCTGTGACTGCTGCATTGCGGAGATGCTGCTGCCGCCACATCTCGCCGCCGCGACGCCGGAGTTCCACTCGCCGGAGGACAGTTGAGTAGCAGCAGATCCTAGTCCCGATAATCAGGTACTCGTCCGTCAACCCCTCCTTCCCCGTAGCCTATTATCGTACCTTCGTGTCCTTGTGTCTTCCATGAACAAATTTAAAATAACAAGTAAACTTGTAGTAGAGAATACATAAAGATTGATAAAAATACATTAGCAATTTGCCTAAAGTTATGACCTATTATCAAAGACTAGAAGTTATCAGATACTTGGTCCTAAACCAGGTATAGGAGAACAAGTTCAGGTATTCACACGGAGCAGAGATAGTTGGTAACCCATAACTGAATAATTTAATGACTCACGGCAAGCGTTAACCGAAGACAGAACACGTGTACACCCTAGCTACGTGCACACGTAACGCTATTTTCAAAACAACCATGAACTAGAGACAGACCCTTAAGAACAACGTGGAGTCAGTACATTGGATCTTAGCGTCTGATATAGATTTCTATATTATATTGTGTGTCAGGATCATCGGAACAGTCAGGAAATATCGTAGGAGCAGGCTTTTGGCATTCACCTCTTGAAGACTCAAGCAAGATATCTTGCTATATTTACTGTTTAATTTAAATATGCATCTGTTGTATTGTATCCTTGTTGCTTGTAGTTTATACAACTGTGCGCGTCCGAGTTGTCTCGGGTGCATTCGACGGTTACGTTGATGATTAGGATAGATAGACTTAGCTTTAGCAGACCCAACCCACCAGTCGATACTCTGGTATTGTCTGAGACCCGACACATTACACGTCACTATGATATATATTCATATTGGGATGTAGGGTTACGCTCTCGACTAGCTATCGTTGCGTATCACCTACATCACGGTTAGTATGTAGTCAGGATATAGATTTAAGACTTGGCATATAGATACATGGTATGCACGTTGAGTAGTCGACTTGCATATCTACATTGGGCGGGGAGGACAACTAGTAAGCGTATGGAGTACACCCATTGGAGCCGTAGTTTCGGAGGAACCTCGGATCCAATGACTTTTCCCTTTATACTGATGCCACGTTCTTCGGAGTGATATGGACGATATACTATACAGATGCCACTCTCTTCGGAGCATGGACGTTATGCCTACGCCTATCCATACGTACCAGCGTTGTCCTCATACTGCATTCACTTAGATGGCTAGCACACCCTTATTGTATTTATTTTATTCAGTATTCACATATAGCATGTTGTTTTCTTGTATCTTGTTACGTCCCTCTGAGGACCTGGTACCTTTCCAGATTTAGATGAGGCTTACTACCCCACCGTATACGACCCAGGACAGGAGACGAGATTTGCTACAGCTGAGGAGTTGGAGGTGCAACCGTCAGAGTTTCCATGATCAGTTGGTAGGCCCTTAGCCTAGTTGGAGGGCATCATTATCTTCTCAGCTGATGCCATAGCCATTTCTTTTATATCTCATTTTAGTACTTTATTTCGTCATAGCAGTGGGTTTGTTCCCACCAGACATCACTGGTTGTACTATGATATCTTGGGACTGGTATTTATTTAACCAGCAATTTATTTAGTGTTTCTTGCTCTTTATATTGTGGATAAGATTAGATTACCTGTTATTGACTGATATTGGACATGTTAGTATTAAAGGACAGCGTAGCACTCTTCGTGGATCCATTAAATTGGGATATCCTCGGAGGCGTATCAGCTGGCCATTGCCACGTGGCCTGGCTCCATGATATTTTAGGACTGGGGCGTGATATGGTTTTAGTGGTGGCCCATACAGGTCTACTTTTTCGCTTGTGGTATGGTAACATGCCCAGCGAGCCTGCAATAGGATAAAAATTATTAGGTCTCATCCACTTTTGATTCGTCCTTGAACTTCCTTCATACTGCTTCTAAATATCTGCATCCTGTTTGTTTGCTCTCGTACTCTTTTAATGAAGCTCTATCTTTTGCAGCAAGATGAATTTACGCAGTGGACGAGGAGCACCCCGTGCCACGGTGCCAGATAACACCACACTAGGAGATGAGGTACCCCAAGGGCAACCCCCGCTGCATACTCCGCTGATACATTGGCACGAGATATCGCAGGGAGATCCTACACCACAGCCAGAGGTACAGACTTCCCAGACGATCCCCACGCAGCATTGTGAGGGCCAGACTTCAGGAGCTACACCGATGCCGCCGACTGAGAGGCCGGCATCTGAGGAGACGCCTACTGCACAACCAGAGACTCCCCTACCACCGCCTCCGCCTTACCCACCCCAGATGCCACAGCTAGATATCCAGCCACAGATGCTTCAGTTCTTCCAGGAAATGATACAAGCATATTGGCAGCAGACAGAGACACTTTGACAGAGTCTGATGACAGTACTAGAGAGGATACCTGTCACGACACCAGCACCAGCACCTCCACCAGCCCCGACAGGTGGTACTGTTAGATGGTTCCGACAGATGGGACCAGATACTTTCTCAGGCAATGAGACTGCAGAGCAGATCTCCGATTGGATCGCCAACACGGAGATGCTATTAGAGGCTTCACAACTACATCCAGACCTTTGGATGACCGCAGTGAGGGCCCAACTAAAAGGCAACGCCCATCACTGGTGGGATTCTATCGAGCACAGTGTAGGCAAGAACCAGACTTGGGAACAGTTCTTAGAATACTTCAATGCGAAGTATTTTCCAGCAACAGTCAAAAATGCCCTGTACTTCCAGTTCCTACATCTAGAACAGGGGAATATGACTGTTGACGCATATGACGCGAAGTTTAGCTGCCTTAGCAGATTTGGAGCCATCCTGATACCCAATGATCTAGAGAAGGCTCAGAGATTCTACCACGGCCTCAACTTCGAGCTACAGAGATATACCACCGTACAGGCGAGGATTTCTTATGAGGAGGTTCTTGCAGAGGCGAGGATCCAAGAGGCCATTGTCAAAAGAGCTAGACGTTCCAGCACGACCACGCCAGCTAGAGTCCAGCCCGGAGCAGGAGGACCCATCCGACGTCCCGGAGCGCAGACCAACAGAGAGCAGCACCATATCCACACCAGAAACTTCCGACTTGCCACTACTATGGTAAGAGAGGTCATTTCGAGAAGGACTGCCGAAAGAGACTTGGGACATGCATGATTTGTGGAGCCAGTCAGCACCTTGCCAGAGATTGCCCACAGCGCAGGGAGACTGCCCCACAGGCCGGACAAAGGCCAGCAGCACCAGCCCCGAGGATACTACCCCCACCAGGAGGACAGCATCCACCAGCACCCGGAGGATTCCAGAGGGGACCACCCTTGGCCCCATAGCAAGCACAGTTTGATCGGGCCTGACAGCAGGCAGGAGGACAGAGACAGGGACAGGCCTTTGCATTAGCAGCCGCTGAGGAGGAAACAGAAGAAGAAGCAATCACAGGTACCATTTTAGTCGTATCCTTACCTGCGACAGCATTGTTTGATTCTGGGGCTACCTTGTCATTTATATCTAGTAGATTTGTAGCAATGCATAGAGCATCGACTTCCCCCTTACCTAAGAGTTGGAAGATTCTTACCGGAGGAGGTATCGTGCCGGTTACCAGCACTATTAGAACGTGCTCGGTAGTCGTATATGAAAGAGAGATGAGAGCGCGATTCCTGGTATTGCCTATGCCGTACTTTGATGTGGTGTTAGGCATGGACTGGTTAAGCAAGTATAACGCCGTACTAAACTGCCGGAAAGGTAGCGTCACTTTTAGACTACCAGATCAACCGGAGTTCGAGTACATGCGAGGGACCGTCGAACAAGGAGTAGGACAGACAGCTGAAACTTGTATGACTATGGAGATTGCACCCCCATCAATAGTTGCAAAATTCGAGGATATTTTCCCCGAAGAATTGCCAGGCTTACCACCCGATAGAGACGTAGAGTTCACCATTGAACTAGTACCAGGAGCAGCACCAGTATCTTCTAATGTGTACTAATTGGCAAAGAAGGAGTTAGACGAGCTAAAGCTACAATTGGAGGAGTTGCAGAGCAAAGGATTTATCCGTCCTAGTGCATCACCATGGGGAGCACCAGTATTGTTTGTGCCTAAGAAGGATGGCACAGTACGTATGTGTATTGATTACAGAGCCCTTAATGCTTTGACTATCAAGAACAAGTACCCCCTGCCACGGATTGACGACTTATTCGACCAGTTGACAGGAGCAGTATTGTTCACAAAGATCGACTTGAGATCGAATTATCATCAAGTGAAGGTGCGAAGAGAAGACATTCAAAAGACAACATTCAGGACTCGTTATGGACACTACGAGTTCTTAGTGATGCCTTTTGGACTAACGAATGCACCAGCTGTATTTATGAACTTGATGAACAGAGTATTCCATCAATACTTAGACCAGTTTATGGTAGTCTTCATCGACGACATTTTGGTGTATTCGAAGAGCCACGAGGAGCACGAGAAGCACTTGAGACTAGTGTTAGAGACTTTGAGAAGAGAGAAAATTTATGCCAAGCTGAGCAAGTACGAGTTTCTCCTAGATCGTGTTGATTTCCTTGGACACGTCATCTCAGGAGACGGTATCTCAGTAGATCCGGCGAAGATTTCATCTGTAGACACATGGCCAACCCCTACCAATGTCTCAGAGGTAAGGAGTTTCCTAGGACTTGTCGGATATTACCGGAGGTTCGTAGAGAACTTCACGAAGATTGCAGAACCAATGACCCGCTTGACCCGTAAGGAGTAGGAGTTTACTTGGACAGAGGAGTTTCAGAAGGCATTCGATGAGCTGAAGAAGCGCTTGACTACAACACCCATCTTGACCATACCTTCTGGACCCGGAGGATTCGTAATCTACAGCGATGCATCTGGGAAAGGATTAGGATGTATCTTGATGCAGCATGGAAAGGTTGTAGCTTATGCTTCTAGACAGTTGAGGACACATGAGAAGAACTATCCCACCCACGACTTGGAGCTTACAGCGGTGATATTTGCGTTAAAACTTTGGAGGCATTACCTATATGGAGAAAGAGTTGAGATATTTACTGATCATAAAATCCTGAAATACGTCTACACTCAGAAGGATCTAAATCAGAGGTAGAGATGTTGGCTCGAGGTGATGACAGACTTCGAAATAGAGCTACAGTACCACCCAGGAAAGGCCAACATAGTAGCAGACGCATTGAGCAGAAGACCTATGGCATTCTTCTTGACTATCCAACAACATCTGTTGAGAGATCTCGAGCAGATGGGTATAGAGGTTGTTATACCCGGAGTAGACGGACAGCTGTCGAATTTCCAATTATAATCGACACTGGTAGAGAAAATCAAGGCTGCTTTGCCGACAGATGCCAGATTTCAGAGGCTCAGACAGAGGACAGAGATTGGATTACAGACAGAATTGCGGATACATGAAGACGGAACACTGAGGTGCGGAGATCGTCTCTATGTTCCAAATGGAGAACTTCGGCAGGAATTGTTGACAGAGGCTCACAGTTCCACCTACTCCGTTCATCCCGGAGGCACGAAGATGTACAGAGACCTAAGACAGTACTACTGGTGGCACAGAATGAAGAGAGAGATAGCACGCTTCGTGGCCAAGTGCCTGGTGTGTCAGCAAGTCAAGGCTGAGCACCAGAGATCTGCAGGATTGCTTCAACCGCTTCCTATACCAGAGTAGAAATGGGAGCACATCACTATGGACTTTGTTACGGGCTTCCCGAGGAGTCCTGGTAGGCGTAATGCCGTATGGGTAATCGTGGATAGACTCACTAAGTCCGTGCACTTTTTACCCTTTAGAGTTGGGCAATCGACGGAGGCTTTAGCAGATATGTACATGAGAGAGATTGTGCGCCTACATGGAGTGCCAGTTAGCATTGTGTCAGACAGGGATACGAGATTTACATCTTACTTTTGGCGGAGTATGCAAGAGAGTCTTGGTACTCGCCTAAAGTTTAGCACAACGTATCATCCACAAACAGATGGCCAGTCGGAGCACACCATTCAGACGCTAGAAGATATGCTAAGAGCGTGCATGCTGGACTTCGGAGGATCATGGGAGGACCACTTATATTTGGTCGAGTTTTCCTACAACAACAGCTATCAAGCTAGCATTCAGATGGCTCCCTATGAAGCGTTGTATGGAAGGAAATGTCGTTCTCCAGTATGCTGGAGTGATATAGGCGAACGACAGATTCTCGGACCAGAGTTGGTTGTTCGGACGGTAGAGAAGGTAAAGAAGATCCAAGGACACCTTCGAGCAGCACAAGACCGACAGAAGCATTGGGCGAATGCGCATCGTCGACCCTTAGAGTTTCAGGTAGGAGATCACGTATTCTTAAAGATCTCACCTACTCGAGGGACTATCAGATTCGGAGGCAGAGGGAAGCTGAGTCCGAGGTACATCGGACCATTCGATATATTAGAACGCGTCGGAGAGGTTGCTTACAGATTAGCCTTACCGCAGACATTGGAAGGAGTCCACGATGTCTTCCATGTATCTCAATTGAGGAGGTATATACCGGATCCTAGTCACGTGCTTGACCATTCCAAGATCACAGTCGGCCAGAGCCTATCGTACAAAGAGGAGCCCGTGGAGATTCTCGACAGGAGTGAGAAGATACTGCGAGGTCAGACTATTCCTCTAGTTCGCGTCGCATAGAGACATCATGCACCAGGAGATTCAACTTGGGAACGCGAGGAGGATATTAGGCAGTACTATCCTCATCTCTTCGAAGGACTAGGTATGATTTAGTATTCTTTTCAGTCAAACATTTTTGCCATACGTATGTTTTAATTTCGAGGACGAAATGCTCTAAGGAGGGTAGATTGTAAACCCCCTCAACCAATTTAAGGATTAATTGAATTAAATCCGGAGAACTAGGAAATAATTGTAATTTAATTAAAAATTTATGAACGGCAATTATAAGTACCTCACTGACCATGGTAGAACCTTAGCTACGCAATGCTCACAAATTCTCGCCTTGCGCAGTGAATTATTAATCTAGTAATTTATGGAGGCCAATTTCACCCTAAATAGGACTTCACCAAGCCATGTACACTCTTTTACATAGACTAGCCCACTCTAGCTAAGGCAGACAGGCCCAGTCCCTAGGCCAACCCATCAACCCCTTATAAATATACATGTCTCCTACATCAAACCCTAAACCTAATTATTCATCTTCCTTCCCTCATACCCTAGCCGACCTCCACGACCGGACCACCCAGCCCCTCCAAGACCGGACCACCCAGCCCCTCCACAGTCGGACCACCCTTCCCACCGCCTGCCACCGCTGGCACCGGCGGCAACCATCCCCACCGAATCCATCTAGCCCGATACACACCAAGCCGACTGTTCCCGCCGGCCGCTAACTTCAGCATCCCGACCACCACCGTCCGGCAAGGAGCCTCCTCCAGCACCGACCTGACCCTCACCCAGGCGGCGTTCTCCGCAGGATAGGCCGCTGCCCTGCACCATTGCTGCGACTGCTGCATTGCTGAGACGCTGCTGCCGCCGCATCTCGCCATCGTGACGCCGGAGTTCCACTCGCCGGAGGACGGTTGAGTAGCAGCAGATCCTAGTCCCGACAATCAGGTACTCATCGGTCAACCTCTCCTTCCCCGTAGCCTATTATCGTACCTTTGTGTCCTTGTGTCTTCTATGAACAAATTTAAAATAACAAGTAAACTTGTAGTAGAGAATACATAAAGATTGATAAAAATACATTAGCAATTTGCCTAAAGTTATGACCTATTATCAAAGACTAGAAGTTATCAGATACTTGGTCCTAAACCAAGTATAGGAGAACAAGGTCATGTATTCACACGGAGCAGAGATAGTTGGTAACCCATAACTGAATAATTTAATGACTCACGGCACGCGTTAACCGAAGACAGAACACGTGTACACCCTAGCTACGTGCACACGTAACGCTGTTTTCAAAACAACCATGAACTAGAGACAGACCCTTAAGAACAACGTGGAGTCAGTACATTGGATCTTAGCATCTGATGTAGATTTCTATATTATATTGTGTGTCAGGATCATCGGAACAGTCAGGAAATATCGTAGGAGCAGGATTTTGGCATTCACCTCTTGAAGACTCAGGCAAGATACCTTGCTATATTTACTGTTTAATTTAAATATGCATCTGTTGTATTGTATTCTTGTTGCTTGTAGTTTATACAACTGTGCGCGTCCGAGTTGTCTCGGGTGCATTCGACGGTTACGTTGATGATTAGGATAGATGGACTTAGCTTTAGCAGACCCAACCCACCAGTCGATACTCTGGTATTGTCTAAGATCCGACACATTATACGGTCACTGTGATATATATTCATATTGGAATGTAGGGTTACGCTCTCGACTAGCTATCGTTGCGTATCACCTACATCACGGTTAGTATGTAGTCAGGATATAGATTTGAGACTTGGCATATAGATACATGGTATGCACGTTGAGTAGTCGACTTGCATATCTACATTGGGCGGGGAGGACAACTAGTAGGCGTATGGAGTACACCCATTAGAGCCGTAGTTTCAGAGGAACCTCGGATCCAATGACTTTTCCCTTTATACTGATGCCACATTTTTCGGAGCGATATGGACGATATACTGTACAGATGCCACTCTCTTCGGAGCATGGACGTTATGCCTACGCCTATCCATACGCACCAGCGTTGTCCTCATATTGCATTCACTTAGATGGCTAGCACACCCTTATTGTATTTATTTTATTTAGTATTCACATATAGCATGTTGTTTTCTTGTATCTTGTTACGTCCCTCTGAGGACCTGGTACCTTTCCAGATTTTGACGAGGCTTACTACCACACCGTATACGGCCCAGGATAGAAGACGAGATTTGCTACAGCTGAGGAGTTGGAGGTGCAACCGTCAGAGTTTCCGTGATCAGTTGGTAGGCCCTTAGCCTAGTTGGAGGGCATCATTATCTTCTCAGCTGATGCCATAGCCATTTCTTTTATATCTCATTTTAGTACTTTATTTCGTCATAGCAGTGGGTTTGTTCCCACCAGACATCACTGGTTGTATTATGATATCTTGGGACTGGTATTTATTTAACCAGCAGTTTATTTAGTGTTTTTTGCTCTTTATATTGTGGATATGATTAGATTACCTGTTATTGACTGATATTAGAGATGTTAGTATTATAGGACAGCGTAGCACTCTTCGTGGATCCATTAAATTGGGATATCCTCGGAGACGTGTCAGCTGGCTATTGCCACGTGGCCTGGCTCCATGATATTTTGGGACTGGGGCATGACACTGTGTATCATTAGCCAGCAGTCCCTCAGTGATGGCCCTCAGGCCAGCTTAAATCCTGCATACCTCGGCAGGGAGCATGCCCAATCTTGCTCCAAACACCAAACACACTGCGGGCCATAAGGTGTTGCGATGAATGCGATCCGCAAACGCGATGCCAGGAACCACCCATCGGCATAGTCCGATAGAAAGGAAGCCAGCCAGTTGAGCTTTTATTGACAGAGGCTTTCGGTAATGCCTCATATAGCTGTAGGCTTTGGTTCCTGCAGGATAACCCCCTATCTCTTCATTAAGAACACAATCTTGGGCCCCCGTATCTTCAATAAGATCGTCGATTGTGTTGGCATTAAGAATGCTCAAGGGGTTCAAGGGTTTATCTCTGCTATCTACAACCTTGTCCTGCTTGGCATTTCTGGCCTGATGGAAGAAGAGGTAGGATACCCATTTGTTGATATGAGCCAAATCAGAGGGCTTCTTGTAGAAGGCGGTGCATGCAAGGTAGTGGCTCATCAGCTCTTGGTACACTGCCACTGCCCAAGGGTGGGTATCCTTCAGCTAAGGAGTGTCTCCCATTGGCAGCTTTGAGATGTCTGCCATCTCATGAAGTGCCAGGCCCAACTCACCTATCGGAGTGGCGAAAGTCCCAGTGAGCGAGTTATATCGCTCCATTAAAGCTAAGAACAAATTAGGGTTGAGAGGCAGCCCAACACTAGTGGCACTTACAGCTGCAAACAAGCCTATACTTTCTAGCTCCGTCTGAAAGTGCTTCAGGGCCCATGCAGTTAAACTGGCCCATTGAAGATTCTGGGGGCTAAGCCATCCACTAGTGCGAGGGTTAACCTTGGGGTATACTTCCCCCTGCCCCATAAAGTTATTGCAGAAAGTCGCTATTTGAAGCGGCTGGATCAGTGAAGTGTCTTCACTCGGGACGCTGCCCGGTAGTAATCCTCTGAAAGGCATGACAGGGCCTGAGGGACTGCTTACAAAGGATCCTCGATTTAATACTTTCTTATAAAAGATCTTCCCTGGCTGGCCATGAAGATCAGGAGTCAGAGTCCATACCATCTTTGTTGGATGTATGGCATGGAAGAATGCAGAGATAGGGTAATCTCTGTGCATCTTTGGCAGAAACAAGATCGTGCCCTCAGCAGAAAATACCCAATCTTCCTTCTTGGGCTTCGTCTGGGATTGCTTATCAATCACATCCCCAAACAAGAATGCTGGTTTCTTGTACTCAGTCCCATCTATGTATGTCAGGGGTTCCCCACTGATCATACTCAGCAACATCCTTTCTCCTTGGGTCGAGATCAGAGTTCCCCTTTCTTGAGGATACTCGTTTCCAGAGATAGGGAATATCACATGGGACAAGTCCTCCAGATAGTTGGAATTCAGCATTCCAGTAGTAGAGCCCATCACTTCAGCCAGAGGGGGAATCTGTAGGTCCACTACAAAAGAAGCAAGAAAATAAGTCAGTTTTACGTTAAACGCTACACCCTTGCACTATATGCCAAAACTTGACAGTCTGAATTTTTACGCCAGACTACAAAAATTTGACTTTTTACGCTAGAATTTACTTCCAGTGCGTAAAAACTGATAGTTTGCAGTATACGCCAAAACCTAACAATCTGAGTTTTTATGCCATATTGCAAAAATTGAGTTTTATGCTGGAATTTACCTCCAGTGCGTAAAAACTCAAAGTTTGCAGTATACGCCAAATTTTGACAGTAAGTTTTACGCTAGATGGCAAAAATATGGAGTTTTACGCTGACACTTTAGGAATATGGGCGTATTGACGCATACACGTACAACGTGTGCGAAGGATTTTCTCCTCTCGAAGTCTCTACCTGTGATGCCCAGAGCGCAGCTAGACGGCGGAGCACGTCATTCAGAATGAGGCTCACTTGGCCTAGTGGGAGTCGCTCGTGCTTGAGCAGAGGAGCGAGATGAGGAAGCAGCTTTGTTTCCCTTAGCCGCGGAGGCCTGTTTTGGTGCCATGGCGAATCTGAGTTCTCAGAAAAGAGACGAAGACGAAGAGTTCTCAGAAAGAGTGTAAACCTCCTCACCCAAAATTAGGGCTACTTGGCATAGATAGAGAGATTAGGTCTAATTAGAATCCAATTAGAATTAGAAACACGGAAATTAATTAATTATGCGATATTTTATATCGCTTAACGCACCTTACCGTTGCTTTGATAATTAGAGCACTACTCTAGCCATTGCCTATCTACAAATTCACAATCTCATTCTAGACATGCCTGCCTACTATTCTGACCTTTGTGTAACTTATAATATTGCTTTCTTGTGCTACATTTTAGTCGCACAATAAACGTCGCGGACATTATTATTTTAATTCTAAATAAATTCTAACTCTGTACCCTTGTGCGTTCCAATTGAAATTAGGAACACAATCCTGACCGTTTTGTACAACCCAAATTTTATTAATATTTTTCACTGTATCCTCTACGTCCCTGACACTTGTGTCCCACCTTAATTTCTTCCCAGGTACTTCTAATTAATTTCAGAACATCGTGTGCATTCAATTTAATAAATTAAATCTAATTTCCATCTTTGTGCAATTTTTCTAATTATTGGGCATTTTTATGCAAAATTTTATTGAGGTGTCCACACCATTGGACAATACGTAAAGAAATCCAATTTTCCCTTCACATGATTTTTTCCCATAATTTTTGGGATGTACCACGCGCAACATCGCACCCGTATATTAAACCTATCCTTGCATTTAAACAAATGCAATTATGTCCTCCTAACATCCTCATGTGAGCCCAAGGCCCAACTCCAAGGAGGTGTTGACCAAGCCCCCTCCTAGGACAAAAAAACCCTAGCTCACATGTATAAATATACATCATTATTCCTTTTTCTAAATTACATCAAAACCCAAAACACATATAACTTCTCAGCCGACATTGTTCATCCCCTCCCCTATCCCGGTTCGGCACCATCCCCGACCATCCCTAATCGCCGGAGCTCCGCTGGCCCTCTCCCCGAGTTCACCTTCCCTCTCTCCTTCCCCATCCTTGTCGAATCCCTCGACCGGATCCTCCCACCGCCTCGGGCCAAACGCATCCGCCGTGGCTGCACACACCACCAGCCGCCATTACCTCGGTCCCGCTGTAACCCGATGAACCTCGTCGGACCTCGATGAACCGCCAGCAACCACCCCGTCCTCCTCCTCAAATCCCTCATCCTCGACGAACCACCATCCACGTCTCCCCTCCACCGCCACCACCACGGGAACCGCCTGCATATCCTCCACCGAGACACTGCCGATCCCAACCTCGACCCATTGCTGAACACCCCCCGCCGTGCATCCTCCTGCACGAGCGACCCCGAGCCGCTATGCTCCGCCGGCCTCGACCTTCCGTGACCCCCGTCTCCTTCCCTCGAGCCACTGCCTCCACCTCCTCCGCCTTGCTCATCCTCCCCATGGGCGGAGCAGTACCCTCCATTACCAACATCCCCATACACTATCATCACCCGTCTCCTGTTGCCCCGGGCACCCCTTCCCACCTCCGCCGGTCATCCACGGCCAGTGCACCATCACCTCCAGCTTCCCCACGACCCCTCCACCGCCATCAGCCACCCTCGACCACTACACGACTGCTGCCAGAGCCGCCTACTGCTGCTGCAACTGCTGCCGAGACTGCTGTTGCCACTGTTGCTCCTCCGTGCACCACCGGAGCTTCGCCCCTTCGTCGGCGATGACCCCTCGTACGACGGACACCCCCCAAACATGACACAGTACGGTATACCCCCTCACTTATGTATATATGTATATATATATGTATAAATGTATACGTATATGTACATATGAATTATTTTATGTATATATAAGTATTATATAATATATATGTATGTATATATGTATATATGTATATCTGTATTTATGTATACTTATGTATAAATATATATATGCTTATTATGTATTTAGATATATTATGTATATATGTATTATGTGTTTATTTAATGTATATATGTAATTATGATACTCGTATATATGATATGTATTGTATTTGTATACGCATTTACGTACTTATGTATGTATGTATGTATGTATATATGTTTAATAATTTATTTATTACATATATATGATAGGTATGTATACATGTACTATGTTAGCATAAGTAATTAAGTATAGTGAAATATAGAGGGTTACAATTATTATTATCTGTTCGTAGGCATCCGAGACAGTGCTACCTTGACTGCTGATTCTGGGGCATTGCTTGCGCACACCAGAGTTCCAGACAAGTATACCTTGCCTTGTTATACTGTCTAAATTCTATATTTTAGCTGCCTGTTCATTGTTTTAGCTATTATAACTGTGCGCGTCCGAGAGAGACTCGGGTGCAGTCAACGAATGCGTTGACGTTAGGACTTGCGTCTGACCTAATGTCTACTAGACCCACCTAAAGTTATGGAGTTATTGGTATGACTCCCAGGCCTTTACACATTTCTTACACGTATTGTGAGTCTTATGTAGGGCACGAAGTTGCATATGTGGTTGGCCACCTGTACGTGTAGGTCGTGCAACGGATAGGGTATAACTGCTAATAGTGATGCATGTTAGAAGACTTAGCAATTATTAGTTGGCGGAGCATAGACCATCGTGGTACGATGGCCTAATCCTTGTCCTTGTTTGGTTGTAAGGTTGGGCTATTATTCTATCGCTAGACTATGAGCCAGAGTTACGATGCCGCGGCTTAGTAGCTAAGGCGTGTTATGGATACAACATGCATAAATCATTGGGCGGGGATAAAGACTAATAGGCGTATGGGACACCCACTTCTTTTATACAACTGCCACACTCGACGGAGTGATATGGACGATATATACTATACTGCTGCCACGTTCTTCGGAGCGATATGGACGATATACTACACTGTTGCCACGTTCTTCGGAGCGATATGGATGATATATTATACAGATGCCATGCTCTTCGGAGATGGACGTTATTATATTCCTGTACCCGTGTTCTAGGGGGCATATGTGTCATATACTAGCCGGTTGTCATAATTGGTGAATTACGTCAACATATGTCTAGCCTACACATTCCCATACACTCAAGTTGTCCTCAAATTGTATTTTACTTAGATGGTTAGGTCACCCTGGAGTTTTACAGTATTTACTTTATGGCATGCTTTTATGTATCTTGTTATGTCCCTCTGAGGACCTGGTCCCTTTCCAGGTGTAGATGTTCGTGAGTATTCGCAGGAGCGCTGATCTGGACTGGTTACTTATATTCCAAGGAGGTCTTCTCTTCGAGTCACAGTTGTAGGTAGTTATTGTACTTATATTGTATTTATCTTGCTTATTCTTTCTTCTAGTTCGGCAGTGGATTTGTTTCCATCCGACTACCCTTTTTAGATGCTTTACATTGAGATCTAGTTATAGATATTGGTTATTCATTTATATATGATTTTTGTGGATAAGATTTAGCTATGCCCTGTGACATATATGTTTACCATTTATGAATTGTTATTCATATTACAACGTACGTATGTTATGGTTTCCATAAATTGGAGTGCCATATTCATACGACTGGCATGCTTATGTGTCCTAGTCCTATGTATTTTGGGACTGGGGTATGACAAAGAGGAGAAGGGTCTTGCAGAGACAGATGAAGGATTTTTTTTCTCATGACCTAGGGCTATTTATAGAGTTCAGATAAATTTTTCGAATCCTTAACCAAATCCGATCTTATCTGATCAGTTATGATTTGGGACCACGTCAGTCGATCATTTAAAAAGAAAGGCGGACAATCATGCTGCGTAACGGATCCCTGATTTTACGCTTGTTTGTGGTATTAAACGAAAGAATGAAAGTATATTTCAATGACGGGGTTTGTGCGAAACCCGCGCCCTTTGGTTTACAAACAAACTTGTACAATGTAATCCTATACGAGGATGTGGGAGTATAATTTATTTAATCTGGGTATAAATTGCTATAGGTGTCTGATCTGCGGTCGATCACTTTAGCCCTTGGACCACGCGATATTGAAGAAGTGCCGTGGAAGACAGGTAGCAGCTTCGAAGGTTGCTGGAGAGGGTGGATGCACGATGCCGAAGTCGTCGATCCCCGCTCTTTGCCTGAGCTCCGGGCTCTCTCTCTCTCTCTCTCTCTCTCTCTCTCTCTCTCTCTCTCTCTCTCTCTCTCCACCTTGTTCGATCTTCTCCGACTGTCGACCTTGGATCTGGTATTGGTACTCTTGACCGAATTTTCCGACCTGGGATCTGATATCGGTTTCTTGACCAATTTTCTTCGACCTTGTTCCCCATTGACAGGGGCCTTTATTTATAGAGTCTTTGGTGACAGTGACCACTCCGTTGGTGTAGCAATCGAGGAGTGGAAAGTACAGTACCCTTTTACACAATGGTTAAAGTAACCAATGCCTACGTATAGATGATCTTTTGACTGAGTGGGTGACGTGGATCCAACTAAGGGAACACAACACGTACGGTTGCTACTAAGATCATGGCGTAAAAGCCACGCAGGTAGGTATCCATTGTGTAGAAGAGGTTGGCGTAGAAGCCAAATGTCCGTCACCATGGCATAGAAGCCAAGTATGCATAGAAGCCGAACAGGCATGGAAGCCGAGCAGGCATAGAAGCCGAACAGGCATAGAAGCCGAACAGGCATAGAAGCCGAGTAGACGTGGAAGCCGAGTAGTCGTAGAGACTGAGTGGGCGTGGAAGCCGAGTAGTCGTAGAGACTGAGTGGGCGTGGAAGCCGCATGAGCACAGATCCTGAATGGGCGTAGAGGCCGCTGCATATCGTGCCAGAATGGGCTTAGAAGCCGCTTGAGCACAGATCCTGAATGGGCGTAGAAGCCGCTGTACACCGTGCTGATGTGGACGCCTTAGCCAGAATTACGGCTTTTGAAGATTTAACCAAATCTCTTACAGAGATTTGCCATCACCTTATGCATTAAATACGGAGGCGTGTTTCGAAGGTCTGCAGGCCTTCTATGCACCCGTCACAGAGACGTGTCTTGAGAGAAACTATCACCGCCCTGTGCAATTAGACGTGGAGATGTGCCTCGAATCCCGTACGAAGTGCAGCTTTTGACGTGGCAGGCGGTTTGTCTGCTGCGGAGCGTAAAATAGCTCATGTTTGCCTGTGTAAAACAGGGCGACGTATTCCCTTGTACGCAAAAGAGCGGTTTATGCTGAGGGGACCCCGGTAAACGACGGTTTGGTGATGTTTTACTAAATCCTCTGCAATAAATGGTGAGATCCGCCATCATACTGTGGGACACATCCTGAGAGGTCTGCCATCGTTTTCAGCCGTCGTTTGGGTAGCCGTGCATCACCTTTTGTCAGGAGTCAGAGGTCAGATTCACTGCGTGACTTGACAGGTTCATTTCGGGGAAGATGAAGCATTCCTCGTACGCTATCACGCTGCTTTGAGAGCGGTTGAGTTTTACGCCATGGAGGTGATGAAGAACTCTTTTTCACGCTAGAGCGGCCTGGACGTACTGTATTTATACGGATGGTCCTTTGAGCTTTATTCTTCACGCTGTATTTTAGCGGAGAAAACTCTGTCGTACGCCTGATGGCTCTGAAGGCCTTTGCTTACGCTGCTCTGTATCAAGAGGCTGTGTAGCTTTTCCCAGCGTATTTTTCATGCTTCTACAAGACCTCCTTCAGAGCTTTTAAATTCCTTGGAATTTGAAACGCTTTGAACGAAGCATGAATGGCCCCTCGTAACTCGAAACGTTTCTGAGTGGAGCGTTGAAACGGTCGGTGCAGACTTTATGGCGGATTTATGGGGGACCGCTGTGATCTCTTTTGCCTATAAAAGGCTGGGGGAGTTAGCCTGTTCTCCCCACATCTTCATCACCACGCAGAGATGATCACCAGAGTTCGCCGGGTCAATTTGAGGAAGAAAGAGATCATGTTCTTCCAGCATGTAAGGAGCCGAAAAAGACGGCGTCTTCGAGCAAGTGTCCACTGCAACGATGGATCATGGAAGGATATCTTAGCCTCCCTTGCTCGGGATAATCAGCAACTTTGTATGGCATTGCCCCAGGAGAGAGAAAGGGTCGTATTTGACCACGGCGGCTGGCATGCCGCGCCTTCTCTCGATGCCCTCCGGTGACGAGAGTCAGACAGACTCATTCTGTCCCGGATTGACCGGTGCACGGAGCATGGGATCTGCAAAATCTATGCAGGCCCAGTTCTGTATCCGTCCGCCGTTGATCATTGCCATGTCGGTCAGTTTGCTGGAGCTGACCGACTGCCAGAGGAGATGGATGAAGAATTGAAGCCCAGCAAGAACCTATCAGAACAGCTTCTGGGCGATCTTCAGACGACGAGGGGGTATCTCCTTTGTAGACAGAGTTTCCCTCAGATGTAATCATGAAAATGAAAAGAAAACCCTTGTAGATTGGATTTTTCTCATATGTAATCATGATTTTGATCTTTAATAAAAATCTTCTTTCTTCTTCATATGATCATCTTGCCATATGTTGTTGTGAAGTCTGAATATGTGCAGCTTCAACACGTCTGAATCTGTACGCCGACTCTGTAGAAAGAGTGCTAGGTCCTGTCCTTTACGCATAGCGAGTAGTTCATAGAACGCTGTAGAGCATTTTGAACATCTTAGAACTGTCCTGTTGCTGGGACTGAGGAACCGCGTAGAGCTCTGAACTTCTGATAAACAAAATTTTTGTTCAGTCTTCGCCTTCAAGAGTGACTTCTCGAAAATCTCTTGGAACAGGGTCGAGGAATGGCTGTCAAAAACTGAGTTATCATCTTTTGATAGACGAGGTATTCAGACTGGAGTTTGGATGAACCTCCAATTGACCCGAGAAGAGTAATTTGTCAATGTTTGAACTCTTGTATATTTCGGGTACTTGGGATATATTGAGGCCAAGGAGGAGTATCTTCTCTGTGAACTCCTGTAATTGACCATCTTGGGGACCGTTCGAATATACGAAAAGTCGTGGAGCGAGAAATCATCAGTCTGTAGCCTCCGGGCGTAAAATACCGTCGAGCGTGAAATCGTAGACTTGTAGTTCCTGTGCGTGAAGTCATGGGTTTTGTGGCCTCTCGAGCATAAAAGCTACTGAGCACAAAGGCATCCGGGCCAAAAACCTGACTTGTAGCTGTCGAACGTAAAGTTGTAGATTCGTAGCCATCGAGCGTAGGAAGCTCCTTTAGCGTAGAACTGTATATCTGTAGCCTGTGAGTGTAGAACACCATCGAGCGTGAAATCGTAGACTTGTAGTTCCTGTGCGTGAAGTCATGGGTTTTGTGGCCTCTCGAGCATAAAAGCTACTGAGCACAAAGGCATCCGGGCCAAAAACCTGACTTGTAGCTGTCGAACGTAAAGTTGTAGATTCGTAGCCGTCGAGCGTGGGAAGCTCCTTTAGCGTAGAAATGTATATCTGTAGCTCCTGAAAAGAAAATTTCTCCGAACGTGAAGTCTTGCGGATCTGTTGCTTCTGAGCGTAAACTGAGCGCTATCGAGCGTGAGATCATCGATTTGGTATCTGCTGAGCGTAAAGTCGTAGATTTGTGGCCTCTCGAGCGTAAAAGCTACTGAGCACAAAGGCATCCGGGCGTAAAACCATAGACTTATAGCTTCCGAGCGTGAAACCGTAGATCTGTTGCTGTCGAGCGTAGAAAGCTCCTTCTGCGTAGGACCTGCTGAACCGTCTTTGCACGAAAAAACTTTTCGAATTTGCTGACTGTCCGTCTTTCAAGGTTAGTGGTCTGACGTGGCATCCAATCATAACCCTTTATTCAATTTTGTGAGATTTGGTTAGGGTCTCGAGGAGTCCGTCTGAGGATTCGAAGAGTCGGCCCGAACTCTATATATATCCCAAGTTCTCTGAGAGAGAAACTTTTTATCCGTCTTCTGTGAAAGAGAGCTTTCGACTGTTCGAGTTTTCTTCGTTCCCTCGAATCTTCAGAAAATGGCGTCGAAACAAACCTCCTTCTCTAAGGGAAAGGGTATAGGTTCCTCTTCTCATTCTTCCGCCCCAGCGAGGGAGTCTTTGGTCGGTCAAGGCGAACTTCCTTCTGAGCGAAGTATCCCGCCGACGAGCAGGCACCCGGTCTTTGAGGTAAAGCCTTCGGGGTGACAAAAACGACGAAAAATCTTTCGCACACGTTGAACGTGATCGCGCTAGGTCGTCTTCTGTGCTGATAGCCTCTTCTTGAGGAAGATGATGCGCGGAGGCGTTTTCATCTTTTACGCCCATATTTCTAATGTGTCAGCGTAAAGACTCCATATTTTCGTAGTTCTGGGCGTAGAAGCTCTGGCTACCAAAAATTGGGGTATATCATAAAATTTGAATTTTTACGCTTGTGGGGGGACCTCCGGCGTAAAATTGCCAGATTTGCACAATCCTGCGTAGAGCACAGACTGTTATTTCTTTTGGTCCGTATGTTCGTGCAAGACTTGTGATGACGTATTTTCCTTGCACTTTTGTAGTTGACTTGGGTGAGTCTCCACTGGCCGAGGTGATGGGCTCCGCTGCTGGGATGCTGCACTCGAACTACTTGGAGGATCTGTCCCATGTGTCCTTCCCTATCTCCGGACCCCAGTACCCTGAAGGAAGGAGGGTCTTAATATCGGCTCAGGGCGAGCGAATGCTGCTGAGCATGATCAACGGGGAGCCTCTGACTTATGTAGACGGGGAGCCGTACGTAAAGCCGGCTTTCCTTTTTGGGGACATGATCGACAAACAGTCCCAGACGAAGACTAAGAGGGAGCCCTGGGTCTTCTCAGCCGGGAATTTGGTTTTGTACCTGCCAACGATGCCGAGGGATTATCCCATCTCGGCCTTCTTCCACGCGACGCATCCTAGAAAGATGTCGTGGACGCTGACTCCTGATCTTCACGGTAAGCCGGGGAAGATTTTTCATCTGAAAGGAGCTGACCAGGGGTCATTTGTCAGTCGCCCCTCCAGCGTTGTGACGTTGTTCAGAGGACTGTGCCCGGGCAGTGTTCCAAGAGAGGATAGCTTGGTGATCCAGCCGGTCCAATTGCCGACCTTCTGCAACGATTTCATGGGTCGAGGAGGGGTATATCCTAAGGAGAATCCTCGGTGCAATGGGTGGATCGCCCCAACGAACTCTCGATGGAGATGCCTAGCTGACTGGGCCTTGAAGCACTTCCAGAGAGAGTTGGAGGGCATTGGACTATATGCTGCTGTGAGTGCGACGAGCGTCGGGTTGCCTCCGAATCCTAATTTGTTCCTGGCGCTGATGGAGCGGTACATTCCGTTCACCGGGACCTTTGCCACTCTACCGGAGGAGTTGGGGTTGGCGCTCCACGAGATGGCAGTTGTCTCGAGACTGCCGATGGGGGATACTCCCTATGAAGAGTATGTTCCCACCAACCGGGAGTTGGGGGATTTGGACCCTCGGGTGGCGGAAGTATATCAGGAGCTGATGTGTCAATACTTCATGTGCACTGCCTTTTATAACGAGCCTTCTGATTTGGCTCACACCACCAAGTGGATGTCCTACCTCTTCTTCCACCGAGCCGGGGCCGCCAGGTCGGAGAAAGCCTCGGGTGGCAAGAATGAGCCCGTGAACTGTTTGGGCGTGCTTAGTACCCAGGTTGTGGAGACTCTTATGGAGGAGGCTGAAGCTCCGGACCAGATTCTTGTCGAGGGGGTAGGAAAGTACCAGGAAGGCACCAAGGCCTGTAGTTACTTGAGGCGTTGTCGCAGGCCTTTGTCTAAGGAAGCCCAACTGGCTGGTTTCCTCTCCATATGGTTGTGCCGAGTAGTGGTGCCAGGTACCGCATCCGCGGACCGCATTCACCGAAACATCCTGTGGCCGGCAGTGCGCCTGGTGTTTGGGGTAAGACTGGGCTTGCTTCCTGCCATGGTGTACCGTATACAGGCTGGCTTGAGAGCCATAACTGACGGGTTGCTCGTCGACGAAGCTCGACGTGAGAGTTTTCCCAGGGTGGAGTTACCATACCTATACTTGATGGGATGGTTGGTTCTCCACAATCCCCGGGTGATGTCTCCTGGGTCCGGTAGCAGCTCGGGGGGTATATTCTTGCTGAATTACAAGGATTCCTCCTGGAATGTGAGCACAGTTTTAGACTGCTGGCTGGTGTTGAACCTCGGCCACGGTTGAAAGCTTCTCTGTACTGTTCCCCCCGTGCATCACAATCAATCAGGGGTGCGGCTTGAGGATTCAGGTGGAGAGAAGATCGACCTTTCCCCGAAAGCTTTTAACTGGTTGGTCTGTATTAGACCCTCCCATCTGTTGTACAGGAGCGAAGATCACTGCTTCTTCGAGCCCTACTTGCCTAGTCGGTTTGCCAGGCAGTTTGGGTACGATCAGCTGCATGTGGGCAATGCCGTTACCTGCTTTAGGTCCAGGGGCGGACTCATTGATGGAGCTAGAGGGTGGCGATATTTCCTCATGGGTTGTACGAGGGCAACCTTCATTGTTCCGGTCGTTATAACCTCCACAGAGCTTCGCATTCTCCATTCTTACGCCCAGTTTAACGTGGCGATTAACACCTTCTATCATGATTTCGACGTGCGTGGAAGCTTCCAGGTGCCTTCTCCCAAGCCTGGGGGAAGAGTTGACGTCCCTTCGGTTTCTTCGGACGAAGGTGAGGAGTCTGGTACTCCGGACGAGCCTCTGGTATCGGTGCCGAGGTGCGAAGTGCCTCTGCCTGCGGGGGCTTTGGTAGTCCCTTCTGGGAAGCGACGGGCTTCTGCTCTGAAGGAAGTTTCTTTTCGCAAGAGGAGGAAGGAGACGGTTGCTCCTCCTCTCCGCATTCCTGGTATTGCGGCTCCTGGGAGTGAGCCTGCCTCTCCCTACCTCGGGGATAACTCCTTGGCTGGAGGTTCCTCACCTTCTAGAGAGGGGCCTCCTACAGTTCCGGTCGTCGATGCCGGAGAATCCTCGTTAGAGGTGGCTATGGCGGCTACTGCTCCAGGTAGCAGAGCGAGATTGCCTGTGTGGCCGAGACAGATGGGAGAATCTTTCCCGAGGCCAGCAGCGGGCATGACTCCTGCCGCGTTAGTGAGCGCGCCTGGCGAGATTTCGGCCGATGAACTTCGACCACGTCTTGGTGGAGGCCTGACAGAACTCTCGGCGATGTCGGTCGGCCCACCTCCTTCTCCAGGCATGACGATTCGCATTGCGTCATTAAGGCGTGGTTTAGCTATATCGACTGCAGATGCGTCGTATATGCCGTTGGCTCCGGGTAAAATGTCGTTTTTATGTCTCCTTTGAGAAAGATTGTCATCATACTGATATTGACTTTCTCATTTTCTTCTCAGGGGATAGCGCCCACGGGGAGTATAGCGTTGAAGCGCATTCTGGTTCCGCTCGGGCTTTTGACGAGGAGGCGTTCGTCTTTGATGAGGAAGTGGCTTCGGGGGCCAGTACGCCTGGAGTAGCTTCGTCACCTCGAGAGGAGGATGAACACGTCATCGTGACCTTGCCTCTTGTGAGTGTGGTGACGATTTCGACCGCCATTACCGCACCTTCTTCGATTGCGCCATGTGTCGATGCGACGGCTGTGGCCACCTCATCTGCAATCATCCCTGGAGAGGGACTTGCAGACATTGCAGGTGCTCCCGGCATTCAGTCGGATCTAGTTGCGTTGACCGAGCAACATACCAGCCTTTTCTACACCGGTTTGAGAACGATGGTGTCAATGGTGTTACCGAAGAGTCTGGATTTTGAGCGCCTGAGAAAGACTTCTCTTGCTTTGATCGGGGTCATCAGGGAGATCGGCGATCCTGGGGTAGCTGACGCCCTGGAGGCGGTGGTTAATGGGTTAGAGCAACCTATTAACGAATATTTGCAGCTGACTCGGGGTCTCGATGCTGATGTTCAGGCTCGGTTCGACCTCATGACTGTGCGGCTTGCTACAAAGGTGGAAAGCCTAGACAACTCTATCCAGAAGCATAAGCTGGAGGTGGATAGGAGAAAAGTTGTCGTGGAAGAGGCTCTTGCCGTTGAGACGCGGTGTCGCTCTGAGCATGAAGGGAATGCAGCGAGGGTCTCCAAGCTGAAGGAAAAACTCACTCGGGCAGAGGAGTGGGCTTCTCAGTCGCTGGCAGGTCTAGACGTAGCGTCCGGTCGACTGAGCACAGTGCGACGGGAGCTGGACCGTGCAGAAGCTGCTCGCGCGGGCTGTCTTCGGGCAAAGGCTGATCTGACCATCACGGACACTCCCGAGGCACGGCTGGTGCAGGCTCGTGCCGACGCCTTGGTTCTTAGGAATAAGAGGATAGCTGCGCTGGAGCGGCAGATTCACAATCTGACTCACCCGCCATCATGATGTATCCTTTTCCCTTTTTGCTTGCCCAGATGTAATTCTGCCTCCCTCTCGGGAATAAATAAAGGCGACTCTTTTCTGACTTTTGTGGACCCATCATTTCGGAATATAAATGATCGGTTTTGGTGAGAATGTTATCAGAGGTAGTATGGACATGATAGACTCCCGATAAACTTCTTAGCAGGACACGTCTATTCAGAGGTCATACGGACATGATAGAGCGTAACCCTACTAATTGCGTTTTGGAAGTAGTTTTGTCAGAATCGAGGGCCTTTCTATGTCCCACCCGAGCAGGGGGGATTAAGCATAGTACCTTTTTAGGAATTTGCCGTTGATAGGAGCCATTAACAGGTCTCCATTAGGCTGGGCTATCCTGTAGGCGCCGTTCGAGAACGTTGTCTCGATCACATAAGGGCCTTCCCACTTGGGTTGGAATTTGCCTTTACTTCTGTGGGTAAGAATCATCGGTCTTCTTACGGCTAGAACTAGCTCGCCGACTTTGAACACTCTTTCCTTCACTTTATGATTAAAAGTCTTGGAAATGCGTGCTTGGTAAAGCGCAATACGCTGTTGAGCTTGTAGGCATTTCTCGTCTAATCCTTCAAGCTCTTGGAGCCTTAACAGGTGATTCTTTTCTCGAGTCAACTCACTAGTCACTGCTATCCTGAGCGACGGGATTTGGATTTTGATGGAAAGAACTGCCTCGGTCCCGTAGACCAGTGAAAAGGGGGTACAACCTGTAGGTGTCTGTACCGTTGTACGGTATGCCCAGAGACATTCGCCCAGCTTCTCGTTCCAGTCTCTTTTGTTTGAAGAAATGAACTTCTTCAGGAGTTTGATAATGGTTTTGTTGAAAGCTTTCGCCAAACCATTAGCAGCTGGATAATATGCCGTAGAGGCAATATTATGTATTCGACTTTTATCGCAAAATTGATGAAACGCTTGGCTGATGAACTGAGGCCCATTGTCATGGATTATCCTTCGAGGAATCCCAAAGCTATAAATGACATGGTGCTTGATAAAGCTGATCACGCAGACGCTTTTACCTCAGCCAGAGGGATTGTCTCTGCCCATTTGGAGAAGTAATCCGTGATGGCCAGTATGAACCGGTGGCCTCTGGAGGAAGACGGGTGAATGGGACCGACGATATCCATACCCCATGCTTCGAAGGGCCAGGATGCGACTGTAGGATGTAGATATTCAGATGGTTGGTGTATGAAGTCTGTATGAACCTGACAGGCTCTGCATTCTCTTGTATAGCTGATCGCGTTTGTGATCATAGTGGGCCAGTAGTAGCCCATTCTCCTGATACGATCCTGTAGCTTAGGACCGGGCTGATACGCTCCGCATACGCCGTCGTGAGCTTCTCGGATAATCTGCTGTGCTTCATCGTCTGAGAGACATCTTAATAGCCGTCCATCGTAGGTTCGACGATATAGGCAGTGTGAAGATGCATCGAAATAGAAGCGTAATGATCGTCTCTTGACGGATATTGCTTCTTTGGGGTCCTCTGGCAAGATTCCGTATACGACGAAATCTATGAAGGGACTTCTCCAGTCCCTCCCGGGGGGATCTGTGTTCACAGCGTGGCTGCGTTCTATGTGAAGGTTTTTTTTCATGCAAAATAAATCTCTGTTAAGAAGGATCACCGAATCTTGCCTTCTTATAGGGGTAGCTAAGTCCGCAGCTAGACTGGCCAGGGCATCAGCTTCCAGATTCTGAGATCGAGGTACATGCTCTAGGAAGAACCCTTTGAACGTCATGGCTATCTCGATTGTCGCTCGGTGATAGGGGATGAGGTCTGGATTCCGGACTTCGTATATCCCTCTGACTTGATTAACGATAAGCAGAGAATCGCCGAAAGCTTCCAGGGATTCGACCCCCAGCTCTTCAGTGACTTGGAGCCCGATCAACAGGGCGTTGTATTCCGCCACATTATTGGAGCATGGTTCATTAAGAGAGTATGCCCGGTAGATGACGAGTTTATCAGGAGTGACCAGGACAATTCCTACCCCTGAAACCACGTTTCCCTGGGCGCCAGTCCTGGAGGCACCGTCAAAGAACAGTTGCCATGTGTCACTTTCCATTACGAAATTACATTCTGCAACTTCGTCGGGAATGTCTTCGTATAACTTGGAGGCCTCCGGGATCGGATGAGCAGCCAGAAAGTCAGCCAGCGCTTGGCCTTTGATGGACTTCTGCGGGATGTACACCATGTCATATGGTGTTAACAGCATCGCCCAGATTGTGAGTCAGGAATTAAGAATACTCGGCTTGCTCATCAGTACTCGAAGAGGGTTGATCCTGGAGATGATATGAATAGTCTGGCCGA
The DNA here is from genome assembly GCA_036927795.1 of Iris macrosiphon. Classification (NCBI taxonomy): domain Eukaryota; kingdom Viridiplantae; phylum Streptophyta; class Magnoliopsida; order Asparagales; family Iridaceae; genus Iris; species Iris macrosiphon. Next base: position 79,343,899 of record JAYESA010000017.1, on the reverse strand, counting down.
TGACGTAGTGCCGTGTCTTTTGGATAGCGAACATCAGAGCCAGACATTCTTTCTCCACTGGGTTGTACCGGTGTTCGGTTCCGACCATCATCCTGCTGAGGTAGTAGATAGCCTGCTCATGCCCCTCGTCGTTCTTCTGCGCTAGAAGAGCTTCTAGCGAATGATCCATTGCTCGGACGTACAGAAAGAACGGTTTCCCCATGATGGGAGGCACCAGAACTGGCGGACTGGTGAGGTAGCGTTTGATCTCCCCGAATGCTTGCTGACAGGTTTCGTCCCATACGAAGGATACACCTTTCTTCATGAGGTGCGAAAAAGGCTGGCATCTTCCTGAGAGGTTGGATATGAACCTCCGGATATAAGCCAGACGGCCTTGAAATCTCCGGAGTTCCCTCAGATTGCGGGGCGATCGTATTTCTACGATGGCCTGGACTTTGTCAGGGTCCACCTGGATGCCTTTGGCAGTGATAACAAATCTCAGGAATTTGCCACTAGATACGCCCAGGAAGGACTTCGTAGAGTTCATCTTGAGTTGATGTCGACACATTAACTCGAATACCGTCCTTAGGTCCTGAATGTGATCATCCTTGAGGCGGCTCTTGACGGCTATGTCGTCTACGTAATACTCTACTATTTTGCGTAAATGTTCATGGAATATGTCGCTCATAGCCCGTTGGTACGTAGCCCCGGCGTTCTTCAATCCGAAGGGCATGACCGTATAGCAATACACTCCCAACGGGGTACGGAAGGCAGTGTGCTTTTCGTCTTCAGGATGCATCTTGATCTGATTGTATCCTGAGAACCCGTCCATGAAAGACATGCGTTCAAAACCGCAGGTGTTTGTCGATCATGATGTCCGTGATGGGAAGAGGAAATTCATCCTTGGGGCAGGCCGCATTCAGATCTCGGTAATTGATGCAGATACGTACCTTCCCATTTTTCTTCATGACTGGGATAACGTTGGCGACCCAGTCGGGATGTTGTTCTTCCCGGATGAACCCATAGGCTATCAGCTTTTTGACTTCAGCTTCAATGGCGTCCATCATGTCCGGTCGGAACCGGCGTTGGTGCTGCTTCACAGGCTTTGAGTCAGCCAATATGTTGAGTTTGCGAGTAGCCACCTTAGGGTCTAGGCCCGGCATGTCTCCATAATCCCATGCAAAGACGTCGACGTATTTCTTTATCAGCTGTATGATTTCTTCCCTTTTGGCTGGTGGAAGATTGTCACTGATAAATATCGGCTTTGGCGAAAGCTCACCCCCAACATCGATTTGGATAACTTCGTCTTTGGTTGGAGGTTCCCTTTGTTCGAAGCAGAATTCCCACTGTGTATCCATTTGCTGAGCCAAAGAGTCATTCTCAAACAGCTCAGAATCTCGTTCCTCTGCTTCTGAGGGATCTGTCATCACCATATTTGCTGATAGTGCTTGTTCGAGAGCATCAGGTGAGTCGGGGGGTGACGAGCCGTCCCAGGAGGAGGAAAAGATGTCCTTATCCGACGTGGAAGCCGTAAGGGAGGTGGCATACCCTAACTCGAAACGAGTTTGTTGGTAGCGGGGGTCGCCGCGTGGCGGCGTTCTTCTGCCTCTTCCGTAGTTGAGGCCCGACTTTCACTTCAAGTCGTATCCCATGTTTTGCATGATCTTCAGCGCTTGAGGGCTATATCGGTGAACCTGCATCTTCCCAGTATCGTCATCCAAAGGATCTTCCTGGATGGCTGGCTGATTGCGCATGCGGCCGAATACTATTAGACTATGACTGCTGCAGGTAGGCGGGATTATGAAGATAGAATTTTCATACGGTCCATACGTTGTGATGACGTTGGATGATGATGCTGCTTTCCAGATATGCGGATGGTAGGAGTCCATAGCTTCCAAGAACTTTCGTGCTATGGGTTCTACCTCGTCACGGGGAGTGGGTTCCTGATTTAGAATCTGAGTATTAATGTACTGGAAAAGAGGATGTTTATTGCTATCTGGAACTCCGTTCCTGGTCGTATTTACATCGGTCGGCTGCTTGTCGCGCCGAAGGTTGATGACCAAAGGTGGAGGCTTCTGGTTCAGAGTAACCGCTGGAGAATTGCCTCTTTTCCCCGAGCTGGATCTGTTCAGGTGAATAGCCATGGGCTCTATGGCTTTTGGACGAGTGGTTCGTCATTTCACTCTGATCGACAGCGGTAGTGCGACAGAGGGTTCTCCTGGCTCCCGGTGGGATTCCTTCTCTGTCTTGCCTGCCACTTCTTCTGTGTGGTCCTGCGAGTACAACACGGCGTCGGAATAGTAGGACTCTACTCCTTTAAATGGGTTTAGGTCGGCCACCTCCGTTTGTACCATCCCTTGGGGGTCTACATATTTAAGACATTGATGTAGAGTTGAAGGAACGATGTTGTGATCGTGGATCCACGGTCTTCCCAGCAAGATGTTGTAGGATACCTCTGAATCAATCACGTAACATGTGGCCACTGATCTGAGGTTGCCAATCTGGATCCTCAGGCGAACCTTCCCTACCGGCTTACTTCTTCCGGCGTTGAATCCCACGATTGTAGTGGAGGTGTAAGCCAGTTCGCTGGTAGGAATCCTCAAAGGTCTGAGCAGACTGTGCGGGATGATGCTGATCGATGATCCCGGATCTATGTGAATTCGATCAACCTCCATGGAACCGATGTACCCGGTGTAATAGAGGGGTCTGTCATGCCTGTTATGTTTTAACAGTATGTCGTTTTGGGTGAAGGTGATATTTGGGACCACCTCCATCACACTGTGGCATTGAGGGCACGCCCCTGGTTCTTCGTCGGGAGATTTGAGCTGGGTCAAGCATGCCTCCGCCTGTATCAGTGCTTCACTCAGGGCTAGACGAGTGTCTTGGGAGAGCCTGAGTAGCTCGAAGATGGAGAGCCTGGCCGGCGTATTAGCCAGTTGGGCTAGGATGTCGAAGTTATACGGCTTCTCAAAACCTTTGTTCAGAATATTTTTTACAGGTTTATCGAAGCGCACTTCTCTTTGATTTCCTTTGTCCGCCGGTGTCGGTTTTGAAGGGTTGGCTTCCGATATGGCGGGGCTTGGCCCTGCAGGTTTGGCAGTTGAAACGTCTGCCGGTATATCCTCCTGACTTGCTCCGTAGTCATTGAGGTAGGCTCTCCCTGACCGGGTTGCAGCAAGTACCTCGTCTTCGTCTGATGGCGAAGAATTTGTGACCATATGGCATAGTTTGCACTTTGGGCTCCTCCTGGACGTAGCTTTAGTCTCTTTCTCGAGCTCTGACACCAAATCTGGATGAACCCACATAATCTTGCCGTGACGGGTGGTTAGGGGTACCAGGTTATGATTTTAATCCCTAGCCGGAGGGAGATTGACGATGTCCATTATGGCTCGGGAAATGGGCGTGATACTGTCCATGACTTCTTGGGGAGGCAGATCGCCAAACCGCAGAGAGATCATGTTGGCTGTGACCGTTTTCTCGGTGTCGTGCAGGGTGATGGCCTTAGCATCGATCAACCCCTGGATCTTCCTCTTCAGTACGTAACACATCTTTGTTGGGTGGTGTACGTATCTGTGGAAGATGCAGTATTTGGGGTCGTCGGTACTGCCGACCTCTTGGGGCCGCCTTAGCTCCGGCAGGGTGATCTTGCCACTTTTGACGAGACACTCAAATATACTAGGGATATCGTCGTCGTCGAAAGAGTAGACCTCGACGGGCTTGGAAGTCCCGGGCTTTGTCTGCGTGGTCATCGCCGTCTTTTGTCTGGACGTATTGACTGTCAGAGCTTCTTTTCCCTTGGAGCTGCGAGGATGGTCGCCGCTGGAAGATGGCCTTTTGCCTCTGTCGGAGGCGGAGATCATGATGCCGTTGTCGCGCGCCTTACGACTGTTGTCTTCGACGGCCACTGCCGAGACGATGAACGAGGGCCACTCATGGAACTGATATGGTCCTGTGAACACCGAGACTATAGGAAGGAGGTTCTTCTTGCAAATGTCTACTAACGCCGAGTCTGGAACTCCTAGAGGCATTTGTAAGGTGGCCTGACAAAAACGTTCGACGAAGGTACGAACGTCCTCCTTTTTCCTTTGCTTGACTTCAATGAGGGAGGACATAGACATGTCCATTCCACCCTCGTAGAATCATGTGAAGAATAGCGCTTTGAAGTCTTCGAAGGAAGTAATGCAGTTGTCCGCCAAGCTATGGTACCATTGATAGGCTACTCCTGAGAGGCAGCCCTTGAACACCCGAGTGAGGAAGGCGTCATTCCCTTGTAGCAACACCATCATCATACTGAAATAGTTCATGTATTGACTTGGTGATATTTTTCCTTCGAACAGAGCCATGGTCTGAGGTTTGTACTTCGGAGGAAAAGGGACTTCTTCCCAGATAGCCGGGTAAGGCTGGTTGATTCCCAGTTTCTTGAGCTGATCTTTGTGCCTCAAGGCGTCAAACTGGGCTTTCAACTCCCGCACTGCCTGCATCAGATTCTCAGTTGGAAGCGGAGGGACGGCTGACTCTTGATCTAGAGCAGGTTCTTGGCTTGGGTCGGATGGTGGTAAGTCTACCCCCATACGTATCTGAGTTGGAGGGACCGACGCTTGAGCCATGGCAGTCGCGTGCTAAGTTAGCATCATCTGGTGCATGTTCTCCATTACAGATTGCATTTGCTTCAAAGATGTCTCTAGCACAGTGATGCGTTGTTCCGCGTTTCTTGAAGCCTCCTCGCGTTCGTCTTCAATGGCGTAAGCTCCCACTTCTCTGGGCGTCATCGAAGGATTAGTATAGGTCACCGCAGAAGTCGACTCTACACTCTCAGCATCTGTTCTGGGAGATTGGCGACCCCCAGCGTCGAAATTAGACGAGTACGGAGCTGGTTGCTGTGACCTTGCCTGGGTGTTTTGGAACACCCCAGCTTCAGTGCTCCAGAGGAGATCTTCGAATCTTCTTCGGCTTGGAGGCCCAGAGGGATGACGTCTCGAGCTCGACCTTCTTCTGGGTATGCGTGAAGCCATGTTCACGGACGCATACGCGTGCTCTTCTTCCGGAAAAGACTGAGAGTAGCTCAATCGGTCAAAGATCGACCGTTTTGCTTTAGAACAGCAGCAGTCAATCACAATCTTATGACTATTACAATATTGCTCTCTAGGGGGCGTAATAGACATGTTGGAAGATCTCCTCTCCTTACGCTTCTGGACTAGGCATTCGCGTAGGTCAGGAGTAGCAACCGGAGCTTGCTTTACGCCGTGGGACTTCGCCTGGCGTAATTTGGAGATTCGCTCAGACTGGCGTAAAGCTGAAGAGGTCCTCAGTCGGCCATCGGCTTCTCGCATAATCCGGAGGGTAGGCAGATTGTTCTCTTGCTGGCGTACAGGCCGAGAGGTTGAATATTCGCCTGCTTGCTTCCCTTCGCGGAGATCACCGCGCTCATCTATTTTTTCGTAGAAGTCAGATATTGTTTCGCGCGTGGAGCGTGATCTGTTCTTCCGATTTGGTGTTGAGGCACCATCGAAAGTTTTGTCTGTACCGCACGTAGCGGGAGACTGATTCCTACGCGTAGAGCGCAGTGGATACTTCTGGGTTAGCGCAGAGGCCTTGCCCGAAGTTTTGTCTGTACCGCGCGTAGCGGGAGACTGAATTTTACGTGCAGGGCACGGAGGGAGCGATGCCACCACCTCATTGGTCGGAGAGATCGGAGAGATCGGAGAGTCCACAGGAATGGTTGAGGATGTCTTGGGCATCCACACTTTGCGCAGCTTCCTGTTGTCTTGGACGGAGAGAGAGTGAGAGCTACCCCCGGTTCGAAGCATGTCTTCGTAAGCAGACTGGTCGAAATGAACGACCATCGTCTTCTTTACGGTTCCTATAGATACCGCATCGTGTTGAGCAATTACTTTCTCGTCAAAAGAGAAAGACGTCCCCAGCAGAGTCGCCATCTTGTTTGTGGTATTAAACGAAAGAATAAAAGTGTATTTCAATGACGGGGTTTGTGCGAAACCCGTGCCCTTTGGTTTACAAACAAACTTGTACAATGTAATCCTATACGAGGATGTGGAAGTACAATTTATTTAATCTGGGTATAAATTGCTATAGGTGTCTGATCTGCGGTCGATCACTTTAGCCCTTGGACCACGCAATGTTGAAGAAGTGCCATGGAAGACAGGTAGCAGCTTCGAAGGTTACAGGAGAGGGTGGATGCACGATGCCGAAGTCGTCGATCCCCGCTCTTTGCCTGAGCTCCGGGCTCTCTCTTTCTCTCTCTCTCTCCTCCTTGTTCGACCTTCTCCGACTGTCGACCTTGGATCTGGTATTGGTACTTTTGACCGAATTTTCTGATCTGGGATCTGATATCGGTTTCTTGACCAATTTTCTTCGACCTTGTTCCCCATTCACAGAGGCCTCTATTTATAGAGTCTTTGGTGACAGTGACCACTCCGTTGGTGTAGCAACCGAGGAGTGGAAAGTACAGCACCTTTTTACACAACGGTTAAAGTAACCAATGCCTACGTATGGATAATCTTTTGACTGAGCTGGTGACGTGGGTCCAACTAAGGGGACACAACACGTACGGTTGCTACTAAGATCATGGCGTAAAAGCCACGCGGGTAGGTATCCATTGTGTAGAAGAGGTTGGCATAGAAGCCAAATGTCCGTCACCATGGCATAGAAGCCAAGTAGGCATAGAAGCCAAACAGGCATGGAAGCCGAGCAGGCATAGAAGCCGAACAAGCATAGAAGCCGAACAGGCATAGAAGCCGAGTAGGCGTGGAAGCCGAGTAGTCGTAGAGACTGAGTGGGCGTGGAAGCCGAGTAGTCGTAGAGACTGAGTGGGCGTGGAAGCCGAGTAGTCGTAGAGACTGAGTGGGCATGGAAGCCGCATGAGCACAGATCCTGAATGGGCGTAGAGGCCGCTGCATATCGTGCCAGAATGGGCGTAGAAGCCGCTTGAGCACAGATCCTGAATGGGCGTAGAAGCCGCTGCACACCGTGCTAATATGGACGCCTTAGCCGGAATTACGGCTTTTGAAGATATAACCAAATCTCTTGCAGAGATTTGCCATCACCTTATGCATTAAATGCGGAGGCGTGTTTCGAAGGTCTGCAGGCCTTCTGTGCACCCGTCGTAGAGATGTGTCTTGAGAGAAACTGTCACCGCCCTGTGCAATTAGACGTGGAGACGTGCCTCGAATCCCGTACGAAGTACAGCTTTTGACGTGGCAGGCGGTTTGTCTACTGCGGAGCGTAAAACAGCTCATGTTTGCCTGTATAAAATAGGGCGACGTATTCCCTTGTACGCAAAAGAGCGGTTTATGCTGAGGGGACTCCGGTAAACGACGGTTTGGTGATATTTTACTAAATCCTCTATTTTAAATGGTGAGATCCGCCACCATACTGTAGGACACATCCCGAGAGGTCTGCCATCATTTTCAGCCGTCGTTTGGGTAGCCGTGCCTCACCTTTTGTCAGGAGTCAGAGGTCAGATTCACTGTATGACTTGACAGGTTCATTTCGGGGAAGATGAAGCGTTCCTCGTACGCTATCACGCTGCTTTGAGAGTGGTTGAGTTTTACGCCATGGAGGCGATGAAGAACTATGTTTTACGCTGGAGCGGCCTGGACATACTGCATTTATGCAGATGGTCCTTTGAGCTTTATTCTTCACGCTATATTTTAGCGGAAAAAACTCTGTCGTACGCCTGATGGCTCTGAAGGCCTCTGGTTACGCTGCTCTGTATCAAGAGGCTGTGTAGCTTTTCCCAGCGTATTTTTTATGCTTCTACAACGCATAGAGCAAGGATCCATGGTTTTATGCTCAGATGCTACAAATCTATGATTTTACGCTCCGAAGCTTTTACGCTCAGAAGCTACAGATCTACGGTTTTACACTTAGAAGCTACAAATCTATGATTTTATGCTCAGAAACTTTTACACTCAGAAGCTACAGATCTACAGTTTTACGCTCAGAAGCTACCGATCTATGGTTTTACGCTCTAAAGCTACAGATCTATAATTTTACGCTCTGAAGCTTTTACGCTCAGAAGCTACAGATCTATGATTTTACGCTCCGAAGCTACAGATCTATGATTTTATGCTCAGAAGCTTTTACGCTCGAAAGCTACAGATCTACGATTTTACGCTCAGAAGTTACAGATGTTTGTGGTATTAAACGAAAGAATAAAAGTGTATTTCAATGACGGGGTTTATACGAAACCCGCGCCCTTTGGTTTACAAACAAACTTGTATAATTTAATCCTATACGAGGATGTGGGAGTACAATTTATTTAATCTGGGTATAAATTGCTATAGGTGTCTAATCTGCAGTCGATCACTTTAGCCCTCGGACCACACGTGTTGAAGAAGTGCCGTGGAAGACAGGTAGCAGCTTCGAAGGTTGCAGAAGAGGGTGGATGCACGATGCCAAAGTCGTCGATCCCTGCTCTTTGCCTGAGCTCCAGATTCTCTCTTTCTCTCTCTTGACCTCCGGATCGATCTTTCTGGGAAGTTCGACCTTGTTCGATCTTCAAGTTTTAAGTTTTTCGACCCTGTTCCCCATTGATAGGGGTCTCTATTTATAGAGTTTTGGTGACAGTGACCACTCTGTCGGTATAAAAACCGAGGAGTGGAAAGTACAGCACCCTTTTACACAATGGTTAAAATAACCAATGCCTGCGTATAGGTGAACTTTTGAGTAAGCATGTGATGCGTGTCCAACTAAGGGGACAAAACGCGTATATCTGCTGCGAAGATCACGGCGTAGAAGCAACATAGGTAGGTATCCCTTGTATAGAAGAGGTTGGCGTAGAAGCCAAATGACTGTCACCTTGGCGTAGAAGCCAAATAGGCATAGAAGCCGAGTAGGCGTAGAAGCCGAATGGGCATAAAAGCCGAGTAGGCGTCGAAGCCGAATAGTCGTAGAGACTGAGTGGGCGTTTGAAGCCGAATGGTCGTAGAGACTGAGTGGGCGTTTGAAGCCGAATGGGCGTAGAAGTCGAATGAGCACAGATCTTGAATGGGCGTAGAAGCCGCTGCGTATCGTGCCAGAGTGCTGATGTGGACGTCTTTAGCCAGAATTATGGCTTTTGAAGATATAATCAAATCTCTTGCAGAGATTTGCCATCATACTGTGGTGCGCGTCCCGAGGGGTCTGTCCTCGTTTTCAGCCGTCGTCTGGGTAGCCGTGCAGCACTTTTTGTCAGGAGTCAGAGGTCAGGTTCACTGCGTGACTTGACAGGTTCATTTCGGGGAAGACGAAGCGTTCCTCGTACGCTTTAACGCTGCTTTGAGAGCGGATGAGTTTTACGCCATGGAGGCGATGAAGAACCCCGTTTACGCTGGAGCAGCCTGGACGTACTGCACTTACGCGGATGGTCCTTTGAGCTTGTACTCTTGATGGCTCTGAAGGCCTCTGTTTACGCTACTCTGCATCAGTATGCTGCGTAGCTCCTCCCAGCGTATTTTTTATGCTTCTACAAGACCCCCTTCAAAGCTTTTAAATTCCTCGGAATTTGAAATGCTTTAAAAGAAGCATGAACGGCCCCTCGTAACTCGAAATGTTTCTGAATGGAGCATTGAAACGGTCGATGCAGACTTTATGGCGGATTTATTGGGGACCGCTGTGATCTCTTTCGCCTATAAAAAGGCTGGGGGAGTTAACCTGTTCTCCCCTCATTCCCATCACCATGCAGAGATGATCGCCGGAGTTCGTCGGGTCGAACTGAGAAAGAAGGAGATCATGTTCTTCCAGCATGTAGGGAGCCGAAAAAGATGGCATCTTCGAGCAAGTGTCCACTGCGACGATGGATCATGGAAGGATATCTTAGCCTCCCTTGCTTGGGATAATCAGCAACTTAGTATGGTGGTTCTTCGGGAGAGACGAAGAATCGTATTTCACCACGCTCCTTGCAAGTGACGCTTTCTCCAGTTACCTCTGGTGACAAGAGGCAGACAGACCGGCTAGAGTGGCGGTGGTCTGTAGGAAAGCAGAATTACCCTACTTTTCTTCTGTTGGAGGATGGGTCATATGCCCAGTTTTGTATCCTCCTGCCACTGATCATCTTCTTGGAAGAAGAGGAAGATCACCAAGGCGAGAACCTGTCAGAACATATTCCGAGGGCAGCCTTCAGACAACGAGGGGGTATCTCCTTCGTAGACGGAGTTTCCCCCAGATGTAATCATGAAAATGAAAAGAAAACCCTTGTAGATTGGATTTCCCTCATATGTAATCATGACTTTAATCTTTAATAAAATCGTCTTGCTTCTTTGCATATGATCGTCTTGCCATACGTTGCTGTGAAGTCTGAATATGTGTAGCTTCAACACGTCTGATTCTTTACGCCAACTCTGATAAGAAGATTATTAGGCCCTGTCCTTTACGTGTAGCGAATAGTCCATAGAACGCTGTTTAAGCCTGTTGAACCTTTAGAACTGTTTTGTTGCTAGGACTGAGGGACCGCGTAGAGCTCTGAACTGCTGCTACTGATGAGAAGAAATTTTGTTCAGACTTCGTCTTCAAGAATGATCTCTCGAAACTCCCTTGGAACAGGGTCGAGAAATGGCTGTCAAACTGAGTTGCCATCTTGACAGATGAGATATTCAGACTGGGGTCTGGATGAACCTCTAATTTTGGACCCAAAAAGAGTAATTTCTCAATGTTTGAACTCTGTGTGTTTCGGGTACTTGGGATACTTTGGGGTCAAGAACGAGTATCTTCTGTGTGAACTCTTTGCAATTGACCGCTTCGGGGACTGTTCGGATATGCGAAAAGTCGTGGAGCGTGAAATCATCAGTCTGTAGCCTCTGGGCGTAAAACACCATCGAGCGTGAAATCGTAGACTTGTGGTTCCTGAGAGTGAAGTCGTAGGTTTATAGCCTCTCGAGCATAAAAGCTACCGAGCACAAAGGCATCCGGGCGTAAAACCAAAGATTTATAGCTGTCGAACGTAAAGCCGTAGATTCATAGCTGTCGAGCGTAGAAAGCTCCTTTAGCGTAGAACTGTAGATCTGTAGCTCCTCAAAAGAAAATTTCTCCGAGCGTGAAGTTTGCGGATCTATTGCTTCTGAGCGTAAACTGAGCGCCACCGAGCGTGAGATCATCGATTTGGTATCTGCTGAGCGTAAAGTCGTAGGTTTGTTGCCTCTCGAGCATAAAAGCTACCGAGCACAATGGCATCCGGGCAAAAAACTATAGACTTATAGATTGTGAGCGTAAAACCGTAGATCTGTTGCTGTCGAGCGTAGAAAGCTCCTTAGTGTAGAAACCGCTGACCTGCTTTGCGCGAAAAACTTTTTGAATTCGCTGACTGTCGGCCTTCTCTGAGTGATAGGCTGACGTAGTACGATACCGTATTTGTTGAGGACATCCCACTGAGGGATTTTTAATGGACCTATTATTTGCTGCGCACATTAAGTACAAATAATAAGTTCAAAATAAACCCTATCAGAGGTAGTATGGACGTGATAGGTATTGTGGACTTAATACCACTGGCGTACTTAAAGTTAAGTACGGGTGCTGAGTTGAGATGACAACCGATATCAGAGGTAATTTGACATGATAATCGATAGCCGGATCAGGGAGGTTTGTTCAGAGGTAATATGAACATGACAAACTCCCTGGGTTGTGACTCCATCGGGGATAGAGGCATACATCTGCTCAGAGGTAATATGGACATGGCAGTTTTTGTGGACTCAACACCACTGGCGTACTTAGAGTTAAGTACGGGTGTTAAGTTGAGATGACAATCGATATCAGAGGTAATATAAACATGATAATCGATGTCCGAATTTAGGAAGGTTTGTTCAGAGGTAATATGAACATGACAAACTCGCTGGGTTGAGACTCCATCAGGGATAGAGGCATACATCTGCTCAGAGGTAATATGGACATGGCAGTTTTTGTGGACTCAATACCACTGGCGTACTAAGAGTTAAGTACGGGTGCTAAGTTGAGATGACAATCGATATCAGAGGTAATATGAATATGATAATCGATAGCCGAATTTAGGAAGGTTTGTTCAGAGGTAATATGAACATGACAAACTCCCTGGGTTGTGACTCCATCGGGGATAGAGGTATACATCTGCTCAGAGGTAATATGAACATGGCAGTTTTTGTGGACTCAACACCACTGGCGTACTTAGAGTTAAGTACGGGTGTTAAGTTAAGATGACAATCGATATCATAGGTAATATGAACATGATAATCGATGGCCGAATTTAGGAAGGTTTGTTCAGAGGTAATATGAACATGACAAACTCCCTGGGTTGTGACTCCATCGGGGATAGAGGCATACATCTGCTCAGGGGTAATATGGACATGGCAGTTTTTGTGGACTCAACACCACTGACGTACTTAGAGTTAAGGACGGGTGTTAAGTTGAGATGACAATCGATATCAGAGGTAATATGAACATGATAATTGATAGCCGAATTTAGAAAGGTTTGTTCAGAGGTAATATTAACATGACAAACTCCCTGGGTTGTGACTCCATCGGGGATAGAGGCATACATCTGCTCAGAGGTAATTTGGATATGGCTATTTTTGTGGACTCAACACCACTGGCGTACTTAGAGTTAAGTACGGGTGTTAAGTTGAGATGACAATCGATATCAGAGGTAATATGAACATGATAATCGATAGCCGAATTTAGGAAGGTTTGTTCAGAGGTAATATGAACATAACAAACTCCCTGGGTTGTGACTCCATCGGGGATAGAGGCATACATCTGCTCAGAAGGAATATGGATATGGCAATTTTTGTGGACTCAACACCACTGGCGTACTTAGAGTTAAGTACGTATGTTAAGTTGAGATGACAATCGATATCAGAGGTAATATGAATATGATAATCGATAGCCGAATTTAGGAAGGTTTGTTCAGAGGTAATATGAACATGACAAACTCCCTGGGTTGTGACTCCATCGGGGATGGAGGTATACATATGCTCAGAGGTAATATGGACATGGCAGTTTTTGTGGACTCAACACCACTGGCGTACTTAGAGTTAAGTATGGGTGTTAAGTTGAGATGATAATCGATATCAGAGGTAATATGAACATGATAATCGATAGCCTAATTTAGGAAGGTTTGTTCAGAGGTAATATGAATATGACAAACTCCCTGGGTTGTGACTCCATCGGGGATAGAGGCATACATCTGCTCAGAGGTAATATAGACATGGCAGTTTTTGTGGACTCAACACCACTAGCGTACTTAGAGTTAAGTACGGGTGTTAAGTTGAGATGACAATCGATATCAGAGGTAATATGAACATGATAATCGATAACCAAATTTAGGAAGGTTTGTTCATAGGTAATATGAACATGACAAACTCCCTGGGTTGTGACTCCATCGGGGATAGAGGCATACATCTGCTCAGAGGTAATATGGACATGGCAGTTTTTGTGGACTCAACACCACTGGCGTACTTAGATTTAAGTACTGGTGTTAAGTTGAGATGACAATCGATATCAGAGGTAATATGAACATGATAATCGATAGCCGAATTTAGGATGGTTTGTTCAGAGGTAATATGAACATGACAAACTCCCTGGGTTGTGACTCCATCGGGGATGGAGGTATACATCTGCTCAGAGGTAATATGGACATGGCAGTTTTTGTGGACTCAACACCACTGGCGTACTTAGAGTTAAGTACAGGGGTTAAGTTGAGATGACAATCGATATCAGAGGTAATATGAACATGAAAAACTCCCTGGGTTGTGACTCCATCGAGGATGGAGGCATACATCTGCTCAGAGGTAATATGGACATGGCAGTTTTTGTGGACTCAACACCAGTGGCATACTTAGAGTTAAGTATGGGTGTTAAGTTGAGATGACAATCGATATCAGAGGCAATATGAACATGATAATCGATAGCCGAATTTAGGAAGGTTTGTTTAGAGGTAATATGAACATGACAAACTCCCTGGGTTGTGACTCCATCGGGGATAGAGGCATACATCTGCTCAGAGGTAATATGGACATGGCAGTTTTTGTGGACTCAACACCACTGGCGTACTTAGAGTTAAGTACGGGTGTTAAGTTGAGATGACAATCGATATTAGAGGTAATATGAACATGATAATCGATAGCCGAATTTAGGAAGGTTTGTTCAGAGGTAATATGAACATGACAAACTCCCTGGGTTGTGACTCCATCTGGGATGGAGGTATACATCTGCTCAGAGGTAATATGGATATGGCTGTTTTGTGGACTCAACACCACTGGCGTACTTAGAGTTAAGTACGGGTGTTAAGTTGAGATGACAATCGATATCAGAGGTAATATGAACATGATAATCGATGGCCGAATTTAGAAAGCTTTGTTCAGAGGTAATATGAACATGACAAACTCCCTGGGTTGTGACTCCATCGGGGATAGAGGCATACATCTGCTCAGAGGTTATATGGACATGGCAGTTTTTGTGGACTCAACATCACTGGCGTACTTAGAGTTAAGTACGGGTGTTAAGTTGAGATGACAATCGATATCAGAGGTAATATGAACATGATAATCGATAGCCGAATTTAGGAAGGTTTGTTCAGAGGTAATATGAACATGACAAACTCCTTGGGTTGTGACTCCATCGGGGATAGAGGCATACATCTGCTCAGAGGTAATATGGACATGGCAGTTTTTGTGGACTCAACACCACTGGCATACTTAGAGTTAAGTACGGGTGTTAAGTTGAGATGACAATCTATATCAGAGGTAATATGAACATGATAATCGATGGCTGAATTTAGGAAGGTTTGTTCAGAGGTAGAAGAACATGACAAACTCCCTAGGTTGTGACTCCATCGGGGATAGAGGCATACATCTGCTCAGAGGTAATATGGGCATGGCAGTTTTTGTGGACTCAACACCAATGGCGTACTTAGAGTTAAGTACGGGTGTTAATTTGAGATAACAATCGATATCAGAGGTAATATGAACATGATAATCGATAGCCAAATTTAGAAAGGTTTGTTCAGAGGTAATATGAACATGACAAACTCCCTGGGTTGTGACTCCATCGGGAATAGAGGCATACATCTGCTCAGAGGTAATATGGACATGGCAGTTTTTGTGGACTCAACACTACTGGCGTACTTAGAGTTAAGTACGGGTGTTAAGTTGAGATGACTATCGATATCAGAGCTAATATGAACATTATAATCGATAGCTGAATTTAGGAAGGTTTGTTCAGAGGTAATATGAACATGACAAACTCCCTGGGTTGTGACTCCATCGGGGATGGAGGTATACATCTGCTCAGAGGTAATATGGATATGGCAGTTTTGTGGACTCAACACCATTGGTGTACTTAGAGTTAAGTACGGGTGTTAAGTTGAGATAACAATCGATATAAGAGGTAATATGAACATGATAATCGATGGCCGAATTTAGGAAGGTTTGTTCAGAGGTAATATCAACATAACAAACTCCCTGGGTTATGGCTCCATCGGGGATAGAGGCATACATCTGCTCAGAAGGAATATGGATATGGCAGTTTTTGTGGACTCAACACCACTGGCGTACTTAGAGTTAAGTACATATGTTAAGTTGAGATGACAATCGATATCAGAGGTAATATGAACATGATAATCGATAGCCGAATTTAGAAAGGTTTGTTCAGAGGTAATATGAACATGACAAACTCCCTGGGTTGTGACTCCATCGGGGATGGAGGTATACATATGCTCAGAGGTAATATGGACATGGCAGTTTTTGTGGACTCAACACCACTGGCGTACTTAGAGTTAAGTATGGGTGTTAAGTTGAAATGACAATCGATATCAGAGGTAATATGAACATGATAATCGATAGCCTAATTTAGGAAGGTTTGTTCAGAGGTAATATGAACATGACAAACTCCCTGTGTTGTGACTCCATCGGGGATAGAGGCATACATCTGCTCAGAGGTAATATAGACATGGCAGTTTTTGTGGACTCAACACCACTAGCGTACTTAGAGTTAAGTACGGGTGTTAGGTTGAGATGACAATCGATATCAGAGGTAATATGAACATGATAATCTATAGCCAAATTTAGGAAGGTTTGTTCATAGGTAATATGAATATGACAAACTCCCTGGGTTGTGACTCCATCGGGGATAGAGGCATACATCTGCTCAGAGGTAATATGGACATGGCAGTTTTTGTGGACTCAACACCACTGGCGTACTTAGATTTAAGTACGGGTGTTAAGTTGAGATGACAATCGATATCAGAGGTAATATGAACATGATAATCGATAGCCGAATTTAGGATGGTTTGTTCAGAGGTAATATGAACATGACAAACTCCCTGGGTTGTGACTCCATCGGGGATGGAGGTATACATCTGCTCAGAGGTAATATGGATATGGCAGTTTTTGTGGACTCAACACCACTGGCGTACTTAGAGTTAAGTACGGGTGTTAAGTTGAGATGACAATCGATATCAGAGGTAATATGAACATGACAAACTCCCTGGGTTGTGACTCCATCGAGGATGGAGGCATACATCTGCTCAGAGGTAATATGGACATGGCAGTTTTTGTGGACTCAACATCACTGGCATACTTAGAGTTAAGTATGGGTGTTAAGTTGAGATGACAATCGATATCAGAGGCAATATGAACATGATAATCGATAGCCGAATTTAGGAAGGTTTGTTTAGAGGTAATATGAACATGACAAACTCCCTGGGTTGTGACTCCATCGGGGATAGAGGCATACATCTGCTTAGAGGTAATATGGACATGGCAGTTTTGGTGGACTCAACACCACTAGCGTACTTAGAGTTAAGTATGGGTGTTAAGTTGAGATGACAATCGATATTAGAGGTAATATGAACATGATAATCGATAGCCGAATTTAGGAAGGTTTGTTCAGAGGTAATATGAATATGACAAACTCCCTGGGTTGTGACTCCATCTGGGATGGAGGTATACATCTGCTCAGAGGTAATATGGATATGGCTGTTTTTGTGGACTCAACACCACTGACGTACTTAGAGTTAAGTACGGGTGTTAAGTTGAGATGACAATCGATATCAGAGGTAATATGAACATGATAATCGATGGCCGAATTTAGGAAGCTTTGTTCAGAGGTAATATGAACATGACAAACTCCCTGGGTTGTGACTCCATCAGGGATAGAGGCATACATCTGCTCAGAGGTAATATGGACATGGCAGTTTTTGTGGACTCAACACCACTGGCGTACTTAGAGTTAAGTACGGGTGTTAAGTTGAGATGACAATCGATATCAGAGGTAATATGAACATGATAATCGATAGCCGAATTTAGGAAGGTTTATTCAGAGGTAATATGAACATGACAAACTCTCTGGGTTGTGACTCCATCGGGGATAGAGGCATACATCTGCTCAGAGGTAATATAGACATGGCAGTTTTTGTGGACTCAACACCACTGGCGTACTTAGAGTTAAGTACGGGTGTTAAGTTGAGATGACAATCTATATCAGAGGTAATATGAACATGATAATCGATGGCCGAATTTAGGAAGGTTTGTTCAGAGGTAGAAGAACATGACAAACTCCCTAGGTTGTGACTCCATCGGGGATAGAGGCATACATCTGCTCAGAGGTAATATGGGCATGGCAGTTTTTGTGGACTCAACACCACTGGCGTACTTAGAGTTAAGTACGGGTGTTAATTTGAGATGACAATCGATATCAGAGGTAATATGAACATGATAATCGATAGCCGAATTTAGAAATGTTTGTTCAGAGGTAATATGAACATGACAAACTCCCTGGGTTGTGACTCCATCGGGGATAGAGGCATACATCTGCTCAGAGGTAATATGGACATGGCAGTTTTTGTGGACTCAACACTACTGGCGTACTTAGAGTTAAGTACGGGTGTTAAGTTGAGATGACTATCGATATCAGAGCTAATATGAACATGATAATCGATAGCCGAATTTAGGAAGGTTTGTTCAGAGGTAATATGAACATGACAAACTCCCTGGGTTGTGACTCCATCGGGGATGGAGGTATACATCTGCTCAGAGGTAATATGGACATGGCAGTTTTGTGGACTCAACACCACTGGCGTACTTAGAGTTAAGTACGGGTGTTAAGTTGAGATAACAATCGATATAAGAGGTAATATGAACATGATAATCGATGGCCGATTTTAGGAAGGTTTGTTCAGAGGTAATATCAACATAACAAACTCCCTGGGTTGTGACTCCATCGGAGATAGAGGCATACATTAGATAATATGGACATGGCAGTTTTTGTGGACTCAACACCACTGGCGTACTTAGAGTTAAGGACGGGTGTTAAGTTGAGATGACAATCGATATCAGAGGTAATATGAACATGATAATCGATAGCCGAATTTAGGAAAGTTTGTTCAGAGGTAATATAAACATGACAAACTCCCTGGGTTGTGACTCCATCGGGGATAGAGGCATACATCTACTCATAGATAATATGGACATGGCAGTTTTTGTGGACTCAACACCACTGGCGTACTTAGAATTAAGTACGGATGTTAAGTTGAGATGATAATCGATATCAGAGGTAATATGAACAAGATAATCGATAGCCAAATTTAGGAAGGTTTGTTCAGAGGTAATATGAATATGACAAACTCCCTGGGTTGTGACTCCATCGGGGATAGAGGCATACATCTGCTCAGAGGTAATATGGACATGGCAGTTTTTGTGGACTCAACACCACTGGCGTACTTAGATTTAAGTACTGGTGTTAAGTTGAGATGACAATCGATATCAGAGGTAATATGAACATGATAATCGATAGCCGAATTTAGGAAAGTTTGTTCAGAGGTAATATGAACATGACAAACTCCCTGGGTTGTGACTCCATCGGGGATAGAGGCATACATCTGCTCAGAGGTAATATGGATATGGCAGTTTTTGTGGACTCAACACCACTGGCGTACTTAGAGTTAAGTACGGGTGTTAAGTTGAGATGACAATCGATATTAGAGGTAATATGAACATGATAATCGATAGCCGAATTTAGAAAGGTTTGTTCAGAGGTAATATGAACATGACAAACTCCCTGGGTTGTGACTCCATCAGGGATGGAGGTATACATCTGCTCAGAGGTAATATGGACATGGCAGTTTTTGTGGACTCAACACCACTGGCGTACTTAGAGTTAAGTACGGGTGTTAAGTTGAGATGATAATCGATATCAGAGGTAATATGAACATGATAATCGATGGCCGAATTTAGGAAGGTTTGTTCAGAGGTAATATCAACATGACAAACTCCCTGGGTTGTGGCTCCATCGGGGATAGAGGCATACATTTGCTCAGAGGTAATATGGACATGGCAGTTTTTGTGGACTCATCACCACTGGCGTACTTAGAGTTAAGTACGGGTGTTAAGTTAAGATGACAATCGATATCAGAGGTAATATGAACATGATAATCGATAGCCAAATTTAGGATGGTTTGTTCAGAGGTAATATGAACATGACAAACTCCCTGGGTTTTGACTCCATCGGGGATGGAGGTATACATCTGCTCAGAGGTAATATGGACATGACAGTTTTTGTGGACTCAACACCACTGGCGTACTTAGAGTTAAGTATGGGTGCTAAGTTGAGATGACAATCTATATCAGAGGTAATATGAACATGATAATTGATAGCTGAATTTAGGAAGGTTTGTTCAGAGGTAATATGAACATGACAAACTCCCTGGGTTGTGACTCTATCGGGGATAGAGGCATACATCAGCTCAGAGGTAAATATGGACATGGAAGTTTTTGTGGACTCAACACCACTGGCGTACTTAGAGTTAAGTACGGGTGTTAAGTTGAGATGACAATCGATATCAGAGGTAATATGAACATGATAATCGATAGCCGAATTTAGGAATGTTTGTTCAGAGGTAATATGAACATGAAAAATTCCCTGGGTTGTGACTCCATCGGGGATAGAGGCATACATCTGCTCAGAGGTAATATGGACATGGCAGTTTTTGGGGACTCAACACCACTGGCGTACTTAGTGTTAAGTACGGGTGTTAAGTTGAGATGACAATCGATATCAGAGGTAATATGAACATGATAATCGATAGCCGAATTTAGGAAAGTTTCTTCAGAGGTAATATGAACATGACAAACTCCCTGGGTTGTGACTCCATCGGGGATAGAGGCATACATCTGCTCAGAGGTAATATGGACATGACAGTTTTTGTGGACTTAACACCACTGGCGTACTTAGAGTTAAGTACGGGTGTTAAGTTGAGATGACAATCGATATCAGAGGTAATATGAACATGATAATCGATAGCCGAATTTAGAAAGGTTTGTTCAGAGGTAATATGAACATGACAAACTCCCTGGGTTGTGACTCCATCGGGGATAGAGGCATACATCTGCTCAGAGGTAATATGGACATAGTAGTTTTTATGGACTCAACACTACTGGCGTACTTAGAGTTAAGTACGGATGTTAAGTTGAGATGACTATCGATATCAGAGCTAATATGAACATGATAATCGATAGCCAAATTTAGGAAGGTTTGTTCAGAGGTAATATGAACATGACAAACTCCCTGGGTTGTGACTCCATCGGGGATGGAGATATACATCTGCTCAGAGGTAATATGGACATGGCAGTTTTTGTGGACTCAACACCACTGGCGTACTTAGATTTAAGTACGGGTGTTAAGTTGAGATGACAATCGATATCAGAGGTAATATGAACATGATAATCGATGGCAGAATTTAGGAAGGTTTGTTCAGAGATAATATCAATATGACAAACTCCTTGGGTTATGGCTCCATCGGGGATAGAGGCATACATTTTCTCAGAGGTAATATGGACATGGCAGTTTTTGTGGACTCAACACCACTGGCGTACTTAGAGTTAAGTACGGGTGTTAAGTTGATATGATAATCGATATCAGAGGTAATATGAACATGATAATCGATAGCCAAATTTAGGAAGGTTTGTTCAGAGGTAATATGAACATGACAAACTCCCTGGGTTTTGACTCTATCGGGGATAGAGGTATACATCTGCTCAGAGGTAATATGGACATGACAGTTTTTGTGGACTCAACAACACTGGCGTACTTAGAGTTAAGTACGGGTGCTAAGTTGAGATGACAATCTATATCAGAGGTAATATGAATATGATAATCGATAGCCAAATTTAGAAAGGTTTGTTCAGAGGTAATATGAACATGACAAACTCCCTGGGTTGTGACTCTATCGGGGATAGAGGCATACATCTGCTCAGAGGTAAATATGGACATAGAAGTTTTTGTGGACTCAACACCACTGGCGTACTTAGAGTTAAGTACGGGTGTTAAGTTGAGATGACAATCGATATCAGAGGTAATATGAACATGATAATTGATAGCTGAATTTAGGAAGGTTTGTTCAGAGGTAATATCAACATAAAAAACTCCCTGGGTTGTGACTCTATCGGGGATAGAGGCATACATCTGCTCAGAGGTAAATATGGACATGGCAGTTTTTGTGGACTCAACACCACTGGCGTATTTAGAGTTAAGTACGGGTGTTAAGTTAGGATGACAACCGATGTGATAGTCGATAGCCAAGACCAAGAAGGTTCGTTCAGAGGTAATATGAATATGACAAACTTCCTGGGTTAGACCTGAAGAATCCACTGGGGAAACATTTTAGATTCATCATCTGGTATTTTCTTGAGGGAGCAAATTATCACATCAAAGTAAAACCAATTTGCAGTGATCGTCTCCTCGTTTATAGATGCAAAGTGATGACCTTGGCATCGATCAACTCCTGAATTCTCCCTTTTAGTACATAGCACGCCTTTGTAGGATGATGAATGTACTGATGAAAGAGACAATAATCTGGGTCATCGTCTTTGCCAGCCCTCTCAGGGTATCTGATGTTGGGTAGCTGAAGTTTGTTTTCCTTCATCAACGTATTAAAGATTTCACTGATGTCATCTTCATTGAAGGAGAAAGTCCCTTTTGGCCTTCGGGCTCCTGATGCTTGAGTTCTATGGTCTTCTGGGAAGATCATCATCGTTGCATCATCTTCAGATTCTGAGGGAATTCTACCCCCAGCTTTGGATGTTGCTCAATTTTGTCGAGGGAAACTACCCCCAGACTTGTCGTTGCACCTGCGGAGATCACAGCGCTCATCTGGTTCACCGTAGAGGTCAGATGTTGTCTTGCACGTGGAGCATGATCTGTACCTCCGATTTGGCGTTGAGGCACCATCAGAAGTTTTGTCTGCACCGCGCGGACCGGGAGACTGATTTCTACGCGTGGAGCGTAGTGGATGCTTCTGGGTTAGCGCTGAGGCTTTGCTCGAAGTTTCGTCTGTACCGCGCGTAGCGGAAGACTAATTTCTACGCGTAAAGTGCAGTGGATTCTTCTGGGTTAGCGCTGAGGCTTTGCCCGAAGTTTCGTCTGTACCGCGCGTAGCGGAAGACTGAATTTTACGTGCGGGGCACGGAGGGAGAGATGCTACAACTTCATTGGTCGGAGAGATCAGAGAGATCGGAGAGTCCACAGGAATGGCGGAGAATGTCTTGGGCATCCACACTTTGCGCAGCTTCCTGTTATCTTGGACGGAGAGAGGGTGAGAGCTACCCCCGGTTCGAAGCATGTCGTCGTAGGCAGACTGGTCGAAATGAACGACCAGTGTCTTCTTCACGGTTTCTACAGATACCGTATCGTGTTGAGCAATTACTTCCTCATCAGAAGAGAAAGACGTCCCCAGCAGAGTCGCCATCTTGTTTGTCGTATTAAACGAAAGAATGAAAGTATATTTTAATGACGGGGTTTATACGAAACCCGCGCCCTTTGGTTTGCAAACAAACTTGTACAATTTAATCCTATACGAGGATGTGGGAGTATAATTTATTTAATCTGGGTATAAATTGCTATAGGTGTCTAATCTGCAGTCGATCACTTTAGCTCTTGGACCACACGATGTTGAAGAAGTGCCGTGGAAGACAGGTAGCAGCTTTGAAGGTTGCAGAAGAGGGTGGGTGCACGATGCCAAAGTCGTTGATCCCTGCTCTTTGCCTGAGCTTCGGATTCTCTCTCTCTCTCTCTTTCTTGACCTCCGGTTCGATCTTTCTGGAAAGTTCGACCTTGTTCGATCTTCAAGTTTTAAGTTTTTTCACCCTGTTCCCCATTTATAGGAGTCTCTATTTATAGAGTTTTGGTGACAGTGACCACTCTGTCGGTGTAAAAATCGAGGAGTGGAAAGTACAGCACCCTTTTACACAACGGTTAAAATAATCAATGTATGCGTATAGGTGAACTTTTGAGTGAGCATGTGACGCGTGTCCAACTAAGGGGGCAAAATGCGTATATCTGCTACGAAGATCACGGCGTAGAAGCCACGTAGGTAGGTATCCCTTGTGTAGAAGAGGTTGGCGTAGAAGCCAAATGACTGTCACCCTGGCGTAGAAGCCAAATAGGCATAGAAGCCGAGTAGGCGTAGAAGCCGAATGGGCATAGAAGCCGAGTAGGCGTAGAAGCCGAATGGTCGTAGAGACTGAGTGGATGTTTGAAGCCGAATGGTCGTAGAGACTGAGTGGGCGTTTGAAGCCGAATGGGCGTAGAAGCCGAATGAGCACAGATCTTGAATGGGCGTAGAAGCCGCTGCGTATCGTGCCAGAGTGCTGATATGGACATCTTTAGTCGGAATTACGGCTTTTGAAGATATAATCAAATCTCTTGCAGAGATTTGCCATCATACTGTGGTGCGCGTCCCGAGGGGTCTATCCTCGTTTCCAGCCGTCGTCTGGGTAGCCGTGCAGCACTTTTTGTCAGGAGTCAGAGGTCAGGTTCACTGTATGACTTGACAGGTTCATTTCGGGGAAGATGAAGCGTTCCTCGTATGCTTTAACGCTGCTTTGAGAGCGGATGAGTTTTACGCCATGGAGGCGATGAAGAACCCCGTTTACGCTGGAGCGGCCTGGACGTACTGCACTTACGCGGATGGTCCTTTGAGCTAGTACTCTTGATGGCTCTGAAGGCCTCTGTTTACGCTGCTCTGCATCAGTATGCTGCGTAGCTCCTCCCAGCGTATTTTTCATGCTTCTACAACAGATGCTACGGATATATGACTTTTCGCATATCTTAAAATTACGCAAGACGGGATATGCGTATATCTTGATAACTTGGGTCTTATACACGAGAAAGCCAATTTCAAGGGTTTTAAGCAGAAAATGCTCCTTCTTGGTTGCAAAATATTGTAAGTGCCTAAAACACACAGATGTCAGCATTTGCAAACAAGACGACGAGTATTCAATATACTTCTCTTCTTCAGGCATGAGGACTTCATCAGACGAAGGGTCAAGGTGTTCCCTAAAAATATCCGTCTATATTGAAGATGACTCTTTTTCCTTGGCCATTGGAAGTTTATTCGAAGTCTAGCCAGAATCCTTTACATCTAAGTTCAAGCATGGCCTGTTCGGCAGACATTTTGTGCCCTATTCTGAAAAACTTTCGGGAAGCCATTCTTGAAGATGATGTTCTGAACAGATATTTTTCGTATTAAAAAAGTGACAGTTCAAAATTCTACATGACTCCTCGTCCACAAACAACATGACAATTGGATTTTTAAAACAATTCAATGCTGAAGAGCTTTTTTACGCATACTCCTCTATGCATAAAAGTCGAAACGTGACTGGAAGCATATTTATCAGAATCAGCATAAATATTACTTAAGCATGCTGAAGCTGCGTATTATCAGACTTCCTCACAGCAAATGTGGCAAATCAATGATGCGTAAAAGAAGACAAGTTTATTAATCATTATTACATATGATGAAAATCTATTTTACAAAGGATTTTTCATTAATATTCAAGATCATGATTACATATGATGAAAATCCATTTTTACAAAGGATTTTTCATTAATATTCAAGATCACGACGGGAATCTATTACGCTAGGTCCTCGTCTGATGGATATCTTTAGTTCTTCTTCTACGGCACTTCTTCGGCTTCTTCGGCCGATGAACAAGAAAATGGTGAATAGCGGGAGGATACAAAACTGGACTTGTTTAAATTATTCAAGCCCCCCTCCATACGTCATTGACAGCCATGCTCAGATTTGTGTTAGGGGTTCAGACCCGACACAATACTGGAAGACACGGCCAAGCTGCCCACCAGGGTCCAGCTTCATGATAGGGTAAAATACAGCTAGCAAGCTGTGTGGTCCAATGAGACCCTTCCTCTCTTTTGGACGAATCGTCATATAAAATTGCTGATTATTCCGAGCATAGAAAGCTATGATATCCTTCCATGATCCATCATTGCAGAGGATATTTGCTCGAAGATGTCTTATTTTGTAGCTTCTTATATGCTGGAAGAGCATAATCTTCTTCTTTCTCAGGTCAGCCTAATGAATCTCGACAACCATCTTTGTGGTGAAAGGAGCATAGAAAAATAGGTTCATTCGCTTGCCTTTATATAGGCAGAAGAGAACATACCAAATTCCAACAACTTCTTAATTATTGCCGAAAAATCAGCCTCAAAGAAAGAGTCAAATTTGACAACTTCATGCTTCATTCAAAGTATTTCAAATTACGAGGAATTTAAAAACTTTGAAGGGGTCTTGTAGAAGCATGAAATACGCTGGGGAATTGTATGCGTATTATACAGTCAAAATCCCCAATATGCATGAAGCCCGCGTAAAGCAGCGCTTCATGGCTGTGTGGCTTAAAATATGGCTTCAGAACTGCTTGCGTAAAACAGAAATTCAGAGCTGTTTGGCCCATCATAGAGCTTCAAAGCTGCCCGCGTAAAGCAGCGCTTCAAGGCTATTTTGGCGTAAAAGGTTGCTACGCCTCCCTACGGCGTAAAATACATTTGTCTTTAATGCAACGTAAAGTCATACGAGGAACTCTTCGTATTCCTCGAATGAATTTGTCAGACAAAATAGTGAACCTGACTCCTGACAAAAGTACTGCACGACGATCGAGAGGACGGCTATGATGATGATTTTGCACAGAGACCCAGACTGTCGTTTAATGACATATCCTTGATACAAGTCATTTTTTACGCATTCAAGGAATATACTGCCTATTCTACACAGGCAGAGATAAGCTTTTACGCTCAAGATGAGACAAAATCAGACGCCACGTCAAAAGCTGTTTCTCGTATAGAGCTCGAGGCATATCTCGACATTTAATGCACGAGATTGAGGCATATCTCTGCATTAATGCACGAGGTCTGGTTCTATTTTTAAAAATGATTGGGAGAGCTAAAAACTGTGACTAATACGCTCACATCACCATCCTGGTAGTTTACGCCAACCAGGCTATTTTCAACCATAGGAGCATGTCGTATGCTATCTCCTCGAAATATGCCAACCAGGCTATTTTCAACTATAGGAGCACGCCGTATGCTATCTTCTCGAAATACGCCAACTCAGGCTATATTTGCAAAGGTACGTGATAATGCTATTTGGCCCAGAATACGCTCAAGACCTCAGTCTAGAGGATAATTGGCTATTTTTATGCTGGTTATCTATTATTCATGCAGTATCAAGTTTTACGTGGTATTTGGCTTTTACTCCAACAAGACAGCTATTTGGCTTTTGCGCCAACGAGACAGTTATTTGGCTTTTATACCAACCATCTTTATGCGAGGGGCAGTTACCTACGTGGCTTGCATGCCGTGATATTCGAGAAGTAGTTATACGCGTTACCTCATAATGGGACACGTGTCATATGTGGATTCAGGAGATCATTCAAACGTGGGTAGCAGTTATTATAACCGCCGCATAAAAGGTGTAACTCTCTTTACAGTTTGGCTTCTACGCCGACTGGACAGTTATCGTGACTGATCTCTATAAATAGAGACTTCTAGTCACAAGGGACAAAAAAAAGGGGGAGACTACCAGAGATCAAGACACAGAGAGAGCATAGACAGAGAGTGTTGATTGACAACTTTGGCGATGAGAGTTCAATCCCACCTGCAATCTTTGAAGCTTCTTCTTCTTCTACAACACTTCTTCATCATCGTGTGGTCCAAGGGACAAAGTGATCGACCGCAGATCAGACTCCTATAGCAATTTTTCTCCAAAATTATTTTTATTGTACTTAACATCCTCGTATAGGATTAATTGTATTCTTTTTCTTGTTTGTAAACGAAGAAAGGGTTTCGTATAAACCTAGTTTCATTCTTTTGTTTATCATCAAACAATTACCATACACACTACTTCCCTAATATCAATTTGCATCTAGCAACCTCATGTTTCATTCAAACACCCCGAGCATATAACTTTCCTTGCAAGGCACATCAATATAGTTATGGATACCTTCGTTTATTTGCTAATTCTCAACATTTGCAGTATCTCAAGTCACTCCTAACACCTAAAAATCAGTATCCCAACTGATTTCAGCATGCATCACTGATATACATACTTAAGATACCAACACAGATCTCTATAGCTTGGGTACACTCTGTTTTGTAGGAAATACCTAGTCTAAACTTGACTGACACTCTAGGCTCACAGATACTCTAACCAATTTCAGCTATACCTCCATTCAAATAGCAATGCACTATGATACCTTGCACTTCAATATCTCTACATACGATATACAAATAGAACACCCAGGTTGCACACACTTGTAACTAAATGCACATATCTTATTTCCTCTTTACCGCACACAGATGCAGGCTAGTGAACATGGCACTGTCAAACTCTCTATCACTCACTGAAACTCCATCATGCACTACACCAACTTATACATAAGTATACATATATATACATTATGTATAATACTTATTAACATAGACACACACACACAACACTAAACAAATTCTCAAACACCTAGTGTGCAATATCAAGATACTCTTGATACACTCAACAAATCTCATGCCAAAACCTTTAATAGCATATTAATCATACTAATACACATTAAATACATATCAAATATATTTATATATATCTAATATGAACAGTTATAATGAACAATTGAGGGAAAATTCACTCTTAAACACAAAATCCCCAAATGTATACACAACTTCATGAAGACACACTATGGAAACAAATAGAGACTAACTTCTCTTCCCTATTAGCTAATCCTAAACCATGGGTGGGCTCCTAATGGCCATCAAAACTATAAAAACTGAATTAAAAGGTGAGATTTTAGATTTTTACATATTGGGAGATGGATTCCTAACACAAACTTCTTCTTCTCCATGGCTCCTTGTGACTTAAGCTTCTAGGCCTCTTAGATGAGGGAATTAAGAGGGATTTGAGGTTTAAAATTCTAAAATTTGTGGAGGGAAGAAAGGATTTTGGGAAGAACTATTTCTAGGGTTTCTTCATGAGATATGAATAACTTTGAGGGAGGCTCCCTCTCTACTTATAGGACCGACCATACCTAGGGTTTAGGGTTGCAATGCATAAGGTCCTCAATGCCCCTATGGTTAGTCATGAAGAGTTATTCAAACAAATGGGTTTTAATCCTAAGTAAGGGGTTTAACTAGAATCTAATTAAAAATGGATAGGGATTAATTAATGGGTTCAAATATGTCTAGTCAAATGTAAAGTCCATGGTCACATCAAGTCTAGTCCACTAATCCATCTCATTAATAATAATTATATAATATATCATACATATCATGTAACTACAACATAATATATATATATATATATATATATATATATATATATATATATATATATATATATATATCATAAATGACATTAATGCCCCTACTCTAGAAATGTTGTAAATACCTCAAGGCTTGAAGAGAGATGGTTATTGCTTTCGTATTTCGTCCTCCCTCTCCCAGGTTGACTCACCTGGAGAGTGATGTCTCCATGCAATACGAACTAAAGGAATAGTCTGATTTTGTAATACCTTCTCCATGTAATCCAAAATCTCTACGGGCTACTCAGGATAGCTGAGATTCTGACCAACCTCGATCTCCGAGTATTCTAGTACATGATTAGGATCTGCCACGTACCGTATCAGCTACAACATGTGGAACACATCATATACTCCCTCTAGTGCAGGCGACAAGTCTAGCTTGTAGGCCACTGCACCGATCTTTACAAGAATACTAAAAGGTCCTATGTACTGTGGACTAAGCTTTCCACCTCCACCAAAGTGAATCGTGCCCCGTGTCGGAGAAATTCGCAAGAACATCAAATTGCCAACCTAGAACAAATACAGCTTTAACACACAATCTAAAATAAAATAATCACAAGCAAATTTAACAAAACCTATCCCTCAAACTCCAAGGATCTACGGTGGCTATCGGCCCAATGCCGCTGTCTGTCCTGTGCCACTCAAAGTCTATCTCTGATGAGTTTTACCTTCTCTGCTGCATCCATGAATATCTCTAGTCCCAACAAGGCTCTATCTCTGACATCATCCCAAGATAACGGTATACGGCACCTCCATCCATATAGATACTCAAATGGTGATATCTCAATACTGGCTTGGTAGCAGTTATTGTAAGCAAATTCTACCAGGTGTAGATGATCCTCCCAAGAACCTCTGAGATCCAGAACACAAGTGTGTAGCATATCCTCGAGAGTCTGAATAGTCCTTTTTGACTGCCCGTCTATCTAGGGGTGATATGTGGTGCTGAACTTGAGCTGAGTACCCAAGCTAGCCTGCAAGCTCCGCCAGAAGTGGAAAGAGAAACGACTATCCTGATCCGAGATGATGCTTACAGGAATTCTATGCAATCTGACAATCTGCCGCACATACATCAATGATAGCTTCTCCGTTGACGTACGCATTTTGAATGGTAAGAAGTGGGCTAATTTGGTCAACCTGTCCATGATGACCCAAATTGCGACTTTTTCTCCTGTAGAACACGGAAGCCCCGAAACAAAATCCATAGTCACGTGCTCCTACTTCTACTCTGGGATGGGTAAAGGCTGAAGCAATCCACCAGGCCTCTGTCTATCCGCCTTTACCTGCTGGCACACTAAATACCTCAATATAAAATATGCTACCTCACGCTTCATACCGTACCACCAAACGTGCTCTGTCATGACCCGCACCCGGTATAGGGGCACGAGTGCGTGGATATGTCCAGCCTACGTTGCAGCATCGACAGTAGAACGCTGTCTAGGTCACAATAATACTATATAACTAAATACCTGTCAATGATATCCATCTCCATAAGGAGGACAATATACATCTCATAATAACTCATAAAGTAAACTCAATCACAACCACTATAAGAGTATAAAGGCACGATAAAAGATAAAAAGAAAGACATAGTCAAACACAATGTCTCAAAATAAGATAAACTACAGTCTAGCTGTCCAACATAATGACTCCAAAAGTCTCAACATATACTAAGAATAAGTCTAAACATAAACTCAATAAACCTCAAATAAGTCTCAGTGCATAAGATAAATACTGCCTAGATAGCTGCAGGTAATGTCTCCTCTAAAGGAATAGTCTCCTCTAAGATCTCTGGTATGTAGTCTGCATCTATACCCGGTCCATAGTGTGTAGTACAAAAATCCTTAAGATCCTCTGAAAAAAATATCCTGTCAGGATTGGAACGAAGT
Organism: Iris macrosiphon; assembly: GCA_036927795.1. NCBI lineage: Eukaryota > Viridiplantae > Streptophyta > Magnoliopsida > Asparagales > Iridaceae > Iris > Iris macrosiphon. The sequence goes on along the minus strand of JAYESA010000017.1, from coordinate 79,313,439 downwards.
ACAAGCACTAATAACAGTTTCACATATATTGACAAAAACTATAACATTGTGTAAAGAAATACAAGACATATATGAATACTAGCAATAAGAATACTAGAATAATGAAGTACTGAAATAAAGAAATACTAGAATAAGAAATAATGGAATAATGAAGTACTAGAGCATATCTCATCATCAATGTACATCTAGCAATAAACAGGAATACAAGTGCATACTAGAACAATGAACTGGTATATATAAGTGAATGCTAGAACCATGACTAGAACATAAGGAATGCTAGATCATATACTAGAGATACATGTCAAGAACATCTAACTAAGTGTGTGAAACATCATCATATCATGTGATCAGCTTGGGACTGATCAAGCTTGCTATATATGACTAGCTATGATTCATGTGAGGTCAGGCTTACCATCCGGATAGCTATGATGCATGCAATAGTCAGGCTAATCATACATAACATGCTATGAAGCATATAATGGTCAGGCTGTACCAACGTGAGGTGTGGGTGAGCTATGATTTATGTAAAGTTGGGTATGATCACATAAGCTACTAATATTTCTCCGTTTTCCCCAGCTAGCACGATGGATTCCTAATCATGACTCCTCGTGACAGGTCTCGATGTTGCCAACTCGTGTAAACAACAGTATCGAAATCATGTACGCTATACAACTAGAATTATAGAGATAATCAACATAATGAAAACTGTCAGAGAATGTACTTGCCTGTGGTCCTTAGCTGGCAATACCAATGTCCTGGTTCTAAAGTATCGTCTGAGTGATCCAACAGTCCTATAGACATATCATATCATATAATATTGTATCAGATATTACACTAACACACACAATCAAAACATAATAATCTCAGAGACTATGTTAAGGTGTCACGTCTGTAGTTGATGTGCATAACAAACAATCAATGATACGGTCTTGCCAGTACGTCGGTGTACATATGGCAGTCTGCTAACATGTTATGGTCACAGGTCAATGTAACTACGGGGTATCCATGGTTACACTTGGGTCACCTAGTACATAGACACATACTACATATTATTAACTAACAAATACAATAATACTCATAATTACATATATAATAGATATATGTATATACATACTTAATGGAATTTATACTATATATATATATATATATATATATATATATATATATATATATATATATATTAAACATATACTAGGGGATACATATACAATACATGTACGTATGTATATATACTAATTGGGAATTATACTATATATATTAAACATATATCAATATTATATTTAAACATATACTAATACATATGCTAATACGTACATACATACACCCATACCATACAATACGCGTATACTATCATATATGTATGTACTCAATCATAAAATACGCGTATGCACGTATGTGTACATGTACGCAAGCAGGAAAACTTGAACCTGTGTACGCGAAACGAGGCATTCGTGTCGAGGTCATCGCGAAGGGGTGGTAGTAGGGTGCTGCTCGGGTTCACGGTGGTCAGCGGGTCTTCGGTCGAGTACAGGTGGTCGTGCTCCGGCGTTCAGGCGCTCAGGTGGACATCGGTGTCCCTCCGGCCGAGTGCAGGCTATGCAGCGGCTCTGGGGCAGGCGAAGGTCCAAGTCGGGTTCTGGTCCGACGAGGGGGTCGAAGTGCGGCAGCTTCAGTCGAGTACCGGCGGTCCAGCGTGTTGATGGATCGTGATCCGGTCGATTTCGGTCGAGCGAAGGATAGCGAGGTGGCAGACGGGAAGGGTGTCTTCAGGTGCTCCGGCGGGTCAGCGTTGCCAGTCTTCGACGGTCGGGTTGACAGGGACGAAGGTAAGGGTGACCACGATGGGAGGTGGTGGTGTTGGCTGTGAGTAGTGGTTCAGCGAGGAGGGCTCCGGCGGTCTGCGAGAAGGGGATGGCCGGACACGATGACTCAATGGGTTGGGATGAAGATGAACATGAGGGGGTCGACTATGTATTAGGTTTAAGGAATAGAAAAGAAAAGGAAAAAGTAAAGAAAAGGAGTTTATATATGAAGGGGGGTTGGTTAGACCTATAAAAGTTTGACTTTGGTCAACTCCTTGGGAAACGGGCCTTCTCATGTTGGTATTTCAAGGGCTAGGATTCAAATAAATTTTAAAATGAATGGCTATGATGCATTGGTTCAAGGTTTGGAGGGCCATGGTTCAAGGAGGTTGATGTTGCATTGCACACTCCAAAAATTATAAAAAATACACATGAAAATAAAAAGGGTTTATTTACGTGTCGTGTCCAACGGGATGGACACCTTAATGCACTTTTGCACAAAAGTGCCCAATAATTAGAAAATTGCACAAAGTTAGGTTTATGGTTTTGATTTAATTAAATTAAATGCAATAGGTGTTCTAAAATTAATTAGAAGTACATGGGATCAAAATTAGGTGGGACACAAGTGTCATGAAAAAAGTAGACTCAGAATAGAATATTACCCTAATTTGGGTTGGTCAAATGGGTCGAGATTGTGTCTCCAATTTTGATTAAAAACACAAGGATACAAAGTTAAATTTATATAGAATTAAATATAGTCATTTGCGACGAATGTTGTACGACTAAAATGAAGCACAACAAGACATAGTTATGAGTCATGCAAGATCAAAATAATAGTCTGGTACGTCTAGGACAAGGGTGTGAGATTACTTGGAAGACAATGGCTAGTGTAGTGCTCTAATTATCGAAGCAACGATAAAGTGCAACAATCAAATAAATCACAGTAATTTAAATATAATTAATTATCATGCAATCATTTACACATTAATTATGAAAGGATAAAAATACCCCTAATCTGAAATATGGGGTTGACATGCTCCCTCAGGTCTCGATACATCTTATTGGCACCTGGATGCATCGAGTATTGAGAGTGATGTGCCTCCTGTAAAACCTCCTCGCGCAGCTCCCCGCTCGGCATACATATCCTAGTACCGTGCCTTAAAGACCCATCATCAGCAATAGTGAAGTCCTCTGATAATCCAATCCAAACTTGTGCCCTGATACTCCTCAGAGCCTCATTATCATACTGTGTAGCTCTGGTTATTTGACGGTGGAGGAGAGGTGACTCGCCGGAGAAGGTGATTGCTGCGGTGGAGGAGTGGTGACTCGCCGGAGTTATTATAGAGCGGCGGGTTCTCTGCCGAGGTTTGGTGGAGAATGAGAAGTGAAGAGGAAGAAGAAGAGAAGAAGAAGAGAAGAAGAAATATGGAGGAGTAGCTCGGCTATGAAGTGAAGTAGAAAGAGGGAGGAGAGAGGGGGGTTATGTGCTCCTTGGGATTAGGGCCGGCATTGGGAAAGGGGGAGAAGGAGAAATTATATAGGTGAATGCATGGTGAGGATGAGGCTTAAATTTTGAATGGATGGCCCAGATTTCATATAAAAGAATTATGCAACCAAAGGGGAGAGAGGGTTGATTTGACCGGTCAAGAGATGAGGAAGAGGGTTTCTTCATTGGCTTGGACCAATGGGGTGGTGACACCTATCACTATATTTGCAAATAAGCCCCTTAACTTTTGGATATTTGCACAAGTATATAAAATAATAGGGATTTGGTATGGGAAGTGGTGTTTAATGTTATGTAGGGTGAGGGGGTATTGTGTGTTTTGCATGGGCTTAATGAATGGGATTTTGGGTTAAGTTGGGGTTAAGTTGGGATTAGTCAAAGTTGGTATCACCAATTTAATTAAAATAAAATGTCATGTTCTCTTAGATTAAATAGGGGCAAATGGGATCTCAATTAGGAGTGACACAAAAGTCATAAAAGGTGTAGGCTTGGTGTCAGTCTTGAACCCTTTAATTGGCTTGGCTAAACGGGTTGAGTTTGTGTCCCAAAATGGATGACAACGACAAAAGTACTCGACACAGGATTAAAGAATGGATTTCGGAACCAAAAAGTTGTGCAATTAAATTAGAGCATAAGGTATTGTGTTTGTGAGTGATGGAAAAGTCCAGCACCTAGGTTGGCTTGTCAAGTCAAGAGTGCAATAATTAGTTGGAAATTATGGACTATCGTTGGGCTCCGAATATTACAACAACGGTAGGGTGCACCAAGGGTTATAAATAAAGAATTAGAAAACTGTAACATAAATTCTAAACCTCAAATACCTGATGCTAGACCAAAATTTCTAACCAAAACTAGTCTATCTATAAAAATAATTGAGGGGGGTTTACATCCTTCCCAACTTAGAAAAATTTTGTCCTCGAAATTAAAAGTAAAGCACGAATAATAGCTACGAGAATTTAAAAGTAAACTGGTAATCGAATATAGTACATAAATTTGTACCTTGGTCCTCAAACAAATACGTACACGCTGCCGAATGCAATCCTCGCGCTCCCAGGTAGACTCGTCTAGCGAATGATGCATCATGCAACCCTGACCAGTCGAATAGTTTGATCCCTTAAAATCTTCTCACTGTGATCTAGTGTCCCCACTCGCTGCTCTGCATATGATAAACTGGGCCCGAATGTAATCTCTGAATGATCAAGCATGTGGCTAGGGTCTGCCACGTATCTCCTCAACTGTGATACGTGCAATACGTCGTGCACTCCTTCTAATGATGGAGGCAATGCAAGACGATACGCCACTTCGCCAACCCGTTCCAAGATATCAAAAGATCCGATGTACCTCAGACTCAGTTTGTCTCTGCCTCTGAATCTGATGGTACTACGAGTGGGCAATATCTTCAAAAATACATGGTCACCTTCCTTGAACTACAAAGGTCTGTGGTACGCATCTGCCCAATGCTTCTGCTTGTCTTGTGCTGCATGGAGGTGGCTCTGAATCTACTTTACTTTCTCCAATGTCTATGTCACCAACTCCGGACCCAGTATTTGATGCTCTCCCACGTCACTCAAATATACCGGTGACCTACACTTTCTGTCATACAGTACCTCATAAGGTGCCATCTGTATGCTGGCCTGGTAGCTGTTGTTATAGGAGAATTACACCAAGTATAGATGGTCCTCCTAAGATTCTCCAAAGTTGATTATGCACACTTTCAACATATCCTCTAATATCTGTATCGTGCGCTCTGACTGGCCATCCGTCTGTGGATGATATACAGTACTGAACTTGAGACGAGTTCCTAGACTCTCCTGCATACTCCGCCAAAAATATGACATAAATCTAGAATCATGATCCGATACAATACTGACAGGCACTCCATATAGTCGTACTATCTGCCTCATATACATGTCAACTAATATCTTCGTGGACTACCCAACTTTGAAGGACAAGAAATGTGCAGACTTGGTGAGTCGGTCTTCGATAATCTAGACGACATCCTTTCTGCTAGGGCTCCTCGAGAATTCTGTGACGAAGTCCATGGTAATGTGTTCCCACTTCCACTCGAGAATGGGAAGCGGCTGCAATAGTCCTGCAGTCCTCTGATGTTCATTCTTGACTTGTTAACAGACCAAACATCTCGCCACGAATCACGCAATCTCCTTCTTCATCCCATACCACCAGTAATGTTGTCTCAAATCTCGGTACATCTTTGTACCCCCAGGATGAATAGAATAAATCGAGCTATGAGCCTCGGTCATCAACTCCTGGCGTAGCTCGCCACTCGGAACGTATAGGCAATATCCATACCTTAATGTTCTGTCTTCATAAATCCGGAGTCCTGTCTGCATGCCGGCCTCTATACTCTCTTACAGTCGTCGGAATATCGCATATGTAGGCAGGACTGCCTTGATCCTCTCAACCAATATAGACTGAACCTCTAGACTGGCCATATGTTCATCCATGCTTGGAAATACAACCTCTATCCTGAGCTCCTGAAGATCCTCTAACAATTGTCGCTGAGTCATCAAAAAGTATGCCATGGGATTCCTGCTTAAGGCATCTACCACTACATTCGCCTTGTTAGGGTGGTACTAAAACTTTATATCATAGTCTGTCATCAACTCTAGCCATCGCCTCTGTCTTATGTTGATCCCCTTCTGAGTGTAGACATACTTTAGACTTTTATGATCTGTGTAAATCTCCATACGCTCTACATAAAGGTAGTACCGCCATAGCTTTAGTGCAAATATCACTGCAGCTAGCTCTAGACCGTGCGTCGGATAGTTCTTCTCATGAACTCTAAGCTGTCTCGATGCGTAGGCTATCACCTTGCCGTGTTGCATCAGTACACATCCTAATCCGCTCCCAGACGCATCACTATATACTATAAATCCTTTCGATCCTGAAGGAGGTATCAAAATTGGTGATGATGTCAGACGCTTCTTCAGCTTATTGAAAGCCGTCTAATACTCCTCATTCTAGATAAACTCTTCGTCTTTACGTGTCAGTCGCGTCATAGGTGCATCGATCCTCGAGAAGTTTTCTACGAACCTCCTATAATATCCGGCAAGTCCGAGAAAAATCCTAATATCTGTAACTGATGTAGGGGTAGGCCACGACTCTATTGCAGCAATCTTCTCTGGGTCAACTGATAGTCCATCTTTGGTGATTATGTGTCCCAGGAATGGTACTTTATCCAAGCAGAACTCACATTTTTTGAGCTTGTCATACAGCCTCTCCTGTCTCAGCGTCTCCAACATGATCTTGAGATGTCTCTCGTGCTCCTCTTGGCTCTTGAAATATACCAAGATGTCGTCGATAAATACCACCACGAACTTATCTAAGTACTGGTGAAAAATATTATTCATCAGACTAATAAATACTTCTGGCATGTTGGTTAAACCAAACGACATGACTAGGGACTCATAGTGCCCGTACTTCATCTGAAAAGCCGTCTTCGGATTGTCCTCCCTTCGTACCTTGATCTGATGATAGCCGGATCTGAGATCGATCTTCGAGAATACACATGCACCACTAAGCTGATCAAATAAATTATCGAGGCACGACAATAGGTACTTGTTCTTTATCCTTATAATATTTAACGCCTTGTAATTAATACACAAACGTACCGTCCCGTCCTTCTTCGGCACAAATAAGATGGGTGCTCCCCATAGAGAAATACTGGCCCGAATAAAATTCTTATCTAAAAGATCATCTGCTTAGACTTTCAACTCAACTAACTCCTTCGGTGCTAGTCTGTAGACGGAAGAAGTAATTAGCTCGGCTCCGGGAGTCAACTCTATAGTGAACTCTATCTCTCTGTCAGGTGGCAGGCCTGGAAGATCCTCTGGAAATACATCCTCAAACTCTGATATAAAGTGAGGGTACATCGGTTTACCTTCTGCAATGTGTGTCGCTAAGGTAGGTTGGGCCCCATGCTCCCGGGCTCCCCGAAGAAACTCGAACTCCGGGTGATCTGGTGGTCTAAAGATAACGCACTGTCATAGTCTAGACTTAACCTCATAATAAATTCTCCTATTCTATTTACAACACTAATCCTTCTAAAAATTTCTTCCTTCCCTAATGTATAATTACTCTTCTCATCAAATTTCTTCCTACAATTGTATTCCTCAAATTTTTTCTTTCCTTTATTTATTGCTCTGAGTCACATAGTACAATAATCATAATGGTATCACCCAAGCACATGCTAGAATTCCTGGTATCAAATTATCATCTTCCAAATAAGAGCCTAAAATTTTATCTTCTCCAGTTTATAATATCGTTCCTGGTATCGCTATCATATACTACAACTAATTCTTAGCATCTGGCTATGCATTTTCATAAATTATTCTAGAGGGTTAGGAGCAATGATCTTTTTAGCTCCCAGTACTTCCCAAATCACTGCTATCTCAAGTAAGGGTAGGGTTTTACCAGTTCTAAGAATGTACTACTGGGTCAAATTTTCTTGCTAACCTTCTACACTAGTTCCAGAATCTAAAAAGAACCTATCAACCTACCCTACTGAGGGTAACAATCTTCTCAGAGAATATTACACAAATTATATCTTCTGTCGTCTGGACTACGATCTTCTTCTAGAGGAAACCATCAGTCACAAGCATTCGTCCTTCCAAAATAAAAGGAGATAAAAAACAAGGATAACGATATTGATGTAAAATAAATGAATACAATTTGGAAGTCCAAGGGCGTTAATCAATTACAAAGGGAGTTTTAGAAATTGATTATGGATTGAGATCTTATTCAATAATAAATCCTAAACTGCTAGCTCGTTTGGTACAGTAATGTAACCAAAATGATATGCTCTTAGACCTGCATGGGCCACCACAAAAATATGTCACCCTCCAGTCCCAAAATACGTAGGACTAGGAGGACGTAATATGTCAACTACGTACTCGATCAGACTCTAGTCCGACTCGAATACGTATAAGCTGAACTATAATGGTCACTAAATAATCCAGTAAATATAAATATCTATGTCTCAATCCACAATGAACAGAAATACACAAGAATGAGCTACATATGCTACATTCGGCCGCCCAGTAAACACATAAACTCGAATAGACTTGAGAAAAAATATGAGTCTATAAAAACTAGACTACAATAACAGATGAATATACGATATGAATTAAGTAACCATAACTCTAGAAGAAATGATATAAGTACCTGGCACCAATGCCTGCAAGCAAAGCAATGCCATCAGCAACCCCAAAGACTCCGTAATCGTCTATGCTGCAAAAATGGCAGGGGACCAAGTCCTCAGAGGGACGTAACTAGGTACAAAAATATAGCATGCCATAGTATAACAGAAAGAAATAAGTGCAACGCCGGTGTAATCTAGCACAACCACCTAAGTGAGATACAGTTTGAAGACAATGTTCGACGTGTGGGCTATCCAAAATAAAATCGTAGCTCCGAACACAGAGACACAAGGGGCATACCGTAGCTCCGAGCACAGAGTCACACGAGTGATACTACTACTCCGGATACAGGAATACTATAAAAATAGGACATATACATATATATATATATATAGCATGTGCAGAGGAGCCCAAACGGAGAGTAACTGTCTTCCCCTTCCCAAGCGGTTAACGATTGTGCGTTGAACCTGAACCTCTATCTACCAGTCTCGTCATACTGAAGTAACCATCAACAATCATGACCCTAAATTCATCCCAGATTTTGGTCATGCTGACAGTAACAGGATACAGGAAATCTGACACGATGATAGTGTATGGATGTGTCCTAGGGTTATAATATAAACAAGTAAGTACATCAAGGTGTTATGAATCATCTATCACTCATTACTAGATGTTATCGACGAACGTCTGCACCCGGTTATGACCCTGACACGAAGTAATAATTCTAATCCAAAACGTGCACAATACATATAATAAATAAATAAATATCTGGTAACTGAAATACAGGGTAGCAAGGTACACTTGCCTGGATCCGGATGCTGAAGATGGATCTCCGATACAACGTCCAAGTCCGCGGGTCCCGCAGTACCTAGAGACGAGATACAAGCTTAATCAATAAACTATCACGAGGCTAAAATAAGAGGTGACACACATCTAGCATATGCTTCAATCTCTGTTACAAACTCATATAGAAACTTAGCTAGAGGGTTGACTAGGGTTGATTAGAGGTATGCTACATCTAATACGATCAATCACCCGTATAATATCATCGGACCAAATCCTCAATATCCTATATTTATCATGGTGTTTCGTTGTTCAAGATATGATCATTCCTAAGAATTTACCCCGATATTCACAGGCGTTATCAAGCATGTTTAAATATATCATCCTCGAATAAAATAAATATTTATTTATTAAACCCTAAAAAATGTCATTTTATTATTTGAACATCCTTTCACATATAAATAGCTACTCCTCTATCATTTCACTATTAGTTATCAAGTCCTCAACCAATATTTTGATATCACACACTATTTCACAACAATTAAACCTGCTCCTCGATACCCATCACAATGCATATAATAAATATATCACAAAACCCTAAAGTCTTATTCGTAGCATTCTTAAAACCTAAAGTCTATATAGCATTCTTAAACCCTAAAGTCCATATAACATACACAACCCTAAAACTAACTAAGTTATATGAACCATAAACAATATTAGACTAAACATATGGAGGTGGGGGAGAGTTTACCTTGGTGGCAGTGTGGTGGTGCGAGGGGGAGACGGTAGTCGACGACGGGTGGACGATGGCGGGTTGCCGGAGTGAGGGTGGAGATGGTTGGCCGGAGGAGAACAGTAAAGTTGGAGCTGGTCGGGTTGGACGGAGGAGCAGTTGGCCGAGGGGTTCAGGTGCAGTTGTGGTACGAGGTAAACAGGGTGGTGGCTGCTGAAGGTGGCGGTGGCTGGAGCTCGGCGGTGAGCGTAGAGGTGGTACGGGATGGTAATAGTGATGACGAGATGAGACGACGCGGGTCACGGAGGTACGGGTGGTCGAAGAATGGCTCGAGGTGGGATGGTGCTGGTGACAGTGGCCGAGGGGGACGTGGCGGCGTTGAGGAGGTTGGTCGTAGAGGGAGCTCGGCTGTGAAGGGTGGTCGAGGTGTTGTGGTTGGGTCTCGCCGGAGATGAAGGTGATGGCTAGGTGGTCGATGGCTGCAGTGGATGCAGCAGCTCACCGGAGTAGAGGTGGCAGCGGGATGGCCGACTATAGAGGGTGGCAGTCGATCGGGGAACTAGATGGAGGTAGTAGCTTGAAGGTGACGGTGGGCGGGTGGGTTTTGGTGATGATGACGATGAGGAGAGGAGGTTGGCGTGAATGCGGGAGCTGCTGGAGAATTCTGCGGCGATGGAGGAGAGGTGACTCACCGGAGAAGGTGACTGCTGCGGTTGAGGAGTGGTGACTTGCCGGAGTTGATGTGGAGAGGCGGGTTCTCGTCCGAGGTTTCGTGGAGAAGCAGAAGTGGAGTAGAAGAAGAAGAAGAAGAAGAAGAAGAAGAAGAAGAAGAAGAGAAGAAAAAGAAATATGGAGTAGTAGCTCGGCTGTGAAGTAAAGTAGGAAGAGGAAGGAGAGAGAGAGAGAGGGGAAGGGGTTTTCTATGCTCCTTGGGATTAGGGCCGACATTGAGAAAAGGGGAGAATGAAAGATTATATAGGTGAGTGTATGGTGAGGATGAGGCTTAAATTTTAAATGGATGGCCCGGATTTCATATGAAAGAATTGTACAACCAAAGGAGAGAGATAGGGTTGATTTGACCGGTCAATAGATGAAGGAGAGGATTTCTTCATTGGCTTGAACCAATGGGGTGGTGACACCTATCACTATATTTGCAAATAAGCCCCTTAACGTTTGGATATTTGCACAAGTATGTAAAATAATGGGGATTTGGTGTAAAAAGTAGTATTTGGTATTTTGTAGGGTGAGGGGCTATTGTGTGTTTTACATGGGCTTGGTAAATGGGGTATTGGGTTAAGTTGGGGTTAAGTTGGGATTAGTCAAAGTTGGCATCCCCAATTGAATTAAAATAAAATATCATGTACTCTTAAATTAAATAGGGGCACATGGGGTCTCAATTAGGAGTGACACAAAGGTCATGAAAGGTGTTGGCTTGGTGTCAGTCTTGGACCCTTTAATTGGATCGGCTAAACGGGTTGAGTTTGTGTCCCATAATGGATGGCAACGACAAAGATACTCGATACGGGATTAAAGAATAGATTTCGGGACCAGAAAGTTATGTAATTAAATTAGAGCACAAGAGATTATGTTTGTGAGTGATGGAAAAGTCCAGCGCCTAGGTTGGCTTGTCAAGTCAAGAGTGCAACAATTAGTTGGAAATTATGGGCTATTGTTGGGCTCCGAATATTGCAACAATGATAGGGTGCACCAAGGATTATAAATAAAGAATCAGACAACTACAACATAAATTCTAAACCTCAATACCTGATGCTAGACCAAAATTTCTAACCAAAACCAGTCTATCTATAAAAATACTTGAAATAATCTTGAAGCCAAAACCTTCACCAAGATCTCACTCCACCATTCACTGTGCACCACACTGGCACATACTTGTGCATGAAACACAATATCCAGTAAATAAGTTGATGTCTCACTAGGTGTAGTCCCCTTCATACTAACCTGAACACTAATAGACCAAGCATAGATGACTGATACCACAAGATGCATTAATGGATATTACCTACAGCTAAACACACTCACCCAAAGCATACAACTCCACATCAACTCCCTCTTTAGTGTTTACCTGGGAAATACTCAGTACCCATCAGTGCACATACTAAACCCGACCTGCACAACCCGACCCCTCCATCATAGGATCAATGTACACCCTCTTCTCACAAGTTACTGGAGGGACTGAACTAAGGATCCCCCTTCCTGTACTTAGCTACGAACACACCAATAGGTACACTGATTAATATCAATTTGCATCTAGCAACCTCATGTTTCATTCAAACACCCCGAGCACATAACTGTCCTTGCAAGGAACATCAACACACTTATGGATACCCTCGTTTATTTGCTAATAATCAATATTTGTAGTACCTCAAGTCACTCCTAACACCTAGAAATTAGTATCCCAACTGATTTTATCATGCATCACTGATACACTATACTTAAAATACCAACACAGATCTCTACAGCTTGGGTACACTCCGTTTTGTAGGAAGTACCTAATCTAAACTTGACTGACACTCTAGGCTCAATGATACTCTAACCAATTTTAGCTATACCTCCATTCAAATAGCAATGCATTATGATAGCTTGCACTTCAATATCTCTATATACGGTATACAAACAGAACACCCAGGTTGCAGACACCTGTAACTAACTGCACATATCTGATTTCCTCTTTACTGCACACAGATGCATGCCAATGAACATGGCACTGTCACACTCCCTATTACTCACTGATACACCATCACGTACTACACTAACTTATGCACAAGTATATATATATATATATATATATATATATATATATAATTATTATTGTCTATAATACCTATTACCATAGATACACACATATACAACACTAAACAAATTCTCAAATACCTAGTATGCAATGTCAATATACTTTTGATACACTCAACAAATCTTATGCCAAAACCTTTAATAACCTATTAATCATAGTAATACATATAAAATACATATAAAATATATTTATATATATCTAATATGAATAGTTATAATGAACAATAGAGGAAAAATTCACTCTTAAACACAAAACCCCCCAAATATATACACAACTTCATGAAGAAACACCATGAAAACCAATAGAGACTAACTTCTCTTACCTAGTAGCTATTCCTAAACCATGGGTGGGATCCTAATGGCCATCAAAACTATGAAAATAGAATTTAAAGTAGAGATTTAAGATTTTTACCTATTGGGAAATGGGTTTCCAATACAAAATTTTTCTTCTCCAAGGCTTTTTGTCACTTAAGCTTCTAGGCCTCTTAGATGAGGAAAATAAGAGGGATTTAAGGTTTAAAATTCTATAATTTATGGAGGAAAAAAAGAGTTTTAGGAAGAACTATTTCTAGGATTTTTTCATGAGCTATGAATGACTTTAAGGGAGGCTCCCTCTCTACTTATAGGGCCGGCCACACCTAGGATTTAGGGTTACAATGCATAAGGTCCTCAATTCCCCTATGGTTAGTCATGAAGAGTTATTCAAACAAGTGGATTTTAATCTTAATTAAGGGGTTTAACTAGAATCTAATTTAAAATGGATACGGATTAATTAGTGGGTTCAAATATGTCTAGTCTAATATAAAGTCCATAGTCACATCAAGTCTAGTCCACTAACAATCTCATTAATAATAATAATATAATATATCATACATATCATTTAACTACAACACAATATATATATATATATATATATATATATATATATATATATATAAATATCATAAATGATATCAATGCCCCTACTCTAAAAATGTGGTAGTGACACTTCTGTCTTATTCTAGGGCTGTCTGCAATCCTTGGTTCAACAGGATATTCTGTTCTTGCTGCTGGAGCTGTTATTGCTGATATTACTTTTGTTGTTGTTGCACCACCATATAGTGTTATTGGACAGCCAATAATCTAGGGATAATCTCTAGCAAGGCCGAGGTATCCAGTACTGCTAGCACAACGGGTGGTACGAAAATACTTGGAGCCTGCTGCTCTGTCCCATTTATCGTGGGATCAACTCGGGTCCTAGGCTCGGGTTCCACAAGATTTTATTCCAGTGTAAACTCTACCTCTCTTGTTGCTGCAGTATCAGGGGAAGGAGAAGCCCTAAACAAGAGCACAAGAAATATCAAGAACATGACAAGAAGGAACGAGAAAGCAATCAATCTGGAAGAATTCAAGTTGAGTATCGAAGAGGATGAATTCAGAATTTCAAGATGGATCAGGTTTGATTAAGACTCCTTTGACTATGTTACCCCACAAGTCTAAAAATACATACCTTCATGGGCCACCATTAAAACTATGTCACGCCCCAGAACTAAAATACTGGAGAGCGGGGGAGTGACTTAGCCAACCACACCTTAGGAATAACGAAGTAACCTGCAATATGATAAGGTTGTCAAGAGACAAAGGGGTGCATGCTATAATCAAGTCACCTAGGGTCAAGAGCATCAATGTCTCAATCATTAACAAAGAAACAATAAGAATGAATATGTAAGACAAAGCAGTTAGGAGTCCCTAACGCTCTATCATAATGATTATGAAACTAGTTATTCATGATGGTACGCTAGTATATTATCACGAGTACATGACTGTCAGTCAGCCACGGTCTGAATAATACACAATCATGTAGAGGAACTAATGTCTAGATAAATCGACTAACATGTACCGTCGGCTAAATGCTAAAAAGGTAATACAAAATGATACTCATAGTGGGGAAGAAGAAACACACTCAAGTTTTTCGACATACATCCTTCTGGTGTGTGCCATCGGTCAGATACAAGACAGGATCCTCGGGCTCTGCTACTAAACTTGGCTAAACAAAACTAGCGAGGTCAGGTCCCGATAGCAAGTACCACAAAGGAGCACAAATAAATGAAGCAAAAACTAATAAAGTACATAAAAATAGGAATTTGTGCCACAACTACAAGCGTATGACCTTTCATCATAGCAGTAGGACACCTCTACAACCAAACAAGGACAAAAGGTGTCACACTACTATGAGACAGGGTATGACTCACCAATTATGAACTCGACAAAGATACAACAAATCAATATAATGCAGGATACACATACCATAATACAAGCTAAGATAAAGATATAATATGCAGCTTCGGTACATGACCTATTGTAACACATTAGCGTAACCCTACAACCAAACAAGGACAAGTATTGAACCATCGTACCATAATAGTTCATGTTCCTAGACTACCAGCACATACTCTTTTAGATTGGCTAATCAATCCTATGATTTTTTATGTGGAGTCTGAGTTGTCTCAGAAATAATGTATAATAAGTATCCTCAGATCACGCCAGTACCGAACATGAGCAAAGCAAACCAAATAAATAAAATAGACACTTGCAGGATGTACCAATCCTCCGTAGGGACACTGTGCTAAAAATATGGTATTAGCGGTTCCGGTATTCCTAAGTGAAATATTGGCTCGACATAATAATAGTCAGATACTGCACTCCACTAAGTACGGGCATGCTAAATATGAATCCATGAAGTTCAAATATGGATTCACCCGAGCGTGTATGCAACAATCAGTCAATCAATATCATAACCACGCTTTGGTAGTTGACTCGCTTATTTTGTCTGTACTGAAAAATAATATATATATATATTTATAACATCACGCGTTCAAGAATTTTGAGGCATTCTCGATACACAACCCAAATAAAATTACTTAACTCGTGACATGATGTGTCGCACCTCGATGCATATTAAATCATAAATAATTAGTTGTATCAGTATATATACTATGTTCGAGTCCAATTACCAATCTTACAGTTGGTCATATGAGTCTTATCTCATAGGGACACTTGGATAAAATATAATCTTTCAAATCAGGTACACAGACTATCAATTAATTGGAAGCCTAAATTTATGATGTGAACTCCTCGAATAAATGATTATGTCGCCAAACGTCAGTTAGGGAAAAGTGTGAACTACACTGGAGCATATACACAATCCTTAAACCAAACAAGGACCGAGATTGCATATCGTCTTCCGAGAAGAACTACGCCCCTCACTCTTTTCAACGAACAATAGATAAGTTAATCTACTAATCTGCATTTACTTTGGGTTGCCACATGGTCCACTACAACATATAATCATACTATGCACATAGTCAGTTCTAGCACATAGCCAGGTCTACCACAGTCTGGTTACTAAGTCCTCTCCCTTCCTTAGAATAACACAAGCAAGAAGCCATAATCAACCACAAAGGGTATGATTAGAAATATTTCAAATAAAATAATTAAACCCAAGAAATCGTAGAATGTGTACATAAATTACTATGGTCGCATAAGATCACCTACGCTCATAAGAAGTGCATTCATGGATTGCCCCATGGGTCAGGCCGCATGCACCGATCAGACGCATGAGCACCTGGCCGCATGGACGTGTTAGCCACAATAAATGAAGTATCAGTGATGTGACATAAAGTGACTAATACAATGTAGTGTGTTAGAGAGAAAAGACAAAGCCAAAGAAATAAGTGCCAACGGTTCAGAACAAAGCATCCAAGAAAAATAGTGGCCACATGCTCTCCAAGATGCATAAGTGTCGGTACCGCATATGGAGTCAATGCAGCATGGAGTCGACGCCGCATGGAGGTCTCTTGGACTTAGTAAAATTCTTATTCGTTCAGCGAGTGAAAGCATAAGGTGTTCAAGGACACTTGAGTGATGGTAGTCATGCGTCCAACAAGATGGACTCATGCGGGTCATTATGCGACAAGAGTTCAGGCCGCATAACCCTCTCGGGCTGCATAGCACTCTCAGCCGCAAAGCTCACTGGCTGCATGCGAACTTCGTCTCCTCTAGACAGCAAGTTCAGCCATGGCAAAAAAGCTCAAAAAATCTAAAAATTATTTTCTTTATAAAAACTTTATTTTAACTCCGAATCAAGTGAAACAAAAGACAAAATGCTCGAATTGAAATACTCTAACATAATAATCAACTAGTTTATGAAAAAAATTAAGTTTTAGTAGATCAAAACCAAGAAAAATTCATAGAATACATAAAAATCCTAAACTTGAAACTTAGATCTACAAAATCTATACAACAAAATCCAAAACTCCAAGAACTTAATATCATCTGAAAATCAAGAAAAATATTTTTCTATCAGATAAAATTTTAAAATAATATATATATAAAATTCAAAAATTTATGGCTTCACCACTTTGAGTAAGATGTACTTGCCTTGATGGACTTACAAACCTCTTCTTAGAACCAAGTCTGGGGATAGGGCTTGGGGTTTCGGTGAAGGGGAGCTCTTGAGGGAAGGAGGAAGAAAAAATAAGAAGGGAAGTGGAAATGAGGAATAATGGGAGAGGAGGAAGAAAACCATTTATATATACCAAGTGAAGAAATAAGGTTAGCCCTAAGATTAAGTCATGACACTCTCCAACCAAATCTCAACCATCTAAAATAGGCTTAGTGGTTCCAAGACTAGACCGGATATGGTATCTATCCTATATACAGGTCTTAGCACGGGTCCACGATAATTTGCTAAGGTGTTCCCTACTGGTCTCGGGTAATCTTCCACAATAAACAAGAATATAATTAAATAAATATAAATTATTTATCAGGAACCAACATATAAATATCGTATGAATACATCTACAAGAATTTTTTTAAATATCACAAATTTAAGAATACCAAATATGGAAACGGATGTGACAATACCCATTCACATACTACTGCTTTTACTGTTGCACCTAGCACTAACAAATTTGTAACATGTCATTATTGTGCTCAACAAGGATACTCACGATAGTACAAAGTTAGAAGATTAGTAGATATGAACATATATGCATGGTACCAAAAGCTAACAACTCAGGTCCCCCAAAGAAGTTGGTACTAAAGGTTCACATCTTCAACTTGTATTGTAGGCGGACCAACCCTCGCATGCTAAAAGCAAATAAATTTTCGATAGTGGTTGCTCGAGACATATGACTGGTGATGTTACACTATTTGCAACATGATCGATGAAGAAAAAAGGATACGTCGCCTTCGAAACTAATCTCAAAGGTATATGATAGGTTATGGTACTGTTGATATTCCTCCTTTCCCAGTAATAAAAGATGTATGTTTAGTCACTGAATTAAAATATAACCTGCTCAGCATCAGTCACCTTGCTGAAAATGTTATGGTATTAATTTTATGAAAAACAAATACTTTATTTATGAGAGAACATATGGTAATATTATCTTTGAAGGCATTAGGAAAGATAATATCAATATTTTCTATCTTGTGAATGATACTAACATGCAGAAAGATGCCTATATGCTAATAAAGATGAGTGTTAAATATGACATATGCGACTCGGGGATGCTAATATGGATACAATTACAAGATTATCTTCAAAAAAACTGGTAAGAGGCTTACTGAAAATAAACTTTAAGAATGATATGCTTTGTGTTAATTGTGAAAAGAATAAAGCAACCAAATACTCCTTTAAGTCAATAAACGCTATAAGTACCTCTAGACCCCTTCAGCTTTTATGTATGAATTTATTTGGACCTAGTAGAGTCACCAATCTTGGCGATAAGCTTTACGCATATGTGATTGTTGATGATTTTTTAAGATATACTTGGGTTTACTTTCTTGCAAATAAAATTGAGATATTTTCTTAATTTGTAATATTTTTCAAAAAGGTACAAAATAAAAAAGGCTTCATGATTACTCGAATTCGAAGTGATCATGTTGGTGAATACAAAAATGATGATTTTAAAAGTTTTTGTGAATCAAATGTTTTTTTGTGAATTTTTTTTTCCTAGAAATCCTAAAGAAATTAGTGTCGTAGAGCGAAAGAATAGAACTCTTGGTGATATGGCCACAGTCATGCTAAGTCAAATTAGTCTTCTAAAATATTTTTGGGCAGAAGTTGTAAATATAGCGTGCCACATTTTGAATAAGGTTCTAATTTGACCTATTTCAAAGAAAATCCCCTATGAGCTTTGGTTTGGTAGAAATCCTACAATTTCATATTTTAAAGTTTTTGGATCTAGATGCTTTATTTTGAATACTAAGTATAACCTAGGTAAGTTTAATTCCAAAGCAGACGATGGTATTTTTATTGGCCATGCTTCCAAAAGTAAAGAATTTAGGTTTTTTAATAAACATTCATTAACTGTTGAGGAATCAATTAACGTTAATTTTGATGAGAATAACAAACAAATGCATTGTGGCAGTGATAATGAAGATGTCGGTACAATATTTCAAAACCCCTGAAGATACCGCAACTGGTACAAGATATCTGGAGTAGTTACCAAAAAGGATGTGATTTATGGCCGATCATCCAAAAAACTTGTTTATAGGTAATATATCAAAGGGAGTAAGCACTAGATCTGCAAATAAAGATATCATAGCTAATATAGATTTTATTTGGCAAATAGAACCTAAGAATGCTGTAGAAACTTTTTCTGATGAGTTTTGGATTTCGATAATGCTAGAGAAATTGAACCAATTTAAGAGAAATCAAATTTGAGACTTGTTCCTAGACCCAATGATTACTCGGTAATTGGCACCAGATGGATATTTCGAAATAAAATCAATGAGGATGAACAAGTCACACAAAACAAAGAGCGTCTCATTTTCCAAGGTTATAACCAAGAATGGGACATTGACTATGACGAGACTTATGCTGCTGTTGCGAGACTTGAATTCACTCGCATGCTTTTTGCTTTTGTAAATTTTTATAATTTCAAACTATTTCAAATGGATGTTAAAAGTGTTTTCTTAAATGGTTCTATAAAAGAAAAAGTTCTTGTCGAGCAATCTCCTGGTTGTTGAAGATTTTAAATTTTTAAATCATGTTTTCACGTTACGCAAGGCTCTGTACGGTCTCAAATAAGCCCCTCGTGCTTGGTATTATCGTCTCAGTTCCTTCCTACTTAAAAATGATTTTTTCAAAAAGGAAAGTTGATACGACACTGTTTATAAAAGAATATTATGACACTCTTTTATTTGAATAAATTTACATTGACGATATCATATTTGGTACTACTAATGAGCAAATAAGCAAAGAATTTGCTGAGTATATGCAGCATAAATTTGATATGAGCATGATGGAAGAACTCAACTTCTTCCTCGGATTATAAATTAATTTCAGTTTACAGGGAATCTTTATCAATCAAGCTAAGTACACAAAAGACTTGTTGAAAAAATTAATTTCGATAATATAAAACCTATCGGCACACTAATGGCTACTTCTACAAAGCTTGACCTTGATAAAAGCGACAAACCCGTTGACTAACGTAAGTATCGAGGTATGATTGGTAGCTTATTGTATTTAACTGCTAGTCATCTCGATATCATGTTTAGTGTTTGCCTGTGTGCTAGATATCAAGCTAAAACTAAGGAATCATATTTGTACGCAGTTAAACGTATCTTCTGATACCTTAAAGGCAATTTGATGGTAGCCTTATGGTATCCCAAAATCACATCCTTTGACCTTTTGGGTTACTCGGATGCTGATTTTGCTAGATGCAAAGTTAATAAAAAAAAGTACTAGCGGCACTTGTCATTTCTTAGGCAAAGCCGTAGTCTGTTAGTTTAGTAAGAAATAAAATTATGTTGCACCATTAACTACTGAGGAAAAAATACATAGCTGTAGGATGTCATTGTGCACAAATTTTTTGGGTGAAACAAACCCTAAAAGACTATAATCTGCACTATTAAAATATTCTCATTTACTGTGACAACACTAGCACCATTAATCTCATTAAGAATCCTGTATGCCACTCATGCAAAAAATATATAGAAATACGTTAACATTTTCTACGTAATCATCATTTACACAGAGATATTTGTTTAGACTTTGTTGACACAGAACATCAGCTAGCATATATCTTTACAAAACCCTTAGCCGGGGACCATTTTAACTTTATTCATCGAGAATTGGGAATTCTAGATGTTGATACCATATGAGGATTCAAGTTGCTGAAACTATTTTCCTTAATTTATATTCATTAAAGCAAAGATTACTTTGGGTATACGCTAAAAGGGCCCATCTGTCAAAGAGGCATAAATAGCCTTAAGCGACACGATATTTAAGTATCTTAGGACCACCGCTAGTTAGGATCCGACCCCTACAACTAACCCAAATTGGTCGATACTTTCTTAAATCATGATTTATCGAGTTAGTTTCAAATTCTTCTATCTAAAATATAGTAGACACATTTGAATTTTATATTCTCGCTTAAAAAGTTATCATCGTACTGTACTTGGTATCATTTTTTCAGATTCTAGAACATGAGACCGAATTCGGGCCGAACTCGGTTTAGGACCGAACTCGGTCCCCATGTTTCCAGAATGCGGGAATAGATCATGGCCGTCCATTTTGTGATGTCTTTTCACCTTTTAAACCCTCTTTTACTCGACCAACAGCAGCCTTCATCATCTTCTTCCTCCTTCCAAGAGTTTCTAACCCAAACCCTAATTTCTATCACCCTATTTTATGGAGTTTTTGGGGAAATAAGCCCAAATCAAGCTTCTTTTGGTAATTCTCCTCCATTTTCTATCTCTTGTAAGATATAATCTCTTCATTTTCCTCTTTTTCAATTATTTGGCTCCTAGGTTATTTTTTTTGGGGTAGTAAGAAGAAGAGAAAGGTTGATGAAGTCTCCTCCTATAATTCTCAATCTAAAAATATCCTACATTCCCTCTTTAGTCCTCAACACCCAAATGAGGGTGAGTTGGATGATGTCATTTTAATAATTTTAATGAATGGTAACCACCACTTCTTACCCTAAGGGTATTTTGATAATTTTACATATGTAAATTTTAGTTTGTTATATTATGTTAATAGTTAGTCTAGAATTAATTAGTGATGCCTAGAATTAATTAGTGTTAATATTAGTGCTAGTTAGTTAGAATTAATTAGTTAGTTATCATGGAGAGAATATTCACTTTTAGTGTAGAGATTCTTTTTTTAATTAATTAGATTCCTTTTCTCTTTAATTTAAATTTTAATAGGATAATGGAATAACACAATTAGTAATTAGAACCAATTATAAGCCCATGTGGTGGACCACCTTGTCATAAAGATATTTGAATTCCAATTTTCCTCCATTTATTCCTACTTCTTTTCCAACAACACCAATTTAATTTCCCTCATAAATTTAGATCTAGAATTGAATTTCTATTTCATTTTTTTACCAAAATATTTTATTCCACTTCCATTGGAGTGTAAGAGCTTGGAGCAGAAGGAGGAGCTTGAGGAGGAGTCCAATTCTTGGAGGATCGTGTTCGACTTATCTCTTCTGTGTTCAAATTCGGAATTCTCCAAAGTGGCTACCAAAATAATAGGTAATTCTCTCAATTTTATCAATTTGGTGGTTAGGAATACCCCATGGACATGTAGGAACATTCTAATGGTTGGAATTGACCCGCCAATGTTAGATCTAGGCACTAGGAGGTCTCAATTTGGTAGATCTATGATTGTGTTATGTAAATTGTTAGTTTGGGGCTCAGTTTATGGAAAATCCTATTTTTGTCCATGTAGAGTTCGATTTGTGTCCTCATGAGGACTATTGGTGTATTTTTGATATTGTAATAGTATTTATATATCCACAATTAGATACGGGGAGTTCGTATCCTGATATGCCATGTCACTACCACTTTTCCATATAAGAGTATTTCTGTAATTTAGCTATTTTAAATAATTTATGTATTTAATTAATTGCTGAGTTTTTAAACTAATTATATTATATTTAGTAATGTTTAGTTTAGGTCAAACCCTAGAACTCATTAGGACAGACCCTAGTGAGTCAACCCTAATTTGTAAACCCTATTCTATCAAAACCCTAGAATTTAAATTTAGGGTGGACCTTAAACTCTAGCATACCTAAACCTTAGTCAATTAGGTTCTACATGACTTAACATAAAGGTTTAACCTAAAACTAAGCTTGGAAATCCTAACCTAGTTGTTTATATAAAAGGAAGCCTCTTTCTAGGCTATTCTTCACGTAGAGAGAAAGGAAACCCTAGCCTCCACGAGAGAAACCATCTCCCCACCCCAATTTTCGAGATCAAACCCTAGCTTCCATTTTCTCCTTCTCCAAAGCAAGGAACGAGGGTCAGGAAGCCTTGGAAAAGGAGAACTCCATTGAGGAAACCTTCCCTGCAGGTAAAACCCTAGTTTTTATTCCTTTAATTTCTGTTTTTAGATGTTAATGGTTATTAGGAACCCACCCCTATACTGTGTAATTCAGATTTAGGGTTTTGGATTAGGTTTGGTAACCCGCATGGGGTTTTCCCCAATTTTCCAGGAACCCTAACCCTAGGATTTGTAGGGAGACTGATTTCACCCTCCTACGTATAGGTTAGATATTGATTTAGGGTTTTGTTGGGTTTTTCATGTGTTCTTATGTAGATTCATCATTCTGCACTCCTTGTGCTTGATGATATGTTTAGTAGGGTGTTTGATGAAATGTGTCTAGGGCTTTTTGCATAACCCTGTGTTTAAATTTCTGTATTTTGATAAACCTATCTATATTCATAAATATAATTGTGTTGTATATTGGGTTGTGTGTTGTGTGGTGATAGTCGGGTTGGGGGAATTTTTGTGCAGTTTGTAAGGGCTGTGAGCAGTGTGTTTTGGGTTCTGATAGTCGGGTTTGGGGGGGAAATACCTGTGTGTATTTTGAGAGAGAGATGAGAACTAATGCTGTGTATTTCTGTAGGTATTAGAGCAGGGGTATGTATCAGATTGGGGAAGGGGTTTCACAACTGTGTGTGTAGATGAGGAAAGTGCCTGTGTGTATGTGTATCAGGTATGGAGAGGTCAGGGTGTATCCTAGAGATATCTGTGTATTAGATTAGGTGAGGATGGGTACTTGTGTCAGTGAGAGCCAATGTGACTGTGTATAGGTGTGAGGGAGAGATAATTCCCAGGTTTGATGAGGATTTTGATAAGTGTGTCTGTGCATATGTTTATGTGTGTTCAGTGTAGTGATTTGGATTTCAGAGTACTGTGTATATCAGTTTTGGTGAGTTATGTGTATACTGTCAGTGTGTGGCTGTGTTCACAGTGTGTGAGGGTGTTTTAGTGTATGTTGTGTGCAGGAAATATATCTGTGTAAGTGTGTCTTGTTTCAGTTTTGTGTACTGTGGCAGCATTGTTTATATGTGGCTGTGTTTATGTATCAGTTAGCCTAGGACTGTGTATTAGGCTGTGTGTGTTAAGTTGTGTGCAGTGTGTTATTGTGGCTGAATGTGTGTGCTGTATTGGTGAAGTGCCTGTGTCTGTGTGTCTAGATTTCAGTAACAGTTATCAAGAAACCAACTGTGTTTCCTGTGTGTGTATGGCTGTGTGTGTATGACTGTGAGTGATGGTTAATAGGAAACAGAGTGCCTAGGTGCAGTAATGTAGCAGTAAGTTTCAGTAGGTTAGATAGCTGTGAGGTGCTCAGTTTTTAAACTGTGTATGAGTTGGTCAGTGAGTTGTGTTACCTGCTATGAAGTGCATTCCATGTTACTTAGTGTTATTATATGAATGGGTATGTGAGGGTTTAGTGTGAGTATCAGACTAGCTGATACTTAGAGTCAGTGTGAGCCTTGGGTGAGTGATGTTAGTATCAGTCAGTATATATCAGTTTGTGAGATACCTGTGTACAGAAAACTGTGTATCAGATATTAGGGGGTGTGAAATCAGAGTGTGCAGGTATGGATGTGCCAGTTTCATAGAATTGTGAGTTATGGGTGTAGGACTAGAAGAGGGATGGGTTATTGCTGTATCAGTGTGATATTGATACCCCTTTGCTACAGATACTCTCACTTAGCCCTGATACTTGGCCTGATGTTCTATTTTACAAGGTTCCTTATGCAGAATTTAGAGAGCAGTGCACATGGGTATGTGTGTGACAGTTCAGTATGTCAGTGTGTCTAATATCAGTAGGATTTTAGGTTAATACATCAGTGTAAATACCTGCATTTGTGTGTTAGTATAGGTATATATGTTAATATGATAAAATAAGTTACTAGTTAATGTAGATATTAACTAACTAATAAGCTAGTATCACTTAGAAACTTAGGTAAATACCTAGAATAGCTAGTGTTAGCTAGTAAGTGGCAATTTAGACCAATTGACTTTAGCTGGACCTAGTATTGACCAGTAAACCTTAGACATGACCTAGAAACCTCGTTTTTAAATTGTTAAACATGTTATCCTTTTAATTCATTAATTAACATTTAATTTCCATATTAGGTCATTTTGATCCCACTCTGGACATCGATCCTCACACTTTGCTCAGGACCACAGGCGAGTACATTCTCTGACAGTTTTCATTGTTGATTACTTCTATAAATTGTAGTCTATTACATACTTGATTCCGACACCATGGATACACGGGTTAGCACCCTAGATCCCCATCACGAGGAGTCGTGGTTGGAATCCATCGTGCTAGCTGGGGGATGGGGAACTATTAGTAGATTATGTGATCATATCCAAACATTTATATGCACCATAGCTCACCCCACTTCTCACGTCGGGTGCAGCCTGACCACTTATATGCTCCATAGCTGTTATATATGATTAGCCTGACCATTATATGCACCATAGCTAACCATGCGGTTAGCCTGACCTAAAAGAATCATAGCTAATCATATATAACCAGCCTGATCCAGTCCCAAGCCGATCACATAATAAACTAATATTTCAAACACTTAGCTAGATGTTTATTTTATTCTGATTTCACTTGTTCTAGCATTTACTACTTATTGCTCATTGCTAGATGCTCTATTATCTATTTCATTTTCTCCAGTACTTCACATGTTCAGCTTTTATTTCCATCTTGTATCTCTTACACTGTTTATAGATTTTGTCAATTAATGGAACTGCTGTTAGTGCTTGTGCTTCGCTCCAATCCTGACTGGATAACAACATTTTCAGAGGACCTGGAAGACTTTTGCCCTACTCATTATGGTCCAGGAATAGAGGAGGATTTCACCCCAGAAATCCCAGAGGAGGTGCCTATCCTAGAGGAGAACTTGCCTGCCCATGCTTAGATTACTTTTCTGCATTATTGTTTAGACTGAGACTGAGTTGTATTTGTTTTTATTTGTGACTTTGTGAGGTCATTTAGACCCAGGATTTGAGTTGGACTTCTTGTGGTTGGTTTAAATAGAACTCTTTTCAATTCTCATCGTGCCATTATGTTTATAGTTGTGATTGAGTATATTATAGAACGGTGGTTATTTATCATTGTCCTCCGTACGGAGTTGAGACTATTGACAGGATATAGTATGTTCGTGACCTAGACAGCGTTCTACCGCCGATGCTGCGGCGTAGGCTGGACGTACCCACGACTCATGCCCAATTTCCGGGTGCGGGTCGTGACACGTTTTTAGTGGTGGCCCATGCAGGTCCAGCAGTAGTCTTAGATTCAGATTAGAGTGATATCGTAGTGGTGCTCGTTTAGAGTATTACTACGAGCCTGTTTTAGGAAATAGGAATTAGGCCGAGGCATGCTCAATCACAATTAGGGAATTCTGATTCTTATGATACTATTCTTAATGATTAATTCCTTTAGAAATTTTTCTGTCCTTCCTTGATATCATATCTATTGCCTTAATTGAATCTTTCGATCTGTCTTCAGGATGCCGCCAAGAAGGTCCCAGAGACTCGGAGCAGCAGATTCAGAGAGGTCTGCCACCTCTCGCGCTGCCGGACAGACATCCGCAGCACCTCCTACATCTCCAGGACAAGTGGGAGTGGCTGCAGCATTCGGGGGTCCTCCACCACCAGTTCAGAGGGTCCCCACAGCTACGACGGCACCACCACCTCCACCACCACCAGTTCAGTATCCAGGAGGTGTGCCCGTCGATGGGGCACAGATGTTCGCTTTGATTCAGGGCATGGTCGATGCCCAGAGGACGTCGGCAGAGGCCCAGAGAGTGCAGGCTGAGGCACATCAGGCCCAGACAGAGATGATGAGGGTGAACATGGAGAATGCTCACCAAGTGGCTCTCCAGGCTGTGGAGAGAGTCACTCAGCAGCAGCAACAACCTGGTCAGCAACAACAGAGGCCGGGCACCATTGTGGACTTCAAGAGGATGATGCCTCGGGAGTTCAAGGGGACAGAAGGGATACTCTACGCCGATGATTGGCTAGAGGACATCGAGAGGAACTTGCGTTTGGCGCAGATTCCAGAGGCGCTCCAGATCGAGACCGCTGGCAGCCAGATGTTCGACATTGCCTTGACGTGGTTTCGCACGGAGCCGAGACTCTTGCGCGGGGGACTCACTTGGGAGGCTTTCAAGGAGCTCTTCAAAGAAAAGTTCTTTCCTGATGTCGCCCTGGGAGCTTTGGAGAGTCAGTTCCATGACTTAGCCCAGGGGAGCTCGTCCGTCGACGAGTATGCCGCGGAGTTTTCCCGCCTGAGCCGCTTCGCGCCATCGATGATTAGAGATCCGGGGGACAGGGCCCAAAAATTCAGAAAGGGGCTGACAAGAGAGATCAAGTCTCGCACGTCGGGACGTCGCACAGCTACCTACGAGGGCATATTGATGGATGCCCAAGTAGCCGAGGATGACTTGGACCTCAGGCCCAAGAGGGGACGCGATGTTTCCGGAGGAGCAAACAGTAGTGCGGGACCAGGCAAGCGTTCACACTTTCAGCAGCAGCAGAGGCCCTTTCAGCAGCAGCATCAGGCACCAGCCCGAGGGCAGGTTCAGCAACAGCAACAGAGGCAGACTCAGCCCGCCATCCAGTGTGCGTACTGCAGAAAGATGGGACATACTAGAGAGATCTGCAGGCATAGACTGGGCTCATGTTTGTCCTGCGGATCGACGACACATCAGCTGAGGGATTGCCCTACCATTCGGACTCGTCCAGGTCAGGGTGGAGCAGCCGTCCAGAGAGGACCAGGCAGGGTACCTACCGTACCAGGAGACCAACAACAGAGGGGACCACTTCCACCGCAGAATCAGAGGTTTGCCCAGCATCAGCAGCAGAGAGGTGCACCCCAGGGGCGAGCATACGCCATGACAGTCGAGGAGATCGAGCCGGCAGGAGACTTGATCACAGGTTCGGTTCTTCTCGATTGTATTCCCGCATTTACCTTATTCGATTCTGGCGCTTCCCATAGTTTTGTGTCTGTATCATATGCACTTTGACATCATTTAGACACAGAACCATTAGCTAGGACTTGCAAGATCATGACTGGTGGAGGTATTATCCTAGTCCGTGATCACTGCAAGGACCGGAGAGTGTCAGTAGGAGGCCGAGACTTGAGCGTGAGCTTACTTGTCATGCCACTTTCGGGGTACGATATTGTACTCGGAATGGACTGGTTGAGTAGGCATCATGCCACTATAGATTGTTATAGAGGCAGAGTATTGTTTAGACCACCAGAAGAGCCGGAGTTTGAGGTCGTCAGAGCAGCAGCGGAACAGAGCAGGAGCACATTTTGCGGAGCCAGGACGGAAGAAGAGGAGTTGCCACATCCTCTGATAGCGGAGTTCCTGGATGTATTTCCAGAAGAGTTGCCAGGCTTGCCGCCAGACAGAGATGTTGAATTCTCTATAGACTTGGTTCCAGGAGCGGAGCCCATTTCACAACATGTCTATAGAGTCAACAACAGCGAGCTGGCAGAACTGAAGAAGCAAGTTGAGGAGCTGCAGGACAAAGGCTTCATCAAATCCAGTTCATCACCATGGGGAGCTCCGGTATTGTTCGTACCGAAGAAGGACGGCACGGTGCGCATGTGCATTGATTATAGAGCTTTGAACAATATCACCATCAAGAACAAGTACCCGTTGCCGAGGATAGATGATCTTTTCGACCAGTTGAGCGGGGCAAGGGTGTTTTCAAAGATTGATTTGAGGTCAGGCTATCACCAGGTGAAGGTGAAGAAAGAAGACACGCCGAAGACAGCTTTTCGGACCAGATACGGCCAGTTTGAGTTCATGGTGATGCCATTTGGTTTAACCAATGCACCGGCAGTATTCATGAACTTGATGAACAAGGTGTTCCACCAGTACCTTGACAAGTTCGTGGTGGTGTTCATCGACAATATTCTTGTGTATTCCAAGACACCGGAGGAGCACGAAGAGCACCTGAGATTGGTCTTAGAGACTCTCAGGAGGGAGAAGCTATACGGGAAACTCTCTAAGTGTGAATTCTTCCTTGACAAGGTCGAATTTCTTGGGCATGTGGTATCGGGTGACGGAATCTCGGTTAACCCAAAGAAGATCGAGGCAGTGGAGTCGTGGGCTACCCCCAGTTCGGTAGCTGAGATCAGGAGTTTTCTCGGGCTAGCAGGATACTACAGGAGGTTTGTACAAGACTTCTCCAAGATTGCAGCGCCGATGACCAGACTGACTAGGAAGGATGTGGATTTTGTGTGGACGGAGGAGTGCCAGGCTGCATTTGATGAGCTGAAGAAGAGGTTGACGACAGCTCCAATTTTGACGTTGCCATCAGGGACAGGTGGTTTTACCATCTACAGTGATGCTTCAGGGAAGGGTCTGGGATGTGTTCTTCAGCAGCACGGGAAGGTAATTGCCTATGCTTCCAGGCAGTTACGCCCTTATGAAAAGAACTACCCCACCCACGATTTAGAGTTGGCAGCAGTTATCTTCGCTCTAAAGCTGTGGAAACATTACCTGTACGGAGAGCGTGTGGAGATCTTCACAGACCACAAGAGCTTGAAGTACGTGTTCACACAGAAGGAGCTGAACATGAGGCAGAGGAGGTGGTTGGAGTTGATGAAGGACTTCGACATCTCATTGCAGTACCATCCAGGGAAGGCTAACGTAGTCGCCGATGCTTTAAGCAGGTATCCGATGGCTATGTACTTGACGACAGATAGGCATTTGTTGGCTGATTTAGAGAGCTTGGAGATTGAAGTGTTAGTTCCCGGTACTGAGATTCAGATGTGGGGATTGCAGATACAGTCCGAACTGATGGACAGGATCAGAGCTGCGCAGTACGATGATGAGACTTTGAGGAGTATTAGAGCACAGGTTCAGATGGGATTGTCGGACGACTTTACTATCGCAGATGATGGTTCTCTACGGCACGGCACAAGGATATGTGTGCCTAGCGGGGAGCTACGCGAGGAGGTTTTGCAGGAGGCACACCGCTCTCAGTACTCGATGCATCCCGGTGCCAACAAGATGTATCGAGACTTGAGGGAGCACGTATGGTGGTATGGAATGAAGCGCGAGGTAGCACGCTTCATATCTCGGTGTCTAGTGTGCCAGCAGGTAAAGGCAGACCGGCAGAGGCCAGGAGGTTTGCTTCAACCCTTACCGATTCCAGAATGGAAATGGGAGCACGTGACCATTGATTTCGTTTCAGGGCTTCCACGTTCTCCAGGAGGGAAAGACGCAATTTGGGTCATCGTGGACCGGTTGACCAAATCAGCCTATTTCTTACCTTTCAAAGTGGGCACGTCGACAGAGAGGCTAGCAGAGATGTACGTGCGACAGATTATTAGACTTCATGGAGTTCCTGTGAGCATCGTCTCAGATCGGGATAGTCGTTTCACTTCCCACTTCTGGAGGAGTCTGCAGGCTAGCTTGGGCACTCAGCTCAAGTTCAGTACCGCATATCACCCCCAGACAGACGGGCAGTCTGAAAGGACTATTCAGACTCTCGAGGATATGCTACGCACTTGCGTTCTAGATCTCGGAGGTTCTTGGGAGGATCATCTGCACCTGGTAGAGTTCGCTTACAACAACAGCTACCAGGCCAGCATCGAGATATCACCATTTGAGGCTCTTTATGGACGGAGGTGTCGTACACCGCTATCGTGGGACGACGTGGGAGAGAGAGCCTTGCTAGGACCAGAAATGGTCGTGGATGCAGCAGAAAAGGTGAAACTCATCAGAGACAGACTGCGAGTGGCGCAGGACAGACAGCGGCATTGGGCCGACAGCCACCGTAGACCCCTTGAGTTTCAGGTATAGATTGTTGTTTTCTGGTTGTGTTTGTTTGTTTGTTTAGACTGCATGTTGAGACTGTTTTTGTGTTAGGTTGGCGATCTAGTATTCCTACGGATTTCTCCGACGCGTGGAACGATTCGTTTTGGTAGAGGCGGAAAGCTTAGCCCACGCTACATCGGACCCTTCGGTATTCTGGCGAGGGTAGGTGCAGTGGCGTATAGACTAGACTTGCCGCCTGCATTGGAAGGAGTGCATAATGTGTTCCACGTGTCGCAGCTGAGACGGTACGTGGCAGACCCTAGTCACGTACTTGATCACTCGGAGATTGAGGTTGGTCCGACGCTCAGCTACCCTGAGCAGCCCGTAGAGATCTTGGACCGCAGAGAGAAGGTGTTGCGAAACCAAACTATTCCCTTGGTTCGTGTTGCATGGAGACATCACTCTCCAGGGGAGTCGACCTGGGAGAGAGAAGACGAAATGCGCGAGCAATACCCGTATCTCTTCCAGACTTGAGGTATATTTCCTTTTCTGGTTTCGTCCTTGTTGTAGTTCAGTCCAATTTCGAGGACGAAATTTCTTTTAGGAGGGTAGACTTGTCACTACCACTTTTCCATATAAGGGTATTTCTGTAATTTAGCTATTTTAAATAATTTATGTATTTAATTAATTGCTGAGTTTTTAAACTAATTATATTATATTTAGTAATGTTTAGTTTAGGTCAAACCCTAGAACTCATTAGGACAGACCCTAGTGAGTCAACCCTAATTTGTAAACCCTATTCTATCAAAACCCTAGAATTTAAATTTAGGGTGGACCTTAAACTCTAGCATACCTAAACCTTAGTCAATTAGGTTCTACATGACTTAACATAAAGGTTTAACCTAAAACTAAGCTTGGAAACCCTAACCTAGTTGTTTATATAAAAGGAAGCCTCTTTCTAGGCTATTCTTCACGTAGAGAGAAAGGAAACCCTAGCCTCCACGAGAGAAACCATCTCCCCACCCCAATTTTTGAGATCAAACCCTAGCTTCCATTTTCTCCTTCTCCAAAGCAAGGAACGAGGGTCAGGAAGCCTTGGAAAAGGAGAACTCCATTGAGGAAACCTTCCCTGCAGGTAAAACCCTAGTTTTTATTCCTTTAATTTCTGTTTTTAGATGTTAATGGTTATTAGGAACCCACCCCTATACTGTGTAATTCAGATTTAGGGTTTTGGATTAGGTTTGGTGACCCGCATGGGGTTTTCCCCAATTTTCCAGGAACCCTAACCCTAGGATTTGTAGGGAGACTGATTTCACCCTCCTACGTATAGGTTAGATATTGATTTAGGGTTTTGTTAGGTTTTTCATGTGTTCTTATGTAGATTCATCATTCTGCACTCCTTGTGCTTGATGATATGTTTAGTAGGGTGTTTGATGAAATGTGTCTAGGGCTTTTTGCATAACCCTGTGTTTAAATTTCTGTATTTTGATAAACCTATCTATATTCATAAATATAATTGTGTTGTAGATTGGGTTGCGTGTTGTGTGGTGATAGTCGGGTTGGGGGAATTTCTGTGCAGTTTGTAAGGGCTGTGAGCAGTGTGTTTTGGGTTCTGATAGTCGGGTTTGGGAGGAAAATACCTGTGTGTATTTTGAGAGAGAGATGAGAACTAATGCTGTATATTTCTGTAGGTATTAGAGCAGGGGTATGTATCAGATTGGGGAAGGGGTTTCACAACTGTGTTTGTAGATGAGGAAAGTGCCTGTGTGTATGTGTATCAGGTATGGAGAGGTCAGGGTGTATCCTAGAGATATCTGTGTATTAGATTAGGTGAGGATGGGTACTTGTGTCAGTGAGAGCCAATGTGACTGTGTATAGGTGTGAGGGAGAGATAATTCCCAGGTTTGATGAGGATTTTGATAAGTGTGTCTGTGCATATGTTTATGTGTGTTCAGTGTAGTGATTTGGATTTCAGAGTACTGCGTATATAAGTTTTGGTGAGTTATGTGTATACTGTCAGTGTGTGGCTGTGTTCACAGTGTGTGAGGGTGTTTTAGTGTATGTTGTGTGCAGGAAATGTATCTGTGTAAGTGTGTCTTGTTTCAGTTTTGTGTACTGTGGCAGCATTGTTTATATGTGGCTTTGTTTATGTATCAGTTAGCCTAGGACTGTGTATTAGGCTGTGTGTGTTAAGTTGTGTGCAGTGTGTTATTGTGGCTGAATGTGTGTGCTGTATTGGTGAAGTGCCTGTGTCTGTGTGTCTAGATTTCAGTAACAGTTATCAAAAAACCAACTGTGTTTCCTGTGTGTGTATGGCTGTGTGTGTATGACTGTGAGTGATGGTTAATAGGAAACAGAGTGCCTAGGTGCAGTAATGTAGCAGTAAGTTTCAGTAGGTTAGATAGCTGTGAGGTGCTCAGTTTTTAAACTGTGTATGAGTTGGTCAGTGAGTTGTGTTACCTGCTATGAAGTGCATTCCATGTTACTTAGTGTTATTATATGAATGGGTATGTGAGGGTTTAGTGTGAGTATCAGACTAGCTGATACTTAGAGTCAGTGTGAGCCTTGGGTGAGTGATGTTAGTATCAGTCAGTGTATATCAGTTTGTGAGATACCTGTGTACAGAAAACTGTGTATCAGATATTAGGGGGTATGAAATCAGAGTGTGCAGGTATGGATGTGCCAGTTTCATAGAATTGTGAGTTATGGGTGTAGGACTAGAAGAGGGATGGGTTATTGCTGTATCAGTGTGATATTGATACCCCTTTGCTACAGATACTCTCACTTAGCCCTGATACTTGGCCTGATGTTCTATTTTACAAGGTTCCTTATGCAGAATTTAGAGAGCAGTGCACATGGGTATGTGTGTGACAGTTCAGTATGTCAGTGTGTCTAATATCAGTAGGATTTTAGGTTAATACATCAGTGTAAATACCTGCATTTGTGTGTTAGTATAGGTATATATGTTAATATGATAAAATAAGTTACTAGTTAATGTAGATATTAACTAACTAATAAGCTAGTATCACTTAGAAACTTAGGTAAATACCTAGAATAGCTAGTGTTAGCTAGTAAGTGGCAATTTAGACCAATTGACTTTAGCTGGACCTAGTATTGACCAGTAAACCTTAGACATGACCTAGAAACCTCGTTTTTAAATTATTAAACATGTTATCCTTTTAATTCATTAATTAACATTTAATTTCCATATTAGGTCATTTTGATCCCACTCTGGACATCGATCCTCACACTTTGCTCAGGACCACAGGCGAGTACATTCTCTGACAGTTTTCATTGTTGATTACTTCTATAAATTGTAGTCTATTACATACTTGATTCCGACACCATGGATACACGGGTTAGCACCCTAGATCCCCATCACGAGGAGTCGTGGTTGGAATCCATCGTGCTAGCTGGGGGATGGGGAACTATTAGTAGATTATGTGATCATATCCAAACATTTATATGCACCATAGCTCACCCCACTTCTCACGTCGGGTGCAGCCTGACCACTTATATGCTCCATAGCTGTTATATATGATTAGCCTGACCATTATATGCACCATAGCTAACCATGCGGTTAGCCTGACCTAAAAGAATCATAGCTAATCATATATAACCAGCCTGAACCAGTCCCAAGCCGATCACATAATAAACTAATATTTCAAACACTTAGCTAGATGTTTATTTTATTCTGATTTCACTTGTTCTAGCATTTACTACTTATTGCTCATTGCTAGATGCTCTATTGTCTATTTCATTTTCTCCAGTACTTCACATGTTCAGCTTTTATTTCCATCTTGTATCTCTTACACTGTTTATAGATTTTGTCAATTAATGGAACTGCTGTTAGTGCTTGTGCTTCGCTCCAATCCTGACTGGATAACAACATTTTCAGAGGACCTGGAAGACTTTTGCCCTACTCATTATGGTCCAGGAATAGAGGAGGATTTCACCCCAGAAATCCCAGAGGAGGTGCCTATCCTAGAGGAGAACTTGCCTGCCCAAGCTTAGATTACTTTTCTGCATTATTGTTTAGACTGAGACTGAGTTGTATTTGTTTTTATTTGTGACTTTGTGAGGTCATTTAGACCCAGGATTTGAGTTGGACTTCTTGTGGTTGGTTTAAATAGAACTCTTTTCAATTCTCATCGTGCCATTATGTTTATAGTTATGATTGAGTATATTATAGAACGGTGGTTATTTATCATTGTCCTCCGTACGGAGTTGAGACTATTGACAGGATATAGTATGTTCGTGACCTAGACAGCGTTCTACCGCCGATGATGCGGCGTAGGCTGGACGTACCCACGACTCATGCCCAATTTCCGGGTGCGGGTCGTGACATGCCATGATACGGTTGTGTAGAATTTGTTATTTCTTCATACTTGTGTTCCATTATGTCAATTTCGTATAGACTCATTTGAATTACTTAGTTTAGATTAATTCTAATTACATTTTACATATTAATTATATTCATGGTATTTTAGTAGTGTTTCTTGGTGTTTGGAGTGTGTATCATGAGAGTATCATATATTTAGTATGTATCATAGTGTAGTGCACACCAAGGGTTTGATGGTCAGATTATTTTGGGTGTTGTGTTGGTTTGGGTTATATCATAAGCATGAGGCGGATGTTCTCATGTGTGAATTGATACCTACTTGGGGAGTTTTGTGTGATGACTTATGTAGGTGTGAGGGTTGGAGAGTGAGGGGATGGGGGAACCTCCAACTCACTATTCTTGGGAGAGAGCAGTTGTGCAATACTCAGTTGAGCACTACAAATTGTTGTGTGCTCAAGTTTCAGTCAATGAGGGTTAGGGTTGTAAGCATTTGGGTGTTCCAGGCTTGGAGAATATGGATAGTACTCATGTTGTAGAGAAGTTTAAGTTTAAGGGGGCTCTGGTTGTGTGAAGCTTAAGCCACAGTAGTAGTAGTAGTAGTAGTAGTAGTAGTAGTAGTAGTAGTAGTAGTAGTAGTAGTAGTAGTAGTAGTAAGGGGGTTAGGACCTGGTCAGCGTAGTGAAGGTTTGGGTTCATTTTTAGGAGGAGGGAATGATATATAGGCAATGGGGTAATATGGTCTCGGGTAGCTTTTGTGCAGTCAGTAAGAAGTAAGAGGGGCACAACTGCAACAGTACAGTATTTGGTGCCAGTGCAGTTGTTGTATAGAACCTGGGTTCTCATGCACTTAGCTTCAGGAGGCAACACTAGTTGTAAGGTGATTTATTGGAGGAAATCATGCAGCGTCAGTCCAACAATATCATATGGATAACTGTGCAGTTGCAAGTGCAGTATGGGGGAGTTCAGTTAAAGACAGGTAATTGGGAAGGGGTCTAGACTAAGTAGCAGTTTTAGAAAAGCTTCGGTAGGCCTGCACAGTGCAAGGTATTAATAGATAGGAATTAGTGAGATTAATGTCAGATTTGGGACCATGTGCAAGTGTAGGGTTGATGTCACTCCCCGTTTCTGATATACGTATTTGAAATATATTTTATTTTAGCCTGGTTGAATGTGCATGGAGACTAGACCCATTTTTTTGTTTAACCTTGTTCATAGTTTATTTTGTGGGTTGGTTCAAGCCATGATAACCCTTGGTTCAACCCTCAACCCTACTATATATAAGCCAACCTCTCATTCTCTCTCTTCATTACTTAATTCTCTTTCTCTCTCTTGTATTTTCTCTCCCATTTCCATAGGCAAGTACACCTTGCATGAGAAATAGAGAAATCCTCCATATTATTGGTTCATTATGTTTGTTATATGTTTATAAAAACTTTTAGAACTTGGAGTTTTCTATTTTGATGGGTGGTTTTAAATAGATCTATATTTCTAACTTAGGATTTTTATTGGTTGATTTTTCGTATAACAATAGTTATCAGGCCAGTATTCATATGTCATCTTTTAAATCACTGTACGGCAGGAAGTGTAGGTCACCATTGGCTTGGGACGATATTGGTGAGCAAAAGATATTAGGCCCCAAAATGATCATACAGACAATAGAAGTTGTCAAGAAGATCAGAGAGCGACTTCGGGTTGCACAAGACCGACATCATTATTGGACAAATCAGCATCGTAGACCTTTAGAGTTTCGTGTCGGCGACCACGTATTTTTATGGATTTCTCCTACCCATGGAGTTATTAGATTCGGGGTTTGTTGGAAGCTTAGTCCGTGATACGTAGGTCAATTCATTATTCTTGAACGGATAGGCGATGTTGCTTATCGTCTTGTCCTTCCACCTTCGCTCCGAGAGGTGCATGATGTATTTTATGTGTCTCAATTACGTAGGTATGTTCCAGATCCGAGTTATATCCTCGATCACTTTGAATTAGTTGCTGGTACCAACTTATCTTACGAGGAGCAACCCATATCCATATTGGAACAAAGGGAGAAGGTGCTCAAGAATCGAGCTATTTCTCTTGTCTGGGTTGCTTGGGGCCATCACTCTTTAGGAGAATTGACGTGGGAGCACGAAGACGATATTCAATCCAAGTACTCGTACCTATTTAATTCAGAAGGTATATTCTTTCTTATACTTTAATATCTCGAATTTTGTGATCAGGTGATCACCTATGTGTTGTGATGATATTTCTTGCATGTTAGTTGCTAGTAGATTTGTATTATGCTTGTCCTAACTTCTCTAGCTATTGCTTGGATTCAAATTCTGAGGATAAATTTTTCTAGGGTGGATAGAGATGTCACTCCCCGTTTCTGATATACGTAGTTGGAACATATTTTATTTTAGCCTAGTTGTATGTGTATAGAGACTAGACCCATTCTTTGGTTTAACCTTGTTCATAGTTTATTTTTTGGGTTTGTTCAAGTCATAAGAAACCTTGGTTAAACCCTCAACACTACATATATAAGCCAACATCTCATTCTCTCTTTTCATTACTTCATTCTCTTTCTCTTTCTTGTGTTTTCTCTCCTATTTCCATAGACAAGTACACCTTGCATGAGAAATAGAGAAACCTCCATATTATTGGTTCATTATGTTTGTTATGTGTTTCTAAGCACTTTTAGAACTTGGAGTTTTCTGTTTTGATAGGTAATTTTGAGTAGATTTACATTTCTAACTTAGGGTTTTTATGGATTTTATAAGTTTTTATTTGTTTTGATCTATTAAACATGTATTTTAAAAAACCAATTTTTGCTACATGATAGATCTTTTAATTTTAAGCATTTTGGCTTTTGGTTCACTTGATTTAGACTTAAAATGAGAATTTTATGGATAAAATAAAATTTTAGGTTTTGGAGCTTTTGCCATGGCCGAACCTGCTGTTTGGAGAAGACAAAGTCTTCATGTGACCAGCGAGTTATGCTGCCAAGAGTGCTATTCGGCCTGAGAGGGCCATATGGAATGAGCTTTTATCGCATACTGACATGCATGTGTCCATCTTCTTGGATGCTTGACTTCCATCACATAAGTGTTCTGGAGCTAATCCTTGAACTCCTTGTGTTTTCACTCGCTGAACGAATGAGAAATTTGCTAAGTCCAAACGAGCAATATGCGGCCGAGTGACCCATGCAACCTTGAGAGTATGCGGCCACCATTTTCTTGGATGCATGACCCCGAACTGTGGCACATATTTTTATCATTTTTGTCTTTTCTCTCTAACACGCTTTATGGATTGTCATATCAATCACTTTATGTCGCTTCACTAACACTTCATTCATTGCCCATCACTTCGACACTTGGCCCAAGGGGTAGACTTTAACCCTGAGCATGCCACCAAGACTTCCCATGCGGCCTAGAGACATATCCGGCCAGGACTTCCCATGCGGCCTAGAGACATATGCGGCCTGGACTTCCATGCGGCCTAGAGACATATGCGGCCTGGACTTCCTATACAGCCTTGATTATTTTGATTGAATATTTTTCTTTTTCTTTTATGAATTATGTTGGGTTAATGCTTGTGTTATGATTTTAAGGAAGAATGGATTTACTAACCAGACCTCATGCCAAACATGACTAGGAGCTAAGATTTGGCTATGATCATGGCATGAGTTGAACTGAGATTTTAGTAGGAACCCGACTAAATAGATAGTGACTAACCGATAATGTACATGACATAAGCCTTCATGTTACACTATGATCTTGATTCATCTGACCTAATGTATAATTGGAAATTGGACTCGAATGTTGTATCCATGTTGATATCACTATTGCTTGTATGATTTAATGTGCGCCAAGGTACGACACATCGTGTCACATGTTAAATGATTATATTTGGGTTGTGCATCGAGAATGTCTCCAAATTCCTTAATGTGTTATATTATAAATATATACTATTTTCCCAGCACGGGCATAATAAGCGAGTCAACTAGCAAAATATGGCTAGGAATTTAATTGACTGAATGTTGCATACACGCTCTTGTGAATCCAGATTTGACTTCCATGGATTCGTATCTAGCATGCTCGTACTTTGTATGATATCTTAAGAAAAATTCTCATGTGACCACGCCTTGAGATTTTGAACACAACATAGGGCTAATTAGGTAATTAAAAGTGGTAGTAACAATTGGAGGGAACGATATCCCGAGATCATGCCAACGAATCTTCCTACAAAGATTTATTCTAATTGTACTGTGGGCTGGCCACCACAAGTACTGTATATCATCTGCCTTAGTGGAGTGCAATATCTGACCTATTGTTATGCCGAGCCACTGTTTCACTAAAGGAACATTGGAACCGCTAATACCATATTTTTAGCGCAAGGACGCAACGGAGAACTGTTGCATCTCGTGAATACCTATTTTATTCATGTATTAGTTCGGTTAGCTCATGTTCGACAATGTTGTAATCTTTGGATACCTATTATGCATTATTTCTGAGATAACCTCAGACTCCAAAAAAATAGCAACCTGTACAAGTGATTGGCCGATATAAAAAAAAGACTTGGTTGTGGTTGTATTATTTAGTTAGTTGCCTAGGAAAATTGACTATCATAGTGTGATGGTTCAACCCTTATCCTTGTTTGGTTGGGCCTTTGCGCTAGGATATACCATGGACCTAAGTTACGGTAGTGACCTATGTATTATTATATATTTTTCTTGGATTTTTATTTCTCTATTTTATGCTTCCTTTGTGGTACTTGCTATTTGTAGCCTAACCCCTCTGGTTTTTCATGGCCATATTTTGAGCCAGCACCAAAGGATCCATCATACTTTCTCCCAACTCATGGAGCATACCAGGAACATGGTCGCAGAGGATAGCGAGTGAGTTTTCTTCTTTCCTACTCATCATTGTACATTTACTTCTTTTGGTCATTTAGCCACCGACATCAATTAGCTGGCTCGTCTGGACATTAGTCTCCTTACATGATTGTATTAAATCAGAATGCAGGTGATCATTGTCGTGTACTTTTGTTACTCTTTTAGCTTCTTATTTTATACAACTGTTCTCCAGAACATTTTGAGATGCCTTATTGCTTTGTCATATATGCTCTATGCTTATTGTTTCTTATTTGAATGTTTGAGACATAGAAGTTTTTGACCCTAGGAGACTTGATAGTAGCATACACCCCTCATCTTATACAGCTGTGATCGTCGTACAATATATAGCATCTTGTACGGGGTAGTTGGCCATGTTCGTCTCTGTATTTTGGTACTGGAAGTGACAAGGTTTTAGTGGTAGACCATGCAGGTATGTTCTACAAACTTGTGCGGTGTTGTGGTCATAGGAGCCTTAATCAAACATGATCCTTCTTGAAATTCTGAATTTGTCCTCTTCGATACTCAGCTTAAAAAAATTCAGATTGGTTGCTTTCTTGTTCCTTCTCGTCATGTACTTGATGTTTCTTGTGCTCTTCTTTAAGGCTTATCCTTTCCCCGATGCTGCAACAATAAGAGAGGCAGAGTTGCCAGTGGAAAAAGATTCTGTAGAACCCTAGCCAAGGATCTGTGTTGAGCCCACGATAAATGGGACAGAGCAGCAGGCTCCAGGTGTTCCCGTACCTCCCGCAGTGCCGGCAATATTGGATACCCCTGTCTTGCTAGAGACTATCCATAGATTCTTGGCTGCCCAACAATAACAGATGGTGGTACAACAACAACAAGACAACAACATCAGCAATAACAGCTTTAGCAACAGGAACAAAATATTCTGTTAAACCAAGGGTTGCAAACGACCCTAGAATAAGGTGGGAGAACAAATTCTGGGGCATCTGATAGATTTTGTAGACTGAACTCCAGATATTTTGATGGCACAGAGGTCGCAATCATGACAAATAATTATCTCCAGGATATTAAGACCATTCTGGCAGCAGCTAAAGTTTCGACCGAGGAACAGGTTGACCTGGTTCGCCCACAACTCCAAGATCTGGCAAGGGATTGGTGGGCCCCGATGGAGGTAGGATTGAGGCATCCTATTTTGTGGGATAATTTTAGGACCTAATTTAGGGCAAAGTACTTTGGTATTGTGGCTCAGTGTGAGTTGCAACAAAGGTTCATTAACCTCAGGTAAGCTGGAAGGACAATAGATGGCTATGCGGCATAGTTTTATCGACTAAGCAGATTTTCTCCAACCATGGTGGTGATAAAGTTGGAGAGGTAAATAAGATTCCAGTAGGGACTTTACTTAGAGATCTTATACATGGTAGAGGTGCATGACTACCAGACCTTTGAGGCGGTATTGATAGCAGCCAAGAGGGTTAGGCTTACTTCTCAAAGGATGTAATCAAGAAGAGTACATCGGAAGAGGCCTCTTGGATAGAGCAATGAGGGAGGACCAGTACCGTGAACGTCAGCACCATATCCTGGTATTTGTATCTATGACATGTCATAGAGGAGGCCAGTAACCACAATAGTGATGGGACCAACTCGGCAACAACAGCTGAGGAAGCAACAGTAGCAGCAACAACAACAACGATGGGGAGCGCCGATAGGTTGTACCTACTGTGGAAAGGGAGGTCATACCCTAAATATTTGTTGGGTATTAACAGATTATGCTTGAGATGTAGGAGCCCTGATCACAATATTGCCATATGCCCGTTGATACAAAGGCCTGCGGGGCCAGTATAATAGTTTCCTGCTTTGCCAGCTCCAAGGGCAGTACAGTAAGGAGGGCAGCAACAGTTGTATGGCCCTTAACTGAGCGTCCGTTGCCGACGCAGGCCCAACTTTATAGACCGCAATATAGCAGAATCAGCAGGGACCACAACCACGACAGCAAGGAAGACAGCAGCAGGGAGCTTGACAAGGTCAAGGGCAGGCGCTCACCTTATCTTTGGAGGAAGCTATGGCATCGAGCGACGTAGTGACAGTTAATATTTCCATTACAACCTTTGCTGCCATAGCTTTAATTAATTTGGAACTTCACACTCATTTATATCTGCACCATATGAGACACATATTGGATTAAAGTTTAAGGCATTGCCAGAGAGAGTGAATATACTCACTGAAAATAGGATCATAGAAGTTAGCAGGGTCTGCCTAGTTTCTCCAGTCATAATATATGGGCATTTATTACTTGCAAAGTTGATCGAGTTTCCAATGGATAACTTTAACGTTATCTTAGGCATGGAATGGTTGAGAGACAGTCATGCAATTATAGACTGTCATGAGGGTACAGTGTTGTTTAGAATTTTTGGTTTAGAATATTTTGTCCTTAGCAGAATAGCAAAAGACCAGCATAAGGGAGAAGTCGCAACAGTAGCAAAGAAATAAGTCCCGCTGCCCAAGATAGTTAAAAAGTTCATAGACGTCTTTCCGGCCGAGCTTTTCGGATTACCCCCAGTTAGAAAAGTAGAGTTCTATATAGTGTTAATGCCAGTAGCAGAACCAGTATCCCAGAAGGTATACCCAATGTCACCATCAGAGCTTGACCATTTATATCGATACGTAAAAGAACTGAAGGCGAAAAAGTTTATTTGGACCAGTGGATCACTGTGGGGAGAACCAGCGGAATTAGTGAAGAAGAATGATGGAATGACGCGATTGTGTATGTAAACCTCCTCACCCAAAATTAGGCCTACTTGGCTTAGAGAGAGAGATTATGGCTAATTAGAATCCAATTAGAATTAGAACATGATATTTTATTTAATTATAAAATATTTATATCACATAGTACACATTACCGTTGCTTCGATAATTAGAGCACCTCACTAGCCACTGCCTTCCTACAAACTTCACACCCTTGTCCTGGACATGCCCGCCTACTATTTTGACCTTTGTGTAAAATCTAATTATGCCCTCTTGTGCTACATTTTAGTCGCACAATATTCGTCACGGATTTTTATAATTAATTCTAAATAAATACGACTTTGTATCCTTGTGCATTCCAATTAAAATTGAAGACACAATCTTGACCCATTTCGTACAACCTAATTTATGACAAAATTCTACTCTGAGCCCTCTATATCCATGACACTTTTGTCCCACCTAATTTTATCTCTATGTACTTCTACTTAATTCTAGAACACCTTGCGCATTCATTTTTAATTAATTTAAACCTAATTTCCATCTTTGTACAATTTTCTAATTGTTGGACGCTTTTATGCAAAAATGCATTAAGGTGTCCACACCATTGGAATTGACACATGAAGAAACCTATTTTTCGTTCATGTGGATTTTTCCCATGAATTTTTGGAATGTGCAACGCGCAAAATCGCCCTTATTTAATCCGAGTAATTTATTTTGAATTAAACCAAATTCTAGCCCATTGAAATACCTACATGACAACCCAAGCCCAATTCTAAGAGAATGTTGACCAAGTCAAACTAGTCCTAGGTCAACCTAACCCCATGTGCATATAAATATTCCTTACTTTACTTTTTCCTTTTTCCCTAAACCCAAACTCTAAACCAAATCACAACCGAATCCCTATTTATCATCATCCCCACCTCCCCCTGGCCGGAGCCGACCCCGACTTCGTCGGAGCCTCGACGAACCACCTGTCTCACTCTTCCTCCTCCGCCTGAGGACACCCACCGCAGTCGCCTACCTCGACTCACCGCCTGGAACCCGACCCCTTCCACCCGAACCGACCTTCCTTCCTCCCTGACTTCTTATCCTCCTCGGCCTTCCTCCGCCGAAGCATCCAGTCACCACAGCCACCACCTCCGTGCATCACAGCCACCACCAGAATGAGCCTTCTCCTCCGGCGCTCGTCTGAACCCGCTGCTCAGCCCCGACAGCAACCTCGACCGCCTGAGAATCCTC
Source organism: Iris macrosiphon (assembly GCA_036927795.1). NCBI lineage: Eukaryota > Viridiplantae > Streptophyta > Magnoliopsida > Asparagales > Iridaceae > Iris > Iris macrosiphon. Next base: position 79,269,394 of record JAYESA010000017.1, on the reverse strand, counting down.
CCACACCACCACGAACTCCTCAACTTCACCTTTCCTTCCCTCTTACCGAGCTCCTCTATCCCGCACCTCCTCCACGGCCAGCACCACCGTGATCCACTACCACCATTGCCATCTCCTCCTCCACCTCTCCCTGAACTCCTCCTCGAGCCCCCGCTGTCCTCGACCACCACCACAGCCCACTGTCATCAACCCCCGGCCAGTCCCCCATCACGACCACCACACCACCATTAATCCCGACCACTCCTGCCTGTCCTCCTTCCTCCTTGCTCTTCCTCGGCTGCTTTAGCATGGCCGGAACAGTAAATTCGACAGCCCATCCTCGCCATCATCCATGATCATTATCACCACCATTACCATATTATTATCTCCATTATACTCATCATCCTCTTCACCATGAATATCTCATCTTCATCACCAATTCCAACCCTAATCACCTTATCATCAACCAATCATCATCGTCCTCGTCATCACCATCATCCACATCATCATCTTCGTCATCACCATCATCCATATCATCATCCTAGTCATCACCATCATCCACATCATCATCGTCATTACCATCGCAATCGTCGTCATCATCGTCGTCATCGTCGTTATCATCATCGTCACCGTTATCATCATTTCCATCCTCATTGCCATCATCATCTCCATTAAAATAATCATCACCATGATCACCCTAATCATCATAATCATCTCATCCTCTTATCCTAGTCATCACGATCCTCATCACCCTAATAACTATTATTATCCTCGTCATCGCTGTCGTTGCCGTCATCATGGATCCGTCACCCTTGCCAGACGACCTCTAGTAGTCACCCCCGATTCTCGTGCCTGTGCACGCTGACCCCGAGAATATTGGATTATTCTACGCGACTTCCGGAGCAGGTTATTAGGACTACATAGCTTCTTGCCAGGCAAGTATACCTTGCCTTGTTGTACTGTTTAAATTCAGTTATTATTTAGTTGCATATTTATTTATTTTAAACTGTGCGCATCCAAGAGAGACTCGGGTGTAGTGAACGAAGGCGTTGATGTTAGGACTTGTGACTGACCTAGTATCTAGTAGACCTTCCTAAAGTTGTGGAGTTATCGATATGACTCCCCAAGCCTTGACATATTTCTTACACGCGTTGTGAGTCTCATGTAGGGCACGGACTTGCGTATACGGTTGGCCACCTGTAAGTGTAGGTCGTGCGACGGATAGGGTATAACTGCTAATAGTGATGCATGTTAGAAGACTTAGCAGTTATTAGTAGTCGGAGCATAGACTATTATAGTACGAAGGTCCAATCCTTGTCCTTGTTTGGTTGTAAGGTTGGACTATTGTTCTAACGATAGACTATAATCCAGAGTTACGACCCCGATACTTGTACTCCGTCTCGGTGTAGTAGCTACAGCGTGTTGTGGATATAACATGCATAGATTATTGGGTGGGGAGGACGACTAGTAGGCGTATGGGATACCCCACTTTATTTATTCAGATTCCCCGTTCTTCAGAGCGGTGTGGACGTTATACTATGCAGATTTCCCATTCTTCGGAGCGGTATGGACGTTATATTATTCAGATTTCCCGTTCTACGGAGCAGTATGGACATTATACTATGCAGATTCCTCGTTCTTCGGAGCAGGATGGACGTTATTATATTACAGCGCCCTTGTATGGGGGCATATATGGCATATACTAGCCAGTTGTCATGATTGGTGAATTATGTCAGCATATGTCTAGCCTACACTTTCCCATACACTCAAAGTTGCCTTCAAATTGTATTCACTTAGATGGTTAGCGCACCCCTTTTATTTATTCAGTATTTAATTTATGGCATGCTTCTATGTATCTTTTTATGTCCCTCTGAGGACTTGGTCCCTTTCCAGGTGTAGATGTTCATGAGTATTCATTGGAGCGCAGATCCGGACTTGCTACGTATATTGCGATGAGTTTTTTGCTTCGAGCCCGTGATTATTAGTTGATATTCTTATATTGTATTTATCTTGTTTATTCTATATTCTAGTTCGGGAGTGGATTTGTTTCCACCCGACTACCATCATTAGATACTTTATATTGAGATTTAGTTTCATAGATATTGGTTATTTATGTCTATTTGATTTTTGTGGATGAGAATTTAGTTATGTCCTGTGACTTGTGATAAATATATACTACTTATGAATTATTGTTCATGATACAGCGTACGCTTGTGTTATGATTTCCATATATTGGAGTTGCCATATACATGCGGCTGGCATGCTTACGTGTCCTAGTCCTACGTATTTTGGGACAAGGGCGTGACATGTTTTTACTGGTGGCCCATGCAGGTCGAGAGCATATTGTCTCAGTTATGTTACTGTACCGAGCAAGCCTGCACCTAGTATTAGAGTATAGGATCTCATCCATAATTGACTATGACTTATCTTCCTTCCAGTCTGTTTTATTTAAATAATTGCATGTTGCTTGATTCATGTGCTTTCCTAATAGTTCCTTGAGTAAATCCCCTGCTAGAATATAGGAATCCCTATTGTTAGGATGATAATTAGGGTAACATTCCAAAAAAGAACACAACTAGGGCATTGACACATCATTAAGTTTAGACTACCTAATGAACTCTAGCAACCCTTACCAGTAGAATGATTGACTATTATCCCTTGATAATTGGGGATGACTTAAGAGTAGTATAGGCAATACTGGGGCTAGCTATAAATCTGACCATATTGTTTGACCCTAACATTGAGGAACCAATAGAAATCCAAGGTTGAATAATATGACCAAACTTAACTTTTATAGTGAGATAGTATTATAGAACTATAAATTTAGATCATTGTATTGATATCAGTAGAACAATACCTTAGGAAGCCAAGAGGAATGAATATAACATTTCCCTTGTTCATACCTCGAACACAGAGATTAGCATCCCACCTTCCCCCTTAGAAACCATGACATTATCTAGAGTCTTCCTATTTAGTTTAATGACTTGTTCCTCTGAACCCTTAGCGCTTGCTATATTTGAGTGATGACTAATTATATTTTCTTTTCTTCATCTTTCTATTTGTGTCACCTAGCCCTTATGATTGTAGGCCAAGTAATTTTATCTTATGCTTAGGATATATAGTTTGCTAGGATTATAGTTATAATCTTGAACTTTAAATTATGTGCTTGGTAGTTAGAACCTGATAGTTGAGTTGTTCATTTAGATTGTGATGATTACCTTCTAGTTGTAGATCACGTAATTTGTATCCATAGCTCGATACAAGTTATATCCCCTTTTCACTTGAGGACAGTAAATTTTCCATACTTATTATTGACACATTTGTTCTATAATCACTATGATTAAGACTTAGGATGACCATTACCTATATAATGCAATAGGATACCCTAATCAGTACCAAGATCCTTTCCTCGTATATCCTAATAAGAGTTTTTATTTTATTTAAAAGTGCATGGTTACCTTGTAGAATTCCCTTTAAGACTGTCATAGTATTAGTTTATTATTTTAAGTTGGGTAGTATGTCTCACCACCTAGTAACACATAGCCCTCTTGACTCATTATTGAAGTGTAACTGAATGACATTAACTGTATACTAGCATAAGATGATAGTGTTTATTAAGACTGTAGAACTTAGAGGCCCATGCCCCTATTTGGTCGACTAGCGACTTAGACAAGGAGTTAGTATGACAACTGTAGAGACTGTAGAGTCTTATTATTTTTGTTTTTGTTTTGTGAACTTGAATTATTATGTACCTTCTTTCATCATAATCTAGCGAATTCATATTTTTTGAACTACCTTGACTTATGCTGCTGTTACAGCCTAGTTTTGCAAGCTTATCCTTTATCGAGCTTGTTCATGACATATGTATTATTGGGGGGCCCACACTAATACATTTTAGAATTAGTGTATTATGGTCTAGCTAACTATAGTGTGCTTGGTTCACTCTCCGCATGTCTATTTTATGTGGATTGAGAAATATAATAGTAGACGAATATACTTGCCTCTAGACATGTCTGAGCATATCGTATCAGTTACATAACTGTACTGATATGATCATGTGAATAAAAATTAGCAAAATATGATTTTTATCCACAACTGCCTTGACAATTCCCATTGAATTCTTTAAACGCCTTGATCCCCATACTTGTATTCTATTACCCCCACCTTGAATTCGTTATTATTGCTCTCCGTCTTCCCTTATTTCGGAAAGACGAAACCTGGTGCTTAGTATAAGTTTGATATACATATAGTACTAGATATAACCCATAGGCCAACCACATTATTTGGTGACTATCTTTTGTAATTAAGGGCATATCATATATGATAGATTTGGTATTAAATTTTCGAGGATTGAATAACATGGTTAAGTAAAATTTGGGGAATAAGTTTTCTTAAAGGTAAGAGCCTTATGTGATAGATGGGTAAATTCTAAGTTGGGTAGAAGTTGCATTGTCAACTTGAGAGGAATTTCTTTTAGGATGTGATCGAGTAAAATTAGATTGAAAGGTTCAAGTCAGTTTAATTTTTAGAATTTTAGAAGAATGATTAAGATGATGAGGATTAATAAATTTTAAAAATCGTAATATAGCGAACCAAATATTTATACTTGAGCATATAATTTTAAATTTGAGTATTGAAGGTTGAATCACCGATTTAAACTTTGAGGATAAATATAAAAATCTAGACTTGAATAATTGGTGAATTAGATTTCAAAGTTCACAATTTGAGGCCTTAAATTAAAAGTTAAATGTTGATTGTGTGATTACCTATTTAAAATATTAAGGATAAAAATTGAATTTAAATTTGAGGAGTACAAAAATTCATAAGTTGAAGATAGGAATAATATTTGATTAGAATTGTTTTCTAAAGGAGACTATGATAGTTGAAAATAGTGGTGTAAAATTTATATGCGTTATTTAATTCTTGAAGAGGTCATATAGATTTGAATTAGATTTGGATGTTGATGATTTGAAAATTCGAGAAGAGATTACAATATGGCAAAATTTGATGTAAATAGTGGTTATTTTAAATTTAAAGTAATTACGATAAAATTGAAAAGATTATGTTATTTTGGAAGAGTTTGCGATTAAATTGTCGTACCATGTGAAGGATTTAAACCAAATTATATCCTAGTTTAATTTTGAGGACAAAATTATTTTTAAGTTGGGTAGATTGTAAACCCCCTCACCCAAAATTAGGCCTACTTGGCTTAGAGAGAGATTAGGGCTAATTAGAATCCAATTAGAATTAGAACACGGTATTTTATTTAATTATATAATATTTGTATCACATAGTGCACGTTACCGTTGCTTCGATAATTGGAGCATCTTACTAGCCACTGTCTTCCTACAAACTTCACACCCTTGTCCTGGACATGCCCGCCTACTATTCTGACCTTTGTGTAACATCTAATTATGCCCTCTTGTGCTACATTTTTGTCGCACAATATTCGTCATAGACATTTATAATTAATTCTAAATAAATACTGTCACGACCCGCACCATTTATTTGGGCATGAGTCATGAGTACGCCCAGCCTATGTCGTAGTATCGACGTAGAATGCTATACAATAAGACATAAATAATCTATAACTCACAATATATATATCTCTACATTATACTCAATCACAGGTACTAGTTTAAAAGAATACACCAAGATAATATTAAAATAATAACCTTGATGTGGGTACAATGAATCTTTCCCAAAACTAATTATCCAAATACAATGTTCAAAATACTTTAGGAAACTGTCGGAGAACAATCCGATCCAAATAACTAACAAAATCAACTACTAATAAACTACTCCATCGCAGACGGTATCTGAGCTGCTAACTCTCCCTGATCGTCCGGAAGGGCAAGATCAGGCTCTATTATGTCGTTAGTATACGGTCCATAATGTGTAGGGATTTCTTCCTCAATGTAGTCACCTAAAATGTTTATCCAGTCAGAAATAAAATGAGTACATCACAATAAAAATAGTTCCAACACATGGTAGAAGCTATAAGACAATAAATAGCAAGGAATATATGATAGCAACAAACTGAACTCACAATAAAGCAACTAGAATAACCAAATGCTGAAGTCCTGTCATGGCAACATATAGTACAATATCTCCAAACAATGAAAGAAATAACTACAATGGATGGAAGAACATATAGGAACAACTACTCTATGTGATTTAAAATACCTTGTTGATATGTGAACGACTAGGGGGTAATATCCGGCAAACCACACGTGTCGTGCATGGCTGCTATTATTTCAGAAAAGACCATGGGATAGAAAGGGTAGTTCACATGTCCACTAAGTATTTCCCCTCCACACAAGTACATATGGATTCCAAATCAGTCACGAAGAAATAAAAATAATCCAAAACAATCACTTATCTCATAATAAGAATCCATCATACCAATCCGTGTAACAAGTGTCAAGAATCAAATAATCAATACTAAGCATGCATTATAGAGACTATCAAGTACTAAAAATAATCTCGGAAATGTACTCGCCTGTGGTCCTTAGCTGGTATGAATCTGAATCTCAGTCACAGTCTAAATAGCCTATGTATTACAAATTTATTATGTCAAAAGATAATTTATTTTAATTTATTTAATTCTAGAATAATTACTCTAAAATCCTATTTTAATCTTATTATTCTAATTTTTAGGTCAAATCCAAATTTTGTCCAAAAGAACCTAAAATTTAACGACTCGACACTCATAGCACGCAAATCGAGGCAATTTGTTGACCCAAAAGTCAACTGACAGAAACTCGACTTTTATGCATGATTTCCTGTAGATTTCAGCATCAGAAACATGCTGGAATTTACGGCTTTTTCGAATTCAAATTCGTTTGGGAATTATGGCACATACAAATTTCGTATCGTGCACCGATGGTTTAATTCTAACCTAGAAGTTCTACAGAATTAACAGTATATAAATATGTTGAATTAATTATGGTAAAAATATATGTCAATTATCTCAAAATTAGATTTTCGAAACTTCAAACGGTTTGTGATTTTGATTCCTGTTTCTCCCGAAATCGCAAAAACATCGAGACGCGTCTATTTTTGAACATGCTGTGCTCTACAATTTTTTCAGAATTTAATACTCATAATTTCGTAAAAAATTTATATAATCAGAAATCTAACCTCAATATCGTTCTAACACAAGAAACTGGGTCTTGTTTAGAGTTCGAAGCTATGCGCAATGGTTTCTGGATGATGAAGGAACCCTAGATGGCAATTCCCTAAAATTCGGCTCAAAGAAAATCCTAGAATTATAAACTAAATATCCTATATATATATATAGGAGAGAGGGAAGCCGCGGCTCATGAGACTGCCACGTGGCAGCCATCTGTGCTGTCCCACCCAGATCGGACGGTCCAGATTTGTCCCGGCTTGGCTCAGCTGAGTCCGAGTCGAACTCGGACTCGGCTCGGCTCTGGGTCGGCTCGTCTACCCAGCTCGCTGTCACTGACAGGCGGGCCCCACCCCGTTGGCTGCAGAAGGCTGACGGGTAGGCCCCTGTTGGCTGACTGGGCAGAAATAATTACCTTTTTGGGTTTTGATTTTCAGAAAATAGTTTTTAATTCAGTTTTTCCTAATTAACTCAAAATAAATGCTAAAAATAATCAAAAAATTCTCAAAAAATTCTAGAAAATATATTTGATTATTTAGAACCTAAAATAAAAGTTTGAGATATTTTTAGTTAAGTTTGAACCTAAAATAAATTCTTGAAAGTTCTAGAAAATTAGTGTTACTAGTTTTTAATTAACAAAAAATTATGAAAAAACTCACTAGCCCCAAATTAACCTAAAAACAACATTTATGCTAGAATCTCAGGATACGAAGGTTACAAGTCTACCCTCCTAAGAAAAAAAAATTTCTCGAAATTTAAGGCAGAACAAATAAGAAGAAAAATTACCTCATGGTGCAAAAAGATAGGGGTAACGCTCTCGCATCTCCTCTTCCCGCTCCCAAGTGGATTCACCGGGAGAATGATGCCTCCAAGCAACGCGAACTAAGGGGATTACTTGGTTATGAAGCACCTTATCTCTGCGGTCAAGGTTCTCCACTGGCTGCTCCGGATAACGGAGGCTAGGTCCAACCTCAAGCTCCGAATGATCTAATACATGGCTAGGATCTGCCACGTATCGTCTCAACTGGGATATATGGAACACGTTGTGTACTCCTTCCAATGTAGGTGGTAAGGGTAGTCGATAAGCTACTACTCCGACCTTCTCAAGAATATTGAAAGGTCCGATGAATCTTGGACTAAGCTTTTCACCTCCACCGAAACGAATTATTCCACGTGTCGGAGAGATCCTCAAGAACACTAAGTCGCCAACCTATGCCAAAACAGGAACTTAACGCATGATCTAAGAACGTAATAACTATTTAAATAAACGAATTGATACCTCAAACTCTAGCAGTCTCCTGTGGCTATCGGCCCACTACTTTTGTCTGTCCTGAGCCACTCGAAGTCTCTCTCTAATCTACTTTACCTTCTCTGCAGCATCAACTACCATCTCTGGTCCCAAAAGTACTCTCTTTCCTACGTCTTCCTAAGATAATGTAGTTTGACATCTCCTACCGTACAAAGCCTCAAAAGGAGACATCTCGATACTAGCCTGATAGATATTGTTGTATGCAAACTCTACCAGGTGAAGATGATCCTCCCATGAGCCACCAAAATCTAGTACACATGTCCGAAGCATATCCTCGAGCGTCTTAATAGTCCTCTCTGACTGTCCATCCGTCTGAGGGTGGTAAGCCGTGCTAAATTTGAGTTAGGTCCCCAAGCTAGCCTGCAGACTCCTCCAAAAGTGGGCGTAAATCTACTATCTCGATCGGACACAATGCTTACTGGAACTCCATGCAGCCTAATTATCTGTCTTACATATAAATCAGCGAGCTTCTCCGTGGATAATCCTACATCGAAAGGCAAAAAGTAGGCTGATTTGGTCAGCCTGTCCACAATGACCCAAATTGCGTCATTTCCTCCTGAAGTACGTGGAAGTCCGGAAACAAAATCCATCATGATATGCTCCCATTTCCACTCAGGAATTGGTAGTGGTTGTAGCAATCCTCCTGGTCTCTGCCTCTCGGCTTTGACCTGCTGGCACACTAAACATCTGGCAACAAAATATGCTACTTCTCGCTTCATTCCATACCACCACACGTGTTCTCTCAGATCCTTATACATCCTGTTAGCTCCCGGGTGTATAGAATACTGAGAATGATGAGCCTCCTGCATGATCTCTTCATGCAGGTCCCCACTAGGCACACATAACCTAGTCCTGTGCCTTAGAGAACCATCCTCTGCAATAGAGAAGTCATCTATTAATCCTGCCTATACCTGAGCTCTGAGGCTTCATAGACCCTCACCCTGGTACCGCGTCTCTTGAATCTTCTCCATCAATCTTGATTGAATCTGCATGCCTATCATCTGTGTCTCCACTCCTGGAATAATAATCTCGACGCCCAGGCTATCCAATTCTGCTAATAAGTGATGATCCGTTGTCAAGTACATCGCTACTGGATATCTGCTCAATGCATCGGCAACTACGTTAGCCTTCCCTCGATGGTATTGTAGTGAAATATCAAAATCCTTCATCAGTTCTAGCCACTTGCCCTGCCTCATATTCAGCTCCTTCTGCGTAAAGATGTACTTCAAGCTCTTGTGGTCAGTGTATATTTTTACACGCTCTCCGTACAGATAATATCTCCATAGATTTAGAGTGAAGATCACCGCTGCTAGTTCTAAGTCGTTAGTGGGATAGTTTCTCTTTTGTGGCCGCAACTGTCTAGAAGCATATGCCACCACCTTCTTGTTCTACTCTAGAACATATCCCAAGCCCTTCCCTGAAGCATCGCTATAAATAACAAACCCTCATGTCCCCGATGGCACCGTCAAAACTGGCACTATGGTCAATCTCTTCTTTAGCTCATTAAATGCATCCTGATATTCTTCGGTCCACTTGAACTGTATATCCTTCCTAGTAAGTCTAGTCAACGGCTCCGTGATCCGTGGAAAATCCTTTACAAATTTTCGATAATATCCGGCCAATCCTAAGAAGCTTCTGATCTCTGCAACAGAACTCGGAGTGGTCCAAGACTCTACAGGAGCAATCTTCTTTGGATCCACCGATATCTCGGCTCCAGTTACCACATGTCCAAGGAACTCTACCTTATCCAGGAAGAACTCACATTTTGAGAGTTTCCCATAGAGCTTCTCCTTCCGGAGGGTCTCTGGCACAATCCTTAGATGCTTCTCGTATTCTTCTGGTGTCTTTGAATAGACAAGAATATCATCTATGAATACTATTACAAACTTGTCAAGGTATTGGTGGAATACCTTATTCATCAAGTTCATGAAGACTGCCAGAGAATTAGTCAACCCAAATGGCATCACCATAAACCCATATTGGCCATATCTTATCCAAAATGCAGTTTTTGGAATATCTCCCTTCTTCACCTTCAACTGATGATAGCCAGACCTCAAATCGATCTTTGAAAATACCCTCGCTCCACTCAGCTGATCGAAAAGATCGTCTATCCTTGGTAGCGGGTATTTGTTTTTGATGGCGAGGTTGTTCAAATCCCTATAATCAATGCACATTCGTACCAACCCATCTTTCTTTGGTACAAATAAGATCAGGGCTCCCCAAGGCGAGGAACTCGATCTAATAAAACCCTTGTCTAGCAAATCATCTACCTGATTTTTTTAATTCTGTCAGCTCGCTGTTGTTGATCCTGTAGACTCGCTGCAATACCGGTTCTGCCCCAGGCACTAAGTCTATAGTAAATTCAAGGTCTCTGTCCGGTGGCAATCAGGAAATACGTCTAAAAAGTACACGTACCCGCTACCAAGGAGGGTACGTCTAAAAATTCTCAGGAAATACGTCTCAGGAAATACGTCTAAAAATTCTGCAATAATCGGGTATGGCAAGTCCGTTTTTGCTACCATGGCTCCACAAATAATTCTATCACTCTGCTCAACTCCTCCCCTAACAAACTCGAATTCTGGCTTTCCTGGAGGGCGAAACAGTACACGTACTCTACGACAGTCTATTCTAGCATGGTGCGTACTCAACCAATCCATTCCAAGGATAATGTCAAAACTCGGAAGTGGCATTATGAGTAAACTAGCATCCAAATTATGGCTTCCCAAGGTAACACGATACCCCTTAGAAGTATCACTGACTAGAATAGTGTCTCCACCAGTCGTGATCTTGCAACTCCTACTCAAGGGTTTCGATACTAAACTATGATTAAGCACAAAGGATACAGATATGAAGCTATACGATGCAAGTGGTATGGTGAAAGCACCATTGGCTCTGGCACCACGCGTTCTGGTCTTGGGTGGCATTCTGAAAGGTTGAAAACAACAGGAATAAAGTTGATATGGCACAAGATAAGAAAGTATCCAAGGAGGACGATCAACTATGAAAGAGATTCGATTGCTCGAAAGGAATTATTAAAGGTTAGCAAGTTGAGTATACTGGATCCCTAGTTTTGATTGAGTATTTTCCTATTCCTAGTATATATATCATATGGCAGGCTCGCAATCGTACATCTAAATTGAGTACCACCACGAGTTCGCAACCTTGTGCGAAATCAGACCTACATGGGCCACCACTAAAAACGTATCACGACCCGCACCCTTGATTTGGGCATGAGTCATGAGTACGCACAGCCTACGTCGCAGTGTCGGCTTAGAATGCTGTACAATAAGCCACAAATAATCTATAACTCACAACATATATATCTCTATATTATACTCAATCACAGGCACTAGTTTAAAAGAATACACCAAGATAATATTAAAATAATAACCTTGATGTGGGTACTATGAATCTTTTCCAAAACTAATTATCCAAATACAATGTTCAAAATACTTTAGGAAACTGTCAGAGAACAATCCGATCCAAATAACTAACAAAATCAACTACTAATAAACTACTCCATCGCAGACGGTATCTGAGCTGCTAACTCTCCCTGATCGTCCGAAAGGGCAAGATCAGGCTCTATTATGTCGTTAGCATACGGTCCATAATGTGTAGGGATTTCATCCTCAATATAGTCACCTAAAATGTTTATCCAGTTAGGAAAGGAACGAGTATATCACAATGAAAACAGTTCCAACACATGGTAGAAGCTTTAAGACAATAAATAACAAAAAATATATGATAGCAACAAACTGAACTCACAATAAAGCAACTAGATTAACCAAATACTAAAGTCCTGCATGGCAACATATAGTACAATATTTCTAAATAACAAAAGAAATAACTACAATGGAAGGAAGAACATATAGGAACAACTACTCTATGTGATTTAAAATACCTTGTTGATATGTGAACGGTTAGGGGGTAATATCCGGCAAACTACACGTGTCGTGCATGGCTGCTATTATTTCAGAAAAGACCATGGGATAGAAAGGGTAGTTCACATGTCCACTAAGTATTTCCCCTCCCCACAAGTACACATGGATTCCAAATCAGTCACGAAGAAATAAAAATAATCCAGAACAATCACTTATCTCATAATAAGAATCCATCATACCAATCCGTGTAACAAGTGTCACGAATCAAATAATCAATACTAAGCATGTATTATAGAGACTATCAAGTACTGAAAGTAATCATGGAAATGTACTCGCCTGTGGTCCTTAGCTGGTATGAATCAGAATCCCAGTCACAGTCCAAATAGCCTATGTATTACAAATTTATCATGTCAAAAGATAATTTATTTTAATTTATTTAATTCTAGAATAATTACTCTATAATCTTTTTTAAACTTATTATTCTGATTTTTAGGTCAAATTCTAATTTTGTCCAAAAGAACCTAAAATTTATCAACTCGAGACTCATAACACGCAAATCGAGGCAATTTATTGACCAAAAAGTCAACAGACACAAACTCGACTTTCATGCATGATTTTCTATAGATTTTAGCATCAAAAATATGCTGGAATTTACGACTCATCCGAATTCAAATTCGTTTGGGAATTATGGCACATACAAATTTTGTATCGTGCACCGATGGTTAAATTCTAACCTAAAAGTTCTACAGAATTAACAGTATAGAAATATGTTGAGTTAATTCCGATAAAAATATATGTCAATTATCTCGATATTAGCTTTCCGAAACTTCAAACGGTTCGTGATTCTGGTTCCTGTTCTCCCAGAATCGCAAAAACATCGAGACACGTCTATTTTCGGACATGCTATGCTCTACGAATTTTCCAAAATTTAATACTCATAATTTTGTAAATTTTTTTATATAATCAGAAAGATAGGCTCAATATAGTTCTAACACAAGAAACTGGATATCGTTTGAAGTACGGAGCTATACGCAATAGCTTCTGGAAGATGAAGGAACCCTAGATGGCAATTCTCCAAAATTCGGCTCAAAGAAAACCCTAGAATTATAAACTAAATATCCTATATATATAGAGGAGAGAGGGAAGCCGCGGCTCGTGAGCCTACCACATGGCAGCCATCCGCGCTGCCCCGCCCAGATCGAACGGTCCAGATTTGTCCTGGCCAGGCTCAAGCTGAGTCCGAGTCGAACTCGGACTCGGCTCGGCTCTGGGTCGGCTCGGCTGCACCCGCACCCAGCTCGCTGTCACTGACAGGCGGACCCTGCCTCGTTGGCTGCGGGATGCTGACGGGTGGTCCCTTGTTGGCTGACTGTGCAGAAACAATTACCTTTTTAGGATTTTATTTTCAGAAAATAATTTTTAATTCAGTTTTTCCTAATTAACTCAAATTAAATACTAACAATAATCAGAAAATTCTAGAAAATATATTTGATTATTTAGAACCTAAAATAAAAGTTTGGGATATTTTTAGTTAAGTTTGGACCTAAAATAAATTCTTGAAAGTCCTAGAAAATTAGTGTTACTAGTTTTTAATTAACAAAAAATTATGAAAAAAATCTCAATAGCCCCAAATTAACCTAAAAATAACATTTAAGCTAGAATCTCAGCATACGGAGGTTAAAAATACAACTTTGTATCCTTGTGCGTTCCAATCGAAATTGGAGACACAATCTTGATCCGTTTTGTACAACCTAATTTATGACAATATTCTACTCTGAGCCCTTTATGTTCATGATACTTGTGTCCCACCTAATTTTATCCCCATGTAGTTCTAATTAATTCCAGAATACCTTGCGCATTCATTTTTAATTAATTTAAACCAAATTTTCATTTTTTTGCAATTTTTTAATTGTTAGGCACTTTTATGCAAAAATGCATTAAGGTGTCTACACCATTGGACTTGACACATGAAGAAACCTATTTTTCGTTTATGTGGATTTTCCCATGAATTTTCGGAATGTGCAACGCGCAACATCGCCCTCATTTAATCCTAGCAATTTATTTTGAATTAAACCAAATTCTAGCCCATTGAAATACCTACATGACAATCCAAGCCTAATTCTAAGAGAATGTTGACTAAGTCAAACTAGTCCTAGGTTAACCCAACCCCATGTGCATATAATTATTTCTTACTTTGCTTTTTCCTTTTTCCCTAAACCCAAACTCTAAACCAAATCACAACCGAATCCCTATTCATCATTATCCCCACCTCCCCCCTGGCCGGAGCCGACCCCGACTTCGCTCGAGCCTCGACGAACCACCTGCCTCCCTCTTCCTCCTCCGCCTGAGGACACCCGCCGCAGTCGCCTACCTCAACCCACCGCCTGGAACCCGACCACCTCTGCCTGAACCGACCTCCGTTCCTTCCTGACTTCTTATCCTCCCCGGCCTTCCTCCGTCGAAGCATCCAGTCACCACAGCCACCACCTCCGTGCAGCACATCCACCACCCGCACGAGCCTTCTCCTCCGACGCTCGTCTGAACCCGCTGCTCAGCCCCGTCAACAACCTCGGCCGCTTGAGAATCCTCCCACACCACCATGAACTCCTCAATTTCACTTCTCCTTCCCTCTCCCCGAGCTCCTCCATCCCGCACTACAGTGATCCACCACCACTATTGCCATCTCCTTCTCCACCTCTCCCTGAACTCCTCCCCGAGCCCCCGCTGTCTTCGACCACCACCACAGCCCACTGTCATCAACCCCCCTCTAGTCCCACATCACGACCACTACAGCACCATTAATCCCGACCACTCCTCCCTGTCCTCCTTCCTCCTAGCTCCTCCTCGGCCGCCTGAGCATGGCCGAAAGAGTAAACTCGGCAGCCCATCCTCACCATCATCCATGATCATCATCACCACCATTACCATATTATCATCACCATTATACTTATCATCCTTTTCACTATGAATATCTCATCATCATCACCAACACTAACCCTAATCACCTTATTATCAACCAATCATCATCGTCCTCGTCATCACCATCATCCACATCATCATCCTCGTCATCACCATCATCCACATCATCATCCTAGTCATCACCATCATCCACATTATCGTCCTCGTCATTACCATCATCCATATCATTATCCTAGTCATCACTATCATCCATATCATCATCATCATCACCATCGCCATCGTCATCATCATCGTCGTCATCGTCGTTATCATCATCATCACCGTTATCATTATTTCCATCCGCATTACCATCATTATCTCTATTAAAATAATTATCACCATGATCACCCTAATCATCATAAGTATCTCATCCTCTTATCCTAGTCATCACGATCCTCATCACCCTAATAACCATTATTACCCTCGTCATCACTGTCGTCATCGTCATCATGGACCCGTCACCCTTGCCAGACGACCTGTAGCAGTCACTCCCGATTCCCGTGCCTGTGTACGCTGACCCCGAGGACATTGGATTATTTTATGCGACTTCCGGAGCAGGTTATTGGGACTACATTGCTTCTTGCCAGGTAAGTATAGCTTTTCTTATTGTACTGTTTAAATTCAGTTATTATTTAGTTGCATGTTTATTTATTTTAAACTGTGCGCATCCGAGAGAGACTCGGATGTAGTCAATAAAGGCGTTGATGTTAGGACTTGTGACTGACCTAGTATCTAGTAGACCCACATAAAGTTATGGAGTTATCGGTATGACTCCCCAGGACTTGACACATTTCTTACACGTGTTGTGCGTCTCATGTAGGGCACGGACTTGCGTATGCGGTTGGCCACCTATATGTGTAGGTCATACGATGGATAGGGTATAACTGCTAATAGTGATGCATGTTAGAAGACTTAGCAGTTATTAGTAGTCGGGGCATAGACTATTGTAGTACGAAGGTCCAATTATTGTCCTTGTTTGGTTGTAAGATTGGACTATTGTTCTAACGATAGACTATGAGCCAGAGTTATGACATCGATACTTGCACTCCGTCTCGGTGTAGTAGCTACAGCGTGTTGTGGATACAACATGCATAGATCATTGGGCGGGGAGGATGACTAGTAGGCGTATGGGACACCCCACTTCCTTTATTCAGATTCCCCGTTCTTCGGAGCGGTATGGATGTTATACTATGCAGATTCCCAGTTCTTTGGAGCGGTATGGATGTTATATTATTCAGATTCCCCGTTATTCAGAGCGGTATGGACGTTATACTATGTAGATTCCCCGTTCTTTGGAGCGGTATGGACGTTATACTATACAGATTTCCCATTCTTCGGAGCGGTATGGACGTTATATTAATCAGATTACCCATTCTTTGGAGCGGTATAGACGTTATACTTTGCAGATTCCTCGTTCTTCGGAATGGTTTGGACGTTATTATATTACAGCGCCCTTGTATGGGAGCATATGTGGTATATACTAGCCAGTTGTCACGATTGGTGAATTACGTTAGCATATGTCTAGCCTACACTTTTCCATACACTCAAAGTTGTCCTCAAATTGCATTCACTTAGATGGTTAGCGCACCCCTTTTATTTATTCAGTAATTACTTTATGGCATGCTTCTATGTATCTTGTTATGTCCCTCTGAGGACCTGGTCCCTTTCCAGGTTTAGATGTTCATGAGTATTCGTTGGAGCGCAGATCTGGACTTGCTACGTATATTGTGATGAGGTCTTTCCTTCGAGCCCATGATTGTTAGTTGATATTCTTATATTGTATTTATCTTGTTTATTCTATATTTTAGTTCGGTTGTGGATTTGTTTCCACCCGACTACCATCATTAGATACTTTATATTAAGATTTAGTTTCATAGATATTGGTAATTTATGTCTATTTGATTTCTGTGAATGAGAATTTAGTTATGCCCTATGACTTGTGATAAATATATAACACTTATAAATTATTGTTCATGATACAGCGTACGCATGTGTTATGGTTTTCATATATTAGAGTTGCCATATATATGCGGCTGGCATATTTACGTGTCCTAGTCCTACATATTTTTGGACTGGGGCGTGACAGTGTACAATGCAGTGACTATGAAAAAAAAGTACCCATTAGCAATAATTGATGATTTATTTGACCAAATAAATGGAATAAGAGTCTTCTCCAAGATAGATTTACGATCGAGATATTATCAAGTGTGAGTTTGGAAGCAGGATATACTGAAGATAGCATTTAGGTCACGATATGGGCATTACGAATTCTTAGTTATGCAATTCGAACTGACTAATGCTCCGGTGATATTCATGGATTTGATGAACTGTATCTTCATGCCATACTTAGACTAATTTGTGGTAGTATTCATCGACGACATCCTGGTGTATTCTCGTAATGAGGAGGAGCATGAAGAACATCTCAGGATAGTACTGTAAATTTTTAGGGAGCACCAGTTATATGCGAAGCTTAGTAAGTGTGAGTTTTGGCTGGATCATATATCCTTTCTTGGGCACATTATATCTAGAGCAGGAGTGCCAGTTGATCCCAAGAAGGTAGATGCAGTAGAGAACTGGCCAGTTCCGAAGATGGTAGCAGAAGTGCATAATTTCCTAGGCCTGACAGGACAATATAGGAGATTTGTGTTAGATTTTGCTAAGATCTCGGCACCATTGACTCGATTGACGTACAAGGAAGTTAAATTTGTGTGGTCAGCGGAATATCAGACAGCCTTTGAAGAGTTGAAGAAGAAGTTAATCTCTACACCAATCCTTTCTCTTCCAATAAGCTCCAGAGGATTCACAGTGTACAGTGATGCATCTAGAAAAGGACTTGGACGTGTTTTGATGCAACAAGGAAGAGTGATAGCATATGGTTTTTGGAATATCAGGGATCACTAGAAGAATTATCCAACTCACGATTTGGACGTAGCAGCAGTAGTGTTCGTACTTAAGTTGTTGAGGCATGTCACGCCCCAGTCCCAAAATATCGAGGGACTGGAGATGCGTGGCAATGGCCAGCAGCACGCACCGATGGACAACCCAATTTAATAGATCCATCAGGGCATGCTTAAGCTGTAGTCTAGTAGTGAAATATTACAAGTCTCAGGTATTTCTAATCTCATCCACAGAATAGCACAGATTAATTACCAAAAATAATGCAATAGAAATAAATAAGCAATAAATAAGATTATCTCGGAAAACAATTCGAGAATTATTCTGTTACATTCAGAGGAAAATAGACAGGAAATAAATGCTGAAAATAGAAATACTGTGTAGATGAAGCTGGTGCTCAGGAGAAATCTTCGGCCAATATCTCGTTCTCTGTTCCGGGTTCTGCTCCAAGGAGTGCTCATGTACCGTACACCTCGGGGTAGTTCTCCTCGGCTATACCTGGGGACATAGTCCATTCCAGGTCCTCAGGGGACATAACAAGGTACAAAAAATATAAGCCAAAATATATGCAGTGCAGCAATAATGAAACAGCAGGGTAAATATGTAAACCAGCTAAGTGATATGCAAGTGAGAGTTTTAGTCATACTCAGGCTGAGACTACTACAGGATCAGTGTCGAAGAAACCATAGCAGTATTTTCTCGACAGGGCCAGTAAGGTACCAAAGCTCTGTATCAGAGTCTAAGGTACCGCCAGATAGCAGTATTTATATTATAATATATTCAGCCTTGATATGATAATACTCTCCCCACCCCATGTAATCTCACATCACAGTTCCAGAAACTATCAGGTACAAGTTATGCAAGTTTGAACTAATGCAATGAGTCAGGATAGAACATACGCATGTAAACTGTAAATGACATGAATATGTATCCTATACGGAATCACCAGGTATATCTCAGGCAATTCCGTCACATGAATAGTGTTAGGTGTCCTGGGTTGAGCAGTGAACAGGTTTACATATGAATCTACAAGATATCAAGTAAAATATTATAACCAAAAATATCTGAGAATTGGCAAGCTTTACTTGGCCACTGATGTATAACTAAGTCCAGGAAATAGGTAGCAAAGCTGCAAGTTTTGGCAAGGTACACTTGCCTGCGGTTCCGGCTCTGTTTGCAGTTCTGACTTCAGTTGGATTTGCAGGCGGTACTCCGGTTGCTGAAATAAACATCACCATCATATCCAGAAAATATCAATCAGCTAGAAACGCCTGTCCTTGGGTCCAATTTGGAGACAAGGGCAGAAACGACAGTTTTGGGTCAAAACGTGGTCCACATGTGGGCCCGCTTTACACCGAAAAATGTGTCCAGGTCAAAGGTCTCCAAATTCACCAAACTTAGTATCAACAGGTCAGGAACGATGATACGAACCCAACGGAACTTCCAGAATTGGATTCCGATGAGCCGATCACAAAATCGCCCGTCGAACGGGGCCTGTGGGGCTCACGACACACGATTTCGTCAACGTTCTCAGAATCGAACCAAACTTGACCCACAGGACCAGCGTATTGCTACGAGTCCGATGGCGTAAGTTTCGTCTCTATCCGACGTGTGTACACAAAGTTAGTGCGCGTTCCAGAAAGTACGGATACGGGGCGATGTCCGCGGATACGCGTTGATTCCGGTGTGCACGCACACCCGAATCGACTTCTGCGAAATCTCGCACGTCCGTATCAACGACGCACATGTATCTGTGAAGACCGCACGCGACCAAGTTGTCCCATTTGGCGGGGCGTACTCAGTTCCGGGGTAAAATAGGGTCTGGTTTTTCCTGTTTTTGGATCGCGGTGTGCGATCACCATAGGACGCGATGCCCCGAACGGTTTATCCGGACACCGAGAGGGTCATACAGGCTTCGTAACACAATTTACGGAATCGAAAACAGAGCTACGAGCAAGAAGATACACGCACCTGAACGGGCCCAAAAACCGGGGTCGAAATCGTGTCCGACACGTGTCCGACACGTGTCGGATTCGAGAATTAGAGTTAGGGTTAGGGTTCGGGGATCCTTGCCGGAGCTGGGCGGAGGGCAGCCGGGCCGAGGCGGAGGAGGCCGGGGCTGCGGCGGCGGAGGGCGGCGCGGCGCTCGGGCGGAGGCGGCGGCGTGCGGCAGGCGGCTGGGGTGCTGCTGCGGCCGCTGCTGCTGTGCTGCGGCCGTGCTCGACGGAGGAGAGGAGGAGGGAGGCCGAAGGAGAGGCTGGGAGTCCGCACGGCGGAGCTGGGGGCGGTCCGGTGGCGTCGACGGGGAGGAAAGCCGGTGGTGGCGGAGTAGCTGACGGTGGAGGCGAGGCCAGGGGGAGGGTTTTATAGGGGCTCCGGGCACCGGTCGTGGCCGGGTGAGGCGGGCTGAGGGGGGACGAGGCCAGCTCCGGCGGAGGCGGCGAGGAATCCGGGCGTCGCCGGAGGAATCGGGCGCCCGGACGTCGTGGGGAAGGAGAAGGAGGACCGGGTTGCGGGCACGGACGGGTCGGGTCTGGCGGATCCGACCCGACCCGGTAGGGGCTGGGCCGGGTTCGTGGGCCGCGGGCTGGGTAATGGGTTTTGGGCCGGGCCGGAATAAAAAAAAATTAATAACAATAATAATAATAATAAAATCAGTAATTATAATTAAATAAATAAATAATTAAATAAATACTTTTAGGTGTTTTAAAAATAGGTCCGGGGCCCAATAAATTTCAGAAAAATTGCCCTAAGTCCAGTTTTCCATTTTACACCCAAAAATATTATTTTTATAATATTTTAATACTATTTATTATTATTTAAATATTAAAATCCTGTTTTTAATTTACAGAAAAATTCCAAAAAATTCCAGAAAATTGTGAAAAATACAGTTTTGAAAATTTTGAAAAATCAGGGGGTTTACAATCTACCCCCCTTAAGAGGATTGCGTCCTCGCAATCAAAGAATAACCATTCAGCAGAGATGACACGGTTGCAAGTATCGTTCGAAACACATCACAAGATACTTAGGGAAATACCGTTTCCCTAAAAATGAAAGTTATCCACTTTCCAGAGAAAATCTAGTTAAAGCAAGAAGATTACAACTTTTATGAAAACCAGGTTATTATTAACAAGTTGTAAATTACTAGGTTGGGGCTGAGGTCACGAACCAAATAGGCATGAGATACAACAAGACTAGAAACGGATAACTACGAATTACTTACTCGCATCAGCGTCCTGCTCAGTCATCGCGTAAGCTTGCCCTCGTCCTTGAGGTAGATTCCTCTACTGCTGCTGAGCTTACTGGTAGGGTGCTGCTTGAGGCGCTGGTGGAGTTTGCTGGTTCGCCCTTGGTGCTCCTTCTCTACGCTCAGGACAGTCTCTTACTGCATGCTGTCTGGATCCGCAGCCTAAGCATAGTCCGAGTTTACGTCTACACTCCTTTTTGACATGGCCTATCTTGCCGCAGTGGTAACAAGTAGGAAGGTAGAAGGCTTTTGGTGCCGCTCTTGGTGGCGGGCTTATTTGTTGACGCTTTGCAGACTCCTCCGGTACTGCTCTGGTTGGTGCGGATGTGGAGGGCCGCTTCAGACTGGTCTCTCTCTTGGTGACGTGCTCCATGAGTCGAGCCGCAGCAAGTACGTCCGAGTATGATGTTGGTGCGACGGATCCAATTAGTTTTTGCAGCTCAATGTTCAGTCCGTCGAAGAATTTCTCGGCCTTCTCTTCCTCTGTCGGGATCAGGGTGGGGGCGAAGCGGCTCAGACGAATAAATTTTGCGTTGTATTCTTCCACCGTCATAGAGTCCTGAGTGAGGCGATTAAACTTGTCCCGCAGTTCTGATCGAGCGATGGCTGGAATGTACATCTCCTGGAAGAGTCTAGAGAACTCCTTCCAAGTAACTCGGTCTGGTCCGAGCCGTGTCTCCTAGGATAGCCACCAGTGGTGTGCATTGCCTGTCAATTGTATTCGGACGGCAGTCATCCAATGTTCTCGTGGAAGCTCAACTGCTTCAAGTTGATGCCGAATGTTGGTGAGCCACTCATGAACTTCTGTGGGCTCCTCTTTTCCAAAAAAGTGCGGGGCTTCAGTTGGCGGAAATCAGTGATGGAGCCCGTCGATGGCCGTCGAGCTGGTAGGTTGGCCTGCTCCAGTGCAGTTACGATGCTGCTCCTCAAGAATTCAACCTCACGATGCTGAGCCTCGTGTTGGACTTGTTGCTGGGATTGCATCATTGCGTAGATCAGTTGGAATATCTGTTGCCCGTCAATCAGCTATCCTTGTGGGAATACGGGCGCTGGTGGAACGAACTGCGGCGGAGGTGGGATATCATCACGCTGGAATCTGGAGGTAGGTTGACCTGCCTGCTGGCTCTGTTGAGTTGATGGAACTCCTTCGACTGGTGTCACTTCATCGTCATAGGTGACACCTGTAGCTTGTGGTATTACGGCGGGAGTCTCGTTGCATTCTTGTGGGTCCATTTCCCTGCATCCAAAATAAACAATAAGAGGCGCACAGGAATCAAGGCAGGATGCAAGTCAATAAATTAATTCAAATACGATACAGATATCAAAAACGATTCAAGCAAGTGGATAAGATCCTAAAAACTTATCCTATTCTTATTGCAGGCCTGTTCGGTCCCGGAGTTGAAACCGAACAATTTAGCCGTAAACCTGCATGGGCCACCACAAAAATCATGTCACGTCCCAGTCCCAAAATGCCGAGGGACTGGAGATGCGTGGCAATGGCCAGCAGCATGCACCGATGGACAACCCAATTTAATGGATCCATCAGGGCATGCTTAAGCTGTAGTCTAGCAGTGAAATGTTACAAGTCTCAGGTATTTCTAATCTCATCCACAGAATAGCACAGATTAATTACCAGAAATAATGCAATGGAAATAAATAAGCAATAAATAAGATTATCTCGGGAAACAATCCGAGAATTATTCTGTTACATTCAGAGGAAAATAGACAGGAAATAAATGCTAAACATGGAAATACTGTGTAGATGAAGCCGGTGCTCAGGAGAAATCTTCGGCCAATATCTCGTTCTCTGTTCCGGGTTCTGCTCCAAGGAGTGCTCCTGTACCGTACACCTCGGGGTAGTTCTCCTCGGCTATACCTGGGGACATAGTCCATTCCAGGTCCTCAGGGGACATAACAAGGTACAGAAAATATAAGCCAAAATATATGCAGTGCAGCAATAATAAAACAGCAGGGTAAATATGTAAACTAGCTAAGTGATATGCAAGTGAGACTTTTAGTCATACTCAGGCTGAGACTACTACAGGATCAGTGTCGAAAAAACTATAGCAGAATTTTCTCGACAGGGTCAGTAAGGTACCAAAGCTCTGTATCAGAGTCTAAGGCACCGCCAGATAATAGTATTTATATTATAATATATTCAGCCTTGATATGATAATACTCTCCCCACCCCATGTAATCTCACGTCACAGTTCCAGAAACTATCAGGTACAAGTTACGCAAGTTTAAACTAATACAATAAGTCAGGATAGAACCTACGCATGTAAACTATAAATGACATGAATATGTATCCTATACGGAATCACCAGGTATATCTCAGGCAATTCCGTCACATGAATAGTGTCAGGTGTCCTGGGTTGAGCAGTGAACAGGTTTACATATGAATCTACAAGATATCAAGTAAAATATTATAACCAAAAATATCTGAGAATTGGCAAGCTTTACTTGGCCACTGATGTATAACTAAGTCCAGGAAATAGGTAGCAAAGCTGCAAGTTTTGGCAAGGTACACTTGCCTGCGGTTCCGGCTCTGTTTGCAGTTCTGACTTCAGTTGGATTTGCAGGCGGTACTCCGGTTGCTGAAATAAATATCACCATCAGATCCAAAAAATATCAATCAGCTAGAAACGCCTGTCCTTGGGTCCAATTTGGAGACAAGGGCAGAAACGACAGTTTTGGGTCAAAACGGAGTCCACATGTGGGCCCGCTTTGCACCGAAAAACGTGTCCGGGTCAAAGGTCTCCAAATTCACCAAACTTAGTGTCAATGGGTCAGGAACGATGATACGAACCCAAAGAAACTTTCAGAATTGGATTCCGATGAGCCGATCACAAAATCGCCCGTCGAGCGGGGCCTGTAGGGCCCACGACACGCGATTTCGTCAATATTCTCAGAATCGAACCAAACTTGACTCACAGGACTAGCGTATTGCTACGAGTCCGATGGCACAAGTTTCGTCTCGATCCAACGTGTGTACACAAAGTTAGGGCACGTTCCAGAAAGTACGGATACGGGACGATGTCCGCGGATACGCGTTGATTCCGGTGTGCACGCACACCCGAATCGACTTTTACAAAATCCCGCACGTCCGTATCAATGACGCACACGTATCTGTGAAGACCGCACGCGACCAAGTCGTCCCGTTTGGCGGGGCGTACTCAGTTCCGGGGTGAAACAGGGTCTGGTTTTTCCTATTTTTGGATCGCGGTGTGCGATCACCACAGGACGCGATGCCCCGAACGATTTATCCGGGCACCGAGAGGGTCATACAGGCTTCGCAACACAATTTACGGAATCAAAAACAGAGCTACGAGCAAGAAGATACACGGACCTGAACGGGGCCCGAAAACCGGAGTCGAAATCGTGTCCGACACGTGTCCGACACGTGGCGGATTCGAGAATTAGAGTTAGGGTTAGGGTTCGGGGATCCTTGCCGGAGCTGGGCGGAGGGCAGCCGGGCCGAGGCGGAGGGGGCCGGGGCTGCGGCGGCGGAGGGCGGCGCGGTGCTCGGGCGGAGGCGACGGCGTGCGGCAGGCGGCTGGGGCGCTGTTGCGGCCGCTGCTGCTGTGCTGCGGCGGTGCTCGACGGAGGAGAGGAGGAGGGAGGCCGGGGGAGAGGCTGGGAGTCCGCACGGCGGCGCTAGGGGCGGTCCGGTGGCATCGACGGGGAGGGGAGCCGGTGGTGGCGGAGTAGCTGACGGTGGAGGCGAGGCCAGGGGGAGGGTTTTATAGGGGCTCCGGGCACCGGTCGTGGCCGGGTGAGGCAGGCTGAGGGGGGACGTGGCCAGCTCCGGCCGAGGCGGCGAGGAATTCGGGCGTCACCGGAGGAATCGGGCGCCCGGACGTCGTGGGGAAGGAGAAGGAGGACCGGGTTGCGGGCACGGGCGGGTCGGGTTTGGCGGATCCGACCCGACCCGGTAGGGGCTGAGCCGGGTTCGTGGGCCGCGGGCTGGGTAATGGGTTTTGGGCCGGGCCGGAATAAAAATAATAATAATAATAATAATAACAATAATAATAATAATAAAATCAGTAATTATAATTAAATAATTAAATAATTAAATAAATACTTTTAGGTGTTTTAAAAATAGGTCCGGGGCCCAATAAATTCCAAAAAAATTGTCCTAAGTCCAGTTTTCCATTTTACACCCAAAAATATTATTTTTATAATATTTTAATACTATTTATTATCATTTAAAAATCATTTAAATATTAAAACCTTGTTTTTAATTTACAGAAAAATCCCAGAAAATTCCAGAAAATTATGAAAAATCTAGTTTTGAAAATTTTAAAAAATCAGGGGGTTTACAAGGCACTACTTAGATTGAGTAAAAATATTCACAGATCATAAGAGTTTAAAGTATGTATTCATGCAGAATGACCTAAACATGAGACAGAGAAGGTGGCTAGAGTTGTTGAAAGACTATGTCATAGAACTTCAGTACCATCCAGGCAAGGCTAATGTAGTAGCTGATGCACTTAGAAGAAGTGGTAAAAAATTTATGTTGACTACTCAGAAGCACATTCTAGAGAACTTATGAGAGATGGGTATCGAGATAGTACTTCCATAGAGTATAATAGTTTAGGCTAGCCCACTGGTTCAGTCAACTTTGGTAGACAGAATCAAACTAGTTCAGGCAGAGGACCCTAAGATTCAAAAGCTACGAGGAGAATGTGAGTCAGGTCTTCGGATGGAGTTGACAATACATGCGGACGGAATGCTAAGGTTTGGAAATCGTCTATGTGTATCAAGCAGGGATATTCGGTAAGAAGTTATGACTGAAGCACACAGTTCCCAGTATT
Source organism: Iris macrosiphon (assembly GCA_036927795.1). Lineage (NCBI taxonomy): Eukaryota > Viridiplantae > Streptophyta > Magnoliopsida > Asparagales > Iridaceae > Iris > Iris macrosiphon. The sequence continues at coordinate 79,243,176 of JAYESA010000017.1, read as the reverse complement.
CCATTCATCCGGGAGGCACGAAGATGTATCAAGATATCAAGCAACACTTTTGGTTGAACTGAATGAAGAGAAAAATAATACGCTTCGTATTACGATGTCTGATATATCAACAAGTGAAGGCAGAACAACTGAGACTGGTAGGATTATTGTAGCCGTTTCCTATTCCAGAGTGGAAGTGGGAACACATCACGAAGGACTTTATGACTAGTTAACCTGACTAGTCGAGATGCAGTTTTGGTGATATTGGATCGTCTCACAAAAGTAGCTCACTTTCTTCCTTTTTGAGTGGGATAGTCTACAAAATAATTGGCTAAAATATATATGTGACAAATAGTGACACAACACGGTGTCCCAGTAAGTATCGTATCAGATCGAGACACTCGATCTACTTCATATTTTTTGAAAAGTTTGCATCAGAGTTTGGGCACCAAATTATGATTCAACAAAGCTTACCACCCCCAGATTGACGGACAATCAGATAGAACCATCCAGACCTTGGAGGATATGCTACAAGCCTATACCTTAGACCTTGGTGGATCTTGGGAGAATCATCTTCACTTGGTGGAATATTCGTATAACAATAGTTATCAGACCAGTATTCTGAGGGCACCTTTTAAAGCATTGTATGACATAAAGTATAGCTCACCGTTGGCTTGGGATGACATTAATGAGTGAAAGATGTTAGGCCCCAAAATAATCACACAGATAGTAGAAATTGTCAGGAAGATCAGAGAGCGACTTTGAGTTGCACAAGACTGGCAACGTCATTCGGCAAATCAGCATCGTAGACCTTTAGGATTTCGTGTCGGCGACCATGTATTTTTTATATTTTGCCTACCCGTTGAGTCATTAGATTCGGGGTTCACGGGAAGCTTAGTCCAAGATACGTAGGTCCATTCGATATTCTCGAACGGGTAAGCAATGACTTGCTTATTGTCTTGCCCTTCCACCTTCGCTTCGTGAGGTACACGATGTATTTCATGTCTCTCAGTTGCGTAGTTATGTTCCTTATCCGAGTCATATCCTCGATCACTCTGAAATAGTCATTGGTACCGACTTATCTTATGAGGTACAACCCGTATCCAAATTGGACCGAAGGAAGAAGGTGCTCAAGAATCAGACTATTTCTCTTGTCCGGGTTGCGTGGGGTCATCACTCTCTAGGGGAATCGACGTGGGAGCATGAGGATGATATTCGATCTGTTACCCGCACCTATTCGATTCAGAAGATATATTCCTTCTTACGCCTTCATATCTCGAATTCTGTGATCCGATGACCACCTATGTGTTGTGATGATATTGCTTGCATGTGTAGTTGCTAATAGATTTATATTGTGCTTGTCTCAACTTCTCTAGCTATTGCTTCGATTTAAATTTCGAGGATAGAATTTTTTTAGGGTGGATAGAGATGTCACTCCCCGTTCCCGATATACATATTTGGAACGTATTTTATTTTAAACTGATTGTATGTGCATAGAGACTAGACCCATTCTTTAGTTTAACCTTGTTCATGGTTCATTTTGTGGGTTTGTTCAAGTCATGAGAAACCTTGGTTCAACCCTCAACCCTATATATATAAGCCAACATCATATTCTCTCTTTTTATTACATTATTCTCTTTCTTTAGTTGCAAGTCTTCGGATCAAAAGTTATGTTGTACGCTATTTCGCAAATAGTGGATTAACACTGAGCAAGAATACTTTAGCCTAGAAGAGTCATCCATGAGGGAAACCAGGATAAAAAATTAGGTGTCAGCATATCATGATCTCTTGCTTAGTAGTTCTTTCATTTACTTGATATACTGTCATATTTGCTTGCATTAATTATTAGTTGGTTATTTGCCTAAATTTTAGTTTGTAATTTTTGGCATATACTATATTCACCCCCCTCTAGAGTTGCTTTCAACTTCATCCAACAAACACGTAAGCTTTTTATTCTCAAGCTGATAAAATTTAATATCTTTTCTAGCTTACTTATAATTATTCTAAGATTTTTGTGATATTCAAATAAATCATTGAAAGTATCAGATAATTTATCATATGAAAACTCTTCAAATAAAGGATGTTTTACCTCACCATTAAGCATATATTTGCAGCATGGCAAGGGTTGCCTTCTTATGAATCACTAGCTTTATTTTCGTACCCCATGCTTGTATTTGCATATTTGCTTTCTTCTTCTTCAGAATTGCTTGCCTTGCTTTCTTACCTATTCTCATGAGTAACTTCAAGGAGTTTCAAAATCTCATGTGATATTGCGCAAGCAGATGCTCTATTAAATTCAGTCATGTCTACAGCACAGAATAAAGTATTAATAGCTCTAGCATCAAGACTAGCTTATTTTTTCTTCAAATCAGTATATTTATCATTGGACTTTTCTACCAAGCTACCATCTACAATAATTTTAGCTGGTTTCTTGTAGCCATCTACAATAATTGACCATAGATCAAAATCAAGTGACTTGAGATAAAAGCTCATATATGTCTTCCAATACATGTAGTTGTTGCCATGAAACAAAGGTGGCCTATTTATGGACTAGCCTTCACCATTGTTGGTGTACATGGATTTTATGGTTGCCATATTAACTCTCTTAGGAGGTTAGTCCAAATAAAGGCCCTTGCACTGATACCAATTGAAGGGACAATTGGTATGATCAGTAATAGATATATAAAAAGAACCTGCTCTGATACCAATTGAATTACCATTAGGCAACGCTAGAAGAGGATGAATAAAGTGTAGCAAAAAATATATCCAATTCAATATTATACTAACTAAAGGAAGTTACCAACTAGCAACAAAGCGACAATATAACAATTATATGAAAGTAAGTAAAGTTTAGAATCACAAACACCAAACAACGAGATTCTATTCTTGTTTCCCTCGTTGAGGATTAGTCCAGGTCCGAGTACTCTTGCTCGGAGATAAATCCACTATTGGTAAAAATACAAGCTTTGATCTGAAGGGCTTGCGACATCGTAGAGATACGAGCTTTGATCCAAAAATCTTAAAGACTTCAAATAAGTGTGTTTGATCCGAAAGGCATGAGACTTCAAGCACTTCAAACTTGGAAGTATCAAGCTTTTACAATTCGATCAGACTTTAAATTGGAACCGCTTTGGCACTAGAAGGCTGGGGAGTTGATGCTTGGGAATTAGAAGGTTTGTAGCTCAGGAATATAGAATATGAAAGTGAATGGATTGATTTAGAATTATAAAGTAGAGCTCTATTTATAGGGCTACTGGGGGACCGAGGTCCGACCGAGTTCGGTTTTCCCAACGTTCATAAATTTGACAGTTGGAACCAATGAATAGGGTTAGCCATCTGTCTAGGGATTCTAGTTTGGGTGACCGAGTTTGGGGCAAGTTCAGGTAGAACTTTGTCCGAGTTCGGTTGTCCCAATGCCAGAATGTCCATGATCGGATTTTGGCTTAATTTGAATGGACAAGGTTCTGGTTTAATAAGGGTTTGATCTCCTAATGCCAACAAGGACCAATGAACATTTTGTCCTAATAAAATAAAAGAAAAAATATAAAACAAAATAAAAACTATGAGAACTCTGATGACGCCAATCTTCTGAAACCTCTATCGACTTGAAGACGCCTTTCTCCTTGACAATAGTTGTCCAAAGATAAACAGATCTGTAAATCTGAATTAATGCATATTTAGAATCTGAATTAATGCGGAACCCACGAGTGTGAGGCTTCGGAGATGTCATAGGCGGTTCAGAGAAATCTTCTGGTATAACGTCGTCTTTGGCTCATCATCATTTCTTCATTGTATATGTCCATTGGGATTATGCAAATACACGTTAGACGAACAAAGCAATATACAGAAGCAAATATTACAACATTAATATATATATATTTGGACAATGCTGAGTTTAAGTAAAAATTACTATAGTGGTTGTATGATTATCATAATGCTAAACTTAATCGATTAGTCATATTCAAAAATCCAACTCAAATATTGGGCTAACAGAAACATTAGACACTAGTTTTGGCAACTAGTTTTGGAAATGTCAAAGTGTACTTTAGCACGTTCCCATAATGTTTTCACCTTTCACACAAACTCGGTGCCAATAGTTATATCGTTTCCAACAATAATTCAGAAATGAATTCAGAAGATTAATCGAATACCTGAAGAGCGATGAGAGCTTTCAAGTGAGACTTCCCCTTTACGACCTTAGTGTATCCTGCATTTAATAAATACATCATTTTCTTAGTCAAGGCAAGTGGGTAGAGGGATTAGGATTACCTGGTTTTAAATCTAACAAAGGGCAGCAAAGAACTTGAACAGTAGAACGTATGTATCAGAAGTTAATTTGTGGTCCAAATAGTCAAGCTTAGGCTGATAGGAAGGAGTAAATATTGGTTCATCCCTATATGCTTCTTGAATCCCACCTTTTATTCTTCTAAAATATCTAAATGAAAAAGGGTCTTAAGGAACACACAGAAAAAATTTGTACAACATGAAGACCAAAACATCCCTTAGAAACAGTAAAAGGTGTTAACAGCTTTTAGAAAAAAAGTCTAAATGGACAAAGAATCCATTCTATGGCTCGATCAATCAGATACTCTCCACCCAAAAAACCCACCCAATGGCTCTGTGATAAGAATCTGTTTAGAAACATATGTTAGCTCAGTATTAGAGTATGAGGCAGTTAGTATCAGTATACACAGTTCAGCGTTCTCCTCAACATTTACTTAGAGGTAGTATCCAACTCAGCTTCCACCTGGCAATTCAATTAATCTATCTGGCAATTCAATCAGTGTAACATAATTTCTATGTCAGCAGGAATCCATCAGTGTCAGAGCCTTTCTCTGATATCCAGTCACCAGCACTATAAATAAGGATGATAGGAAAGAAGAGGGTATCAAGGATGAATATGTATTTTCTCTTTATTGTTTTGTTACTACTGCATTCCTCTTTCTTACTGCAATTTGTATTTCCTTTCCATTTATAGATTCAAATAAACAAAACCCTAGATCCCCAATTCTCTGTCTTCTTCTTCTTCTTCTTCAATGGTTAATTGGAGTTTCAATTCTTCCTTACCTAGTCTCTGGGGAACTGAACCCCCTAAATTGGTATCAGAGCCACTCGATCCGTTGCTCAAGGGCAGTCGTGAAGGAAGCTCAAGCCATGGCGAGTCCGGTGGAACGACGACGGTGAGAGGACGAACTTCATCTGTAGAGGATCAATTTTTCTCCATCGAAGGAACCATGGAAGCTCTAACAGGTACTGTCATTGATCTCAATGGTAAATTCGATCATCTCAGTTGCAAACTCGATCGAATGATGGTGGAATTGCCTAGATCTAGACAAGATATTGATGAATTATCCAGATCTAGACGTTATCATGAGTTTTTAAACCCTATATTGCGTCAAACAACACCTCTGCATAATTCACCATTACATTATTCTACTACTGCACCTACAATACCATCACACACGTACAGATCAGTGCTTATGGAATCCATGACCAGTGGACACAAGTTCATGCTAATAGGTCTGCACATGGAACCAGAAGAAAGAATCAGGATATTAACTTCGGTATTTCAGAAATATAAAGTAACAAGGGATTCAAAAGCATTCGAAGAGCAACTTCAGAAGCCTAATTATGAATTGCTGAATTTGACGAGTACATTCCCAAGTTCTCCACTGCATGCTGTGACTATGATAGAGAAAGAAAAAGTTGAACATTGAAAAGGTTTTACTTAGAAGTTCAAACATAAGAACATGACTTGAAGGTATTCGATGATATGTCCCTGAAGAAAGAAGGCACTGAAATCGGCATGCTGGACAAGCCAGACTTGTTATCTGATGATTGCCGGGATGAACTACAGAGTACATTCCCTAGTAGCAACAGGGTACCCAATGAATCCTCTAGTGCCAATTACCCACATAATGTTGATCGTTCGAAGGGAATCGAACAGAAGTTGTTGATTACAAGGAACAACCCTGCAGTCCTTTTCTTGAGGGCAGTTCAGGGAATGTCAAACTTGTCCAAAGTTCCCTAGTTATGGAAGAATACAAACTGGATCAACCTGTGAAGGAAGGATTGAATGTGAACACAACCATTCCTGGTAAATTTATTGATAGTTGTGCTTCTTCACCAAAGGATAAAAATTTGAAAAATTTAGAAACAGTTGTTGAACCTGATGTATGTCAAGATGGACAGCTGAAGCAAATAACAGATGCTTATGAATACGTTGTTAAATATGACAGGGACATCATTCAACCTTCTCCAAGTAGTGTACTTCAAATCACCATGTGCTTTAAGGTTGATGCTAATAGAAACCTGGATGTTTCAGTGAAGGAAAAGACCACAGGGCAGAACAAGATTATCGTTATCATTGATCCAAAATTTTCTCATGCTTTGGTTAACTCATTCCTGGAAATGGAAATTAAGTCTTCTGAAGCTTTATGTAATAAGGAAATTATCTTAGATGTTGAGGTTGGGTTCGATAAAACTTCTGCCACATTCACCATATACATTGCATGGATTGGTTTAAACACGCCTGACTTCTTTACTAGGGGCAGTATTGGTGAAGGTGTGGGATCCAGGGATCAAGCTAGAGCTTGGTAACAACAGTGGCCATACTTCCAGAATCAAAAACTGCCATACTCAGTATTCAAGTATCAGAATTTCAGCAATTCTCTCTATCAGCTGCTCTCTATCATGTGAAAATAACCACCTCCTATGTAGAACACTAAAGGCTATGCTTATATACAATTGTGTGCTTCTATTTGTTCCTACTCCAACAGAAGGTATCTGTATCAAAGAAGTACTAGTCACTACAAAAAGTGAGTCAGTGATCGCGTATCCTAAGTTCAAGTTCCAGCTCAGTTGTAGCCTATAGCAGTGTGAATCAGATGGTATCAGTGTTCATTGTCAGTGCAGCACACTTGGGTACCATATGAATAAGTTCCTCAAATAATTTTCTTATTTTGCCCTTGGGACAAGGTCAATTTGAGGAGTGGGGATTGATAAGAACCTGTTTAGAAACATATGTTAGCTCAGTATTAGAGCATTAGGCAGTTTGTATCAATATACACAGTTACTTAGAGGGAGTATCCAACTCAGCTTCCACCTGGCAATTCAATTAGTCTACCTGGCAATTCAATCAGTGTAACATAATTTCTATGTCAGTAGGAATCCATCAGTATCATAGCCTTTCTCTGATATCCAGTCACTAGCACTATAAATAAGGATGATAGGAAAGAAGAGGGTATCAAGGATGAATCTGTATTTTCTCTTTACTGTTTTGTTACTACTGCATTCCTCTTTCTTACTGCAATTTGTATTTCCTTTCTAGTTATAGATTCAAATAAACAAAACCCTAGATCCCCAATCTTTGTCTTCTTCTTCTTCAATGGTTAATTGGAGTTTCAATTCTCCCTTACCTAGTCTATGGGGAACTGAACCCCATCACTCTGGTAATCAGACATTTCCCTCAAATGCACAAAGTAAATTGCAGCATAATGAAGTGAATGTAAAGCAAGATGCAAGTCCAAGATGAGAAGGAAGACAAATTTCTCCATATGAAAAAGGGTAAAGTTAACAGAAAGTTTCTAAAAAGATGAAGAAGTATAGTGAAATCATAAATGAGGTAATATGTTAGTAAAATTTAGTAAAATTTTGAAAAAGGATAATGTGTCGCCAAAAGTGTTGGCAACATGAAAATAAATTTTTTGGATATTTTTTAACGACTGAGTTGGACTCACGAAACTTTTTATGACAAAATTAGGTTTTAGGGACAAAATTGAGATTTTAGTGATAAAATTTAGTGACAAAATTGGACTTATAGTGACAATTTTTTTTCTTTTTTACGAAAAATAAAATCTTGTTTTCATGTCGCCATTGGTTTTGGCGAGATGAGTGTACTTATGTCGTCAATGCTTTTGGCGATATATTTTATGATGGTAATTCTAGTGACTAAATTGAATTTTTGGTGACGAAAATTGACTTTTAGTGACGAATTTTAGGGACGAAAATAAGCTTTTAGTGATGTATTTTTTTTTTTTTAATATTCATATTTTTGAAGACCTGTGCATCAAATTTTTTACATTCATGTCGCCATTGTTGTTGGCGACATCAGTACATGCCCTTATATCACCAACGCTTTTGACGACACATTACATTTTTCAAAAATTTACTAACTTATTATCTTATTTATTATTTTACCATACTCCCTTTATCTTTTTAGAAATTTTCTGTAAAGTCAAAGTCTTCAAGAGTACATACATACCTTATAGTCGAATTAGCACGATTGTAACCTTTCACTGTGAAGTTAACCAAGAAACAGCAATAGGTGCACTTGTGATTTTACAATAATTATGACGCTCCACAACCAGTGGAGAACCAAGCACAATATGGCCTGCAAGTACATAGCAAAATTCCTTGCTGATGTTACTTTTTCAATAAGCAAGTACACAACAAAAACAAATTTCTTTTATCCCTAACCTAACCGGCTAGTATTTACTACTGATCACAATTTACAATTTTGCTATATTATATTGCACTAATCAAAATTGACCAGGTAAAGGAGTATGAAGCTGATATTTACCTAACATCTTTGAGATGTACTTCTAACTTCTAAGCCGTACTATAATGTAGAAAAAGTATGGTGTTTTTTTTTTTGTCTTTTCCACCAGATTCGGAACAAAATTCTCAAGAGAAATTCAAATCGTGTTCATCTTTACGGGAGCGCCTCCATCATAACCAATATGTCACGATCTCACAGACATAAAAAGTATGGTATCTATTTTAGGGTCATCATCGGAGACAAATATTATTCTCCTTCCAGTAATGAGAGCAGATGCCAATATTGGTATCATAAATATAATTTCCAAATCTTTTCTCATACACGTAGAAGGGCAATGGATCTTTCTTGATAGCACCTTCTAACTCCTTTAGAAGACTTGAGAGTATTCTGAATGGAATTGTAGGACAACATTGACAGCATATGCAAGTGACTGTTGCAATGGTGATGTCTTTTACACACAGAGTACAAAAGCAATAATTTACAATCGAGTTCTTGCGCAGAATATAGAATCTAAGAGTCCTCACACAATCGAGCTCTCACACAGAATGCGGAAGCTAAAGATTGTAAGTGAGTAATACAGAACACAAAAGAATTAATGAGGTTTTGCATTGTGTCTACATCCTCGAACAACTATAGTTCTTTTCTTTCTCCACAAAGAATAAAGAGAAAACAAATTACAATAACTCTCTTGGATTCACTCAAGAGGCTCACAAATTCTCATACAAAAGTATGGACACACTTTGGTGAAGAAGCTGTAAGCCACCTATCCAGAATTTTGGATTTTCCAAATTAGATTTTTATTTTAAACTAAAATAAAAAAAATTAGTGAACTAATTATTATAATATTATCTAAATATATTGATTTTAATTTGTTAAGATATAATTGAGATAAGTATAAAAAAAATTTAAACAACAACTTAATCCATTCAAATCTTAAATTGATACTAATTATTATTCTAAATGATATCTTAATCTTATAACCACATTTGAATTAAATCATATCTCCCTTTAGATAAATCTATCAATCCTTAGGATTAACAAATTTCTAAGTACACTAATCCAATTGAAATCATATCTATAATTGTTTAAACATTTTCTTATTTGAACTAATCATAATCCTAACCAAACTAGCCAATTGTAATCATATTTAAATTAAGTAGTCTCTTCCGATTATATATACCAACAGAACGTATTAAATAAACTCATATTTTATCTTTTTCGTCCCCAAAACTCTTCTCTTTTTTTAGCAGCCATAGTGACTTGTAAGGACCATATCTCCAAGCTTCGGACTCCGTTTCATCTCTATATTTTTTTGTCAGAACCGTATCGATGTAAGATTTTATAATATATATTTTAATAGATTTAATTCGAATTAGTATTTTATGTAAATATAGAGAAATTATCTCAAAGGGAAAGAGAGATAGTCGAGAGATAAAAAGAGATGCAATCACACCCTACATTAGATGAGAAAACTAGGACAAATGAGCGATATCCATATCATATTGTTAGCCCGACCCTACCTTAGATAAATCGTTCTTGGAACAAGGGGTGGAGTCATATAAGTCATGAATCGGAATCTGAGGGGGAAGGTCAAGGTTAGGGTGGAAGGCGGAGCTGGTAGAGAGCGAGCTCAGCGCATCAAGCCGATGCCCAATAGAGAGAAAAACTCTACGCGATATGTAATTTTGATATCTCATTACTCCCTATCCATAAAATGAACATGTTTCAGTGTGACAAAGCAAAAGTACCGAAAATATCTTGCTCAGAGGTAAATATGGACATGGTAAGATTTTTTTATGGAGATAAAAAAAATAAGTCAGAGGTAATATGTACATAACCGTTTTCTTTTTCTCTACTGGGAAAACATGAACAACTCATAGTTCAGAGGTGATTTGGACGTGAAGTACTTGCCTTGGAGAATTTTTGAGGACCTATTATCCATTGCATATTCGGGACTCCTGAGTACGGATAACTGGTTTTTACCGCGTACGGCAGAAGCAAGCTAGATTACATGCTAGGGAAAGAATGTAGTACATTTAACCCTTTATTGAGAAAGTACGCTATCTTTTCCAACGAAATCACATTATCGTCGGAAGGTATATCGACAGAAACCATAACATATTCTTCCAGTTCATTTCCTTCAGTGCCCGGTGCTGGAGCTTTTCTTCGGAGTTTGACTATCAGAGGTTCTGGGGTTTTTATTACAGAAGAATCTTTGCTTGATGGACGTCCCTGCCTTCAGAGCTTGACTACCAAAGGCTCAGGAGCCTTTCCACGAAGCTTGACCACAAGAGGAGCAGATATGTGGGCAGAGCACCCTTTGAGATGGACTCTTAGAGGTTCGTATTGAGCTGAACCAACCTTTGCTTCATCGTCAGCGTTATTGGCTCCTTCATCCAGCTGGATCCGTTTATACAAGATTGAGTCAGAGTAGTAGGCTTCGACTCCTTTGAAAGGATTAACATCGACAAATTTTATCTTGACGACGCCGTCGTTGTCAACATATTTCAGGCATTGGTAAAGAGTTGATGGTTCGAACATGTACACGTGTAGCCAAGCATGCCTCAGGAGGATTTTGTAGGACACATCTACATCGATGACATAGCAAGTCATCTCTGTTTGGAGATCGCCTACTTGATATTTCAGGCGAATCTTCTCCTATTTGATGGTCGTGTTGGTCGCTGCCAACCGATGCTTGGGGATCCCTAAGGTCTGGAGCAGATTCTGGGAGATGATGCTGAGAGATGATCTTGGATCAATGTGCATCCGGTCTACCTTGATGGCTCCGATATATCCTGTATAGTACAAGGGCCTATCGTACCTGTTATTTTTTAACAGCATGTCTTGTTGTGAGAACGTAATATTCGGGTTTGCCTCCATTACATTGTTAAAGTGGTGACATGCATCGGGATACTTGGTCGACGATTTGACTTGGGCCAGGTAAGAGTTGGCATTTTGCAATGCCTTACCCAGGGCATCACAAGTCTCTTTGGAGAGATGAAGAAGCTCAAAGAGTTATAACTTTGATGGGGTATTGGAAAACAGTGCCAATATATCAAAGTTCTAAGGATTTTCTAGCCCTTGATTACGTCTCTTCTCAGAGGTTTGTGGAAACAAACATCTTTCTGCTTCTTCTTATCTACTACAAGAGGTTGGTATGGACCTAGCTCAAATGCTACTGGAGTTGTGGGTACAGTCGCCGAAGGTATACTATCATCTGGGGCCACATCATAGTCTTTCAAGTAGGTTTGCCATGACGTGGTTACCCCAGCTAGGACTTCGTCAGTTGATGGAGAGACCGTGTGATAGGACCTGGTCTTCTTTTCTTTAGATTTGGCAGCGAAATGCGCTGCTTACTGTATCACATCTGGAAAAATGTTTGGGTGGACCCACATGACTTTGCCTTACGGCGTGGTAAGTGGTACCAGCTCGGTTGCTCAAGAAGGAGGGAGGTTAACGACCTCCATATTTTTCTTAGGTATCCGGACAATACTGTCTTGGGCTTCTATAACTGGGAAGTCGACGAATTAGAGAAAGACCATGTTTGCAGCGACTATCTTGTCTTCAAAGTCTAAAGTGAGAACTTTAGAGTCCAGCAGTCGTTGGATGTGTGTAAACCCCCTTAACCAAATTTTTGGTACCTTATAAAGCAAGAGATTATAGTTAATTTAGATTCAAATATGGTTAGAAAATAGGGTTTAATAAAAAATCTATTTATATTTGTAACTCTTGGTACACCTTACCGTTGCTACAATATTTGGAGCACAACACTTGTCTTTACCTTCCAACAAAATTGACACTCTTGATCTAGACAAGCCAATCTACAATCCCGACTTTTGTGTCACTCCTAAATACCCTCTCTTGGGCTTAATTTTAATTACGCAATATTCGTCCAACAATATCTAATTTTAAATCCAAACTTCATACCTATGTCCGTTCCAATCGAAATTGGAGACACAACCTTGACCCGTTTCTAGCAATCCAATATATGACAAAAATCTATTCCGAGTCTCCTATGTAGATGACACTTGTGTAACCCCTAATTTAGATCCCATGCACTTCTAATTTATTAAAGAATACCTATAATGCAATTTTTATTTAAATTGGAAAAATTAACTCAACCTAGCCGAAAACTAGACCAAACACCAACCCAAACCCACACTTACACCCTCTTGACTCATACAAAATATCACACACAAATTTTTTTCTCTATAAAATACCAAACATGAGTCCCCCCCTCATCCAATCCAATTTCCTATTTTTGCATTACCCATAACTCTCAAGGACCTAAGTGTTAAAGGGAATCAAGATGTCAACATTCTATTGGAGCATTTCAAATCAAGAAGCCCACCCCTTGGTCATGTGATCGGTCATCTCACCTCTCTCTTTCTCTCCATTTGAATGATACTATTTTTCCTTGTCTACTTACATTAAATCCTAGCCCTTCTTTCAAACTCTTCTATCACAACCCTACATTTTCTCTACTTAAGGACACCACACCCCCTAGGTAGCCGGCCCTAACCCTAAGGAGAACTCTCCCCATCTCTCTCTCTCTCCTCTCTTCCCTCATAGTACACTCGACCCCCCCCATCTTCTTATTCTTTCTCTCCTCTGCTTTTCCTAATGAAATCCTAAAATACTACCACCAACAGCCACCACCAACACTGTCATCACCACCACTCCGACACCTCCATCACCTTCAGACACCACAACCCCGGCCATTGTTCCCCTCCTTATTGACTGCATCAGCCGAAGCACCATCCCTATCACGATCACTACCACTTGACGCCAACAACCACCAACAACACCACATCCACCCTCACCAACCCGAGCCACCCACTCTTTTCCAATTGCCACCACTGTCGAATCCCCAATCCCGACCACCCCGAGCTACAACTCCATCACCATCAACAACAATAGCAACATTAGACACACCACCACCTCGACTATCTCCTCCCCCACCTTGGGCCAACGACAACAACTACACCTGTAAGCACCCTAATTTTTTTGAATTAATTTTTTGAATTTATTAATATTGGTATTCTGTAATTTTTGTGAATAAGGAATTCTTATTTATTTTTAGCTAATTATAATATATAGTATTCATGAACTTTCTAATTATATGTATTTAATTAATTATTAATATTGTAAAAAAAATATTTTTGGGTGTACAACTATTAATAGTATATTGTGTAATTTTTTTAGAATTTATTGAGGTCCAAAGCTATTTTTAAATATCAATATACCAATATATATAAATAAAAGAAAAGAAAGAAAATAAAATAAAATAATAAACCCAAACTCATTAATCCTAACCCTACCCGCTAACCTAATCCAAACCCACTAAAAACCTAACCTCCCCCACGTACAGGAGCTTCCACCCTTATATATATATATATATATATATATATATATATATATATATATATATAAGCATATATGTAAACCTAAACCTTTTACCCTAACCATCACCCATCGCCTACACCACCCAACGCCGCACCGTCGACCCCCCCGTCGGTGCCGCCCGCACCGCCGCGCCGTCGGAGCAGCGCAGGAGCACTCCCGCAGCGGCCGATAGCAGCAGCGACAACATCAGCATCTTCGGCCCCCATTCGCGCGCAGTCTCCACCCTCCTCGCTCGTCCGATTTATGTTCCGTCTTTGCTGGTATGTTCACAACCTAACGCTCTAGGATTCTCTTCAAGTGGAAAGAATTTAGGCACCCCGGTTTGATAGAAAAATTGACCGGATGTTGGCCAAAAAACTGTTCGAAAATAGTTCAGAATTTTAATCCAAGTACCCCTGTTCATGCCAAATTTTCTACCAACTCGTTAATTATTTTCAAAATATAATTAAAAGGAATTCTTCACAATATAACCAAGATTTTTAATTTTCTTTTAGTTTTATTAGTTTACTTTAATGGTTAAATTATTCTTGTTTCAAAACGACGAAAAACTTGTTTCTAAAATACCCAAAATCTCGCGATACGGGGTATGTTCCACCAAACGAGGCGACTTTGTCGTGTACGAGTTGCACTAAAAGGTGCATAACATAAATACAAACGTGTAGACTTTTGCAAAACTTGATTGGGATGTGCATGCACACCGAAATCAACGCGTATCCGCCAAAAAGTCTCGTATCGGCCTGTTCTGACACTCGCCGTAACTTCGTATGTGCTCATCATTTCGCAACGAAACTTGCGCCATCGGATTCGTAGTATTATGTTGGTCATGTGTTCCAAGTTTGGTTTAATTTTGAGAACGTTGACAAAACATTATTTTGTGGTCCCCACGATTCCACATGACGAGCAATTTTATGATCGGCTCATCAAAATCCAGTTTTGGACATTCCGTTGGGTTCGTATCATCGTTCTGAAATTGTAGACACTAAGTTTGACAAATTTGGAGAACTTTATCTTTGGCATGTTTTTCGGTGCGAAGTGGACCATATGTAGATCCTGCTTTAACCCAAAATTGTCAATTTTGCCCCTTTGTCGAAATTGGACTTATGGGTAGTCAATCCTAGCTATTTCTAGTATTCTAAGAATAATGGTGATATTTTTTCAGCATCTGGAGGTGTACGTGCCAATTCCACTTTTCTAGGAGTAGTTGATGGAGTTCAGAATCCAGGCAAGTGTACCTTGCCATGATGCATTACAGTTTCTTGCCTTTATTATATTATTTAGTTATTATAGTTATTTTATATGTGTGATGAGTATGTTTACCCTAGGACCGTGAGACATTGCTTAGCGTTCGAACAAGATTTGGGTGTCAACGCCGTAAGCGGAGTCGAGTAACGTCACTTAGAGAGTTGATTTCACGATCCTATTTTTACGTGCTTGCTTTACCAAGTACGCCATACCCTAGGACACTTGACACTATTTTATGTAACCAAATCTTTCTTGAGTTATTCATGATGAATCTGTATAGGCTTACATGATTAGTGACATGATACTTGCATATTATATGGATATTATTATGACTCGTTGCTAGCTAGAGGTTATGGTCTTGCGTATTATGGACATGAGACATCGTGGACATAAGATATGAGGTTACATTGGGTGGGAAGAGACACACCATACTACAGGCTGATTATTTATATATATACTTATGTTACTGGAGAGTGCCTTAGTCTCTGACCAGAGCTTTGGCACATTTACTGGCTCTACGAGATACTACTTGCTGCTATGGGCTCCCCTACACAGAGCTTGTAATGGTTTCAGCTTGAGTACGAGTGATACTCTCAGGTGCATATCACATAGATGGTTACAGTAGTTTACCCTTAAGTATGTGGCATTATACTGTTTTACTTTTTGGCATGTTGTTTCTTGTACCTTGTTACATCCCTCTAAGGACTTGGTCCCCTGCCAGTTTTTGCAGCATAGACGGTTATGGATCCTTTGGAGTTGCTGATGGATTTGCTTGTCTTGCAGACATTAGTATCAGGTACTTATATCATATCTACCAGAGTTATGGTTATTTATTCATATAATTTATTCATCTGCTGATGTAGCATAGTTTTATAGACTTATATTTATTTTTCGAGTCTATTCGAGTTTGTGTGTTACTAGGCGGCCAACTTTAGCACATATAGCTCATTTTTGTGTATTCGGTTCATTGTGGATTGAGGCATAGATTTTTATATTTAATTGATTATTTAGATAGTAACCATTATAATACAGCTTATACGTATTCGAGTCGGACCAGAGTCTGGTCGAATATGTAGCGGACATGTTACGTATTTCTAGTCCTACGTATTTTGGGATTGTGACGTGATAACACCACCTCCATCTTCCCCTTGCTCGACCTCAACCCGAGCAAGCATCACCACCAATGGTAGTAACTATAACACGATCATCACAATCACCTTCACGGTTACCTCCACCCTCACCCTCATGACTGCCACCACCACAGCAGCCTACCACCACCACAGCAGCCTACCACCACCACCTCCATGACCACACTTCCCTTCATGACAACCTCCACCATTATCTCCACGGCCCCCTCCTCCCCCCTCATTAGTTGTTACTTCCTTGTTTGCTGCCACTGCGACTTGCATTGCTATAACTGCTCTTCTTGTTCTCCTTCATCCTCCCATGCTTGAGATTTACCCTAACCCGTAAGGAAGATACCCCTTGTTGAAGCTTCCTCGCAGATAATTGGGATCCACTTAGAAACCTCATTATCGTAGCCTTCGAAACTTATCGAATTAGTATAATAGTTTTTCATTCTCTGTTTGTATTTTGGAATTGTTATATCTTGAAATTGTTATTGACTAGCTTGTGCTTCGAAGGTTATTGTTGAATCTCCATTGGACGGGTGAATCATAGAGTGGACGAGCATTTTGATCGCAAGCGGATTCGGTATCAGCACCCTCAGGCGAGTAGTCAATCGCAACCCATAACTAGTAAATCAAACATAAATCGATTGCATTCTTAGTTTAATTCAATTTTCTTTAACTTGATTAATTAACCCAATCAACTTGATCGACTAAATAAGTTAATTCATAATTGTCACATCCCAGTCCCAAAATATCGAGGGACTAGCTACGTGGTAATGGCCAACAGCACAACTCCAATGGACAAACCCAATTTAATGGACCCGTTATAGTGCACTTTAGTTGTAATAAATATAAATGCAAATACCCCAACTATCATAAATAATGCTAGTCTCATCCACAGAAAGAAACATAACTCAATAAGATAGAGTAATTAAGATAATAGATAAATAAAATAGTCCATCATTAAGTCAACATAAGTAGTGTCTCGGGAAACAACCCAATAAAATAAGAAAAGTAAATATCACCAATACATATGTCCATAAGTCAAGTCCAGATATAAAATAACATTAAGCATAGATAACTGAGTAAGTAACTGAATACTCAGGAGAAATCCTCTGGCACAACCTTGTCCTCTGGTGCTAGTACTTCTCCAGCGTCAGCTCATGTCCCGTATATCTCGGGATAAACCTCCTCTGTTGTACCTTGGAGCATAATCCGGATACAGGTACTCAGAGGACATAGCAAGGTACAAGAAAAAATCAAGCCAAATGAATTACAGTATATAAAAATATATCCTCAGGGCAAGCTATGTAACCAGCTATGTGAAATATAAATGAGAGCATCACTAGTACTCAGGCAGAGATCACTACAAGCTCTGTGTCAGAGAGCCCGTAGCAGCAAGAATATCACGTAATGGGCCAAGCTCTGATATAGAGATTAAAGCACCTCAATAATAAAGTATATATATATATATATATATATATATATATATATATATATATATATATATATATATATATATATATATATATATATATATATATATATATATATGTAATCAGCATGTAGCCTGTATGTCTCTCCCAACCCAATGTAATCACACGTCTCATATCCACGATGTCTTATGTCCATAACACACAAGATCATGACCTCTAGCTAGTACAACGAGTCATGAGAAAGACACGGCTGATCTCTGGCACATTTTTCGGTACGAAGTGGGCCGATCACGAAAGTCTCTTCAAACTTAGTATCTACGAGTCCAAAACGATGATACGAACCCAACGGAACATCCAGAACAAGATTTTGATGAGCCGATCACGAAATCGCCCATCATATGGAATCGTGGGGCCCATAAAACAGTATTTTGTCAACGTTCTCAGATTTGAAGCAAAATTGGGTCACAGGACTAGCGTAATGCTGCGAATCTAATGGCATAATTTTTGTTGTAAAATGTCAAGCACATACAAAATTATAACGAATGTCGGAATAGGTTGATACAGGGCTTTTCGACGGATACTCGTTGATTCCGGTGTGCACGTACATCCAAATCAACTTTCGTAAAATTTTACACGTCCGCATTGACGATACGTGCCTTTTGGTGCAATTCGTACATGATGAAGTCGCATTGTTTAGTGGAAAATACCTAGTTTCGGGAAGGTTTAGGTTTAAGAAACCATGTTTTTGACAGATTTCAACAGCAATTAAAACACAACATAAATTGAATTAAAATAAACTAATTGAAGAGATTAAAACTCGGTTATGTTGTCTAAATTACTGCTCAAGTGGAATATTAGTATCGCATGCTGTTATAAAGATAACGGGACTCAAACATGCGTACTTGGAACAGTTTTTGAACTATAAACTTGCTCTTTTTTCTATTTTGCGTCATGAATTACGACCAACACAGGACACAATAGGTTGAACTAATTATAAAGGGTTCAAGGGAGTCATGTGATCTTCGCATAGGATTTGATGGATCGTTAATTGGTTTACTGTGTAGGGAGATATGGGGCTAGAAGTAGAGTACCTCATGTGTGTGCCACTGCTCGGGATTTGTGCGGTTGCTCGACAGCGGTTTGCGACGTGTGGCGGCGTCGGTCTAGCCATCGTCGGTGGTCGGGGATGGTCGAGGTGGTAGAGGAGATGATGGTAGTGGTGGTCGGCTAGGCTAGGTTTTAAATAGGGTAACAGGGAGGGAGTTACTGGAATAGGAAGAGGAGGGGGTCGGGGCCGTTGTCGGAATGGAAAGGGGTGCAGTCGGCAGTTGTTATAGTGGGGGAAAGGGTTTGTAGGTTTTGGGTTATCGGGTTCGGGTAGGTTTAGGATCCGGGTCCGTGTTAGTTTAGTGGGTTGGTTTGGTTTGGTTTGGTTTGGTTTGGTTTGGGCTAGTTCAATTTGGGTTGGTTTTGGTTAGTTTATTAATAACTCTATCTAAAAATAGTTTTGGATCCCAATAAATTCCAAAAAAATTATAGAATACTCTATTAATAGTTTTACACCCAAAAATATATTTTTGTACTATATTAATAATTAATTAAATATACATAATTATAAATCCATGAACGGACATTTATTATAATTAGATAAAAATTACAGAAAAATCTTCCTTAATCTCAAAAATTCATAATTCCAATAATTAAAATTCTAAAATTAAATTCTAAAAAATTAGGGTATTTACAATAACTTTGACTTTAAGTGCCTTCGTTCATCATGGTATATTTAATTTCCACTGTAAGTATATCTAAAGTAACTGATTAAGTAGTGTTATATTTAATGGAAATTAGATGAATCTGATTTGTAGTGGTTAACATTGCCTGTATTTTCTAGACCACAATTTCTGATTAAACACACCTAGTTAACTTGATTGCTTGGGAATCCCGTTCCCGTAACTACACATTTGTATCATATGTACATAGTTGTGGTAGTAGATTATATTTGATGTAGCTAGTATTTATTTTCTTGTATCACTAGTGTATAATCATGTTATTTAGACTATTTATATATGCTCTTGTTAGTTACCTTATTACCTTTATTGTATAGTCATAGATGATATTTAAAATATTGTTTGTGAGTTCGGTTGGTTGCATTGTTGATGGTTATCTTGTGGATGTATTTGTGAGTCCTTTGGGTTGCACCGTAGACGTGGATTGGACATGGGGTAAAATATTGTGTAAAGTGGTATGATTGCAGGTTTGTAAAACATAAAAAATACAAAGGAGACTCTGCCAAAATTTTTAAACAATTTTAATTTAAATTTGGAACAACATGCATAACACTTGATTTGGAACGACTTGCTTGACTTGATTTAGAATAGCTTGCTTGATTGACTTGGAATAGCTTATTTGACTTATATTTTAGAACAGCTTAATTGACTAGCACCTTTAGAACAACTTGATTTCATATTTTGTGATAACTAGATTACCATTGATGTTTTGCACGTTGGTGGTTCGCTACGATACTTAGATGTTCTCTTATCTACCTTCATTATGTATATATGTATTATTTTTATGTAACTCATATGCAGGCATATCCGTACGCAGGTATGAACTTCCAACCAAATCGCTTAACTCATGTCTTTAGTACATTGTATTTACTTCATACCCGTACCTTATTGTAGCTTCCTCTTGTTATGATTTAATTGATAGGATGAACTTAGTTACATACCTATGTATATAATTGTGTTTGATGTACTAATAAGATTGTGGCTTCCTTTGGACCCTCGCTCTCTCCGAATTAACGGGCTGGATTTGTGTATCTAGGTTTTAGGGAAGTGAGTGGCAGAGGATTGATCTAGCTACGATGCCACCGAGTAATCAATTTGAGGTGCTAGTACCCGTGCAGCCGTGGGTACCCTCACCCCGTATCGTTATCTTTATCTTTCGTATTTAATTTTAGTATCTTTTCATGAGGAGCAATTTGTGCTACCCATGGTATTCTATTCTTATGATTTTAGTTTTTATATGTCCATGTTCTTGTGTCTTAGACATATTTGAACATAAATTCTATCGGGTTGCCAACTTTAGTATTATATGTTCTATCTTGCTTTCATTACCCATATGGATTGAGAAACAGTAATAGGCCAACCATAGGTTATGCATGCTAGAATACCCAACTATTGATAGCTTATACATTTTTTGTTGGGCAAGAGTCTATGGTAGACGTAGCTGGCCATTGCCACGTGGCTAAACCCCACGTATTTTTGGACTGGGCATGACAAGGTTTTTGTGGTAGCCCATGTAGGTCTCGTTTTGAGATTTGTTGGGTGTTAGGATCTCAATTCATAAACTGAATTTGGAAACTTCTCTTAAAATATCTTATCCGTTCTTGATTTTCCCAAATATCTTTTACTTATCGCCTACCATTGGATTGTTATAATTATTTTTGATCCTTCTCATCCCTCTCTTGTTCATAAAGATAGATACTCGTGCCCCGGCAATAACACACACACAGGCTCAAATGCAGGCAGGATCATCACAGGAACCTGCACCACAACAAAAGCCACTGAGGGCCACTTGATGGTTACGATAACGATGATGCAGAGGATGATGGAAATACAGCAACGTCAGATTGACCTTCTACAACAAGGAATAGAGAATTCTCGAACAACGACACTAGCAGCGATCGAGAGGATATCCTAATGCCAACATTCCAGTAGTGTGATAACCTTCCAACAACTTAACCCACCTACCTTTGACGACACAAAGGATGCACTTTCGGCAGACCATTGGCTACAGGATATGGAGATCCTATTAGAGGCAACTCAAATACCAATAGAGGAACGTGTTTCAGTAGTTCGCATACAACATAAGGATATAGCATATGATTGGTGGAGTACAACAAAGCAGGGATTTACCTTACCTATCACTTGGGATACTTTTATGGAAAAGTTAAAGAGGAAATTCTTCTCCTCCATGGCAAGACGTATGTTACAGGAATAATTCACCAACCTAAAGCAGGGCGACCATACTGTGAGAGAGTATTCAGCAGAGTTTTATCTGTTTAGTAAATTTGTACCTTCCGTAGTGCCGATAGAGATAGAACAAGCAGTGAAATTTGATGAAGGACTCAGCTTGGAGCTTCGACCATACATACCAATTCAACAAATTACTAGTTTTGAGGCCGTGTTGGACACAGCCAAAAACCAGAAGACCATCTTGAGAAAGATAAGAGCCAAAGAGGAGCAAAAGCGACTCACTGGAGGATTATCCCTAATTTCGAGAACACGGACTGCTATGGCCTCAACACCAAAGACCGACATGTTATTCTCCTCAGTACCAACAGATTGCTCCAGTCTATTGCACTTTCTGCGGCAAGTTAGGGCACATTCAAGAGGAGTATCAATGGGCCAACAACCAGTGTTTACTTTATGGAGGTCCAGATCACATTTCAGCACAATGCATATTTAGCAAGCTACCAGTAGCACCAACAACAACAGAATTTTTGGGAGTCCAGTATCATCAACTACAATAATATCAACACCGAGTGATTGCTCCATTGGTATATGAGTATTGCGGGAAGAAGGGGCATGATCAAAAGAACTGTTATCGGTTAAACAACCAATGTTTGATATGTAGAAGAATATGTCACCGAGCAATGGAGTGTTCATAACACGATAGGGCAGTAGTAGCTCCGACAGAAGACCAGATGAGTTTACAACCCATGGTTCAGGCTCTCCAGTTTAAACGAAGCATGAAGTATTGGCCGAATCAGCACTATCAACAGTAGGACCAATGCTACAGATTTGTAGTAAGAGCATGTAATCATTGCAATAGTCTCCCCTATATTGGTAAATATTAATTTAATTTTATTTGATTATTACTCTTGTACGATTGATATTCATATCTGGCTTTTTGGTTTCAACACATTTTGTTATTATTTTTTGTCAAATCCAATTCCCTTTCCATCTCTTACCTTTTGTCCTTCCATGCTTTATTGAAGTTCTTTCTTGTGTGTTGCAAACTCTTATCTTTTTACTTATTTACCTCTCATATTCTGGCACAAGTCCTTCTTTTGGTTTCGAGAATGGTCTTCATAAGAACGAGTGGCGACATCACAATCGAATATCGCAATGGAGTTTTGAGACTTGGACGACTTTTGGCGAGATTATTTGAGAGTGCAGACTATCATTCAGACCAGCTTAAATTTTTCGGCCATCATGATAATAGGTTAAAAAGTCGGATTATCGGTCTAGTTCGAATCACTTGGAAGCATTATTCTTTCGACGAGTCTACCCATGAGACGAGATAGACGATACTTGCCGGTGATATCCTCACGCGCTCGCCTCGATTAGCAAAATATCTTTTGATGTATTATCTTTAATGATGGCTTGTTTATTTCTCTATCGCGCCCCTATTTTTTAGAAATTTCGAGGACAAAATTCCTATAAGGTGGGTAGGATATAAACTCCCTTAACCAAATTTTAGATATACCTGGTGTAGCAAGATATTAGGGTTAATTTAGATTTAAATATGGTTAAAAAATAGGGTTTAATAAAAAACCTATTTATATTTGTAATACTTTGTACATCTTATTGTTGTTACAATATTTGGAGCACAACACTAGTCTTTACCTTCCAACAAAATTTATACCCTTGACCTAGACAAGACAATCTCCAATCCTGACATTTGTGTCAATGATAAATACTCTCTTTTGGACTTCATTTTAATCGCGCAATTTTCGTCCAACAATATCTAATTTTGAACCCAAACTTTGTACCTATGTCCGTTCCAATCGAAATTGGAGACACAACCTTGACCCATTTTTTGTAACCCAATATATGGCGAAAATCTATTTCGAGTCTCCTAATATATGACACTTGTTTCACCCCCAATTTAGATCCCATGCACTTCTAATTTATTCAAGAACGCGTATGACGCAATTTTTATTTAACACCAACCCAAACCCACACTTCCACCCTCTTGACTCATACAAAATACTATACACCAATTTTTCTCTCTATAAAATACCAAATATGAGTCCCACCCTCATCCAATCTAATTTCCTATTTTTGCAAAATTCATAACTATCAAGGACCTAAGTGTAAAAGGGTAGCAATATGTCAACATCCTATTAGAGCATTTCAAATGAAGAAGCCCACCCCTTGGTCATGTGACCATTCACCTCACCTCTCTCTCTCTCTCCATTTGTATGACACTATTTGTCCTTATCTACCTACATTAAGTTCTATCCCTTCTTTCAAGCTCTCCTTTCACAACCCTATATTTTCTCTAATTAAGGATACCACACTCCCCTAGGTGGCCGGTCCTAACCCCAAGGAGAACTCTTCTCATCTCTCTCTATCTCTCTCTTCTCTCTTCCCTCACAGCACACATGACCCGTCCCCCTTCTTCTTCTTCTTCTTCTTCTTCTTATTCTTCTTCTTCTTCTTTATCTTCTTCTTCCTCTCCTCCCCTTTTCCTAATGAAACCCTAAAACACCACCACCAACATCCACCACCACCACTATTATCACCACCACCTCCACGACCACCATTCCCTTCATGTCCACCACCACCATCACCTCCATGACCCCCTCTTCCCCCTCATTAGTTATTGTTGTCTTGTTTGCTGCTACTGCGGCTTGCATTGCTGCAGTTTCTCTTCTTATTCTCCTTTATCCTCCCATGGAGATATCTCCCAAGTCGTGAGGAAGACACCCCTTATTGAAGCTTCCCCACAGATCATTGGGATCGACTTAGAGACCTCATTATCGCAGCCTTTGAAACTTGTCGAATAGGTATAATAGTTTTCCCTTCTCCGTTTGTGTTTTGGGATTGTTATATCTTGAAAATGTTATTGACTAGCTTGTGCTTCAAAGGTTATTGTTGAAGCTCCATTTGACGGGTGCGTTATACAGTGGACTTGAGCATTTTAACCGCGAGCGGATTATGTATCATCACCCTTAGGCGAGTGGTCACTCGCAACCCATAACTAGTAAATCAAACATAATCGATTGCATGCTTAGTTTAATTCAATTTCCTTTAACTTGATTAAATAACCCAATCAACTTTATCGACTAAGTAAGTTAATTCATAATTATGACTTTAGGTGCCTTCGTTCATCATGGTACGTTTAATTTCTACCGTAAGTATATCTAAAGTAACTGATTAAGTAGTGTTATATTTAATAGAAATTAGATGAATCTGATTTATAGTGGTTAGCATAGCCTGTATTTTCTTGACCACCATTTCTGATTAAACACACCTAGTTAACTTGATTACTTGGGAATCCCGTTCCTGTAACTACATATTTGCATCATGTGTACATAGTGGTGGCAGTAGATTAGATTTGATATAGCTAGTATTTATTTTCTTGTATCTCTAGTGCATAATCATGTTAGTTGGACTATTTATATCTGCTCTTGTTAGTTACCTTATTACCTTTATTGTATAGTCATAGATGATATTTGAGATATTGTTTGTGTGTCCGGTGGGTTACACTATTGATGTTTATCTTGTGGATGTATTTGTGAGTCCAGCGGTTTGTACCGTAGACGTGGATTGGATATGGTGTAAAATATTGTGTAAAGTGGTATGATTGCAGGTTTGGAAAACATATAAAATACAAAGGAGACTGCCAAAATTTTGGGAAATTTTAGTTTAAATTTGGAACAACTTGCATAACACTTGATTTAGAACATCTTGCTTGACTTGATTTGGAATATCTTGCTTGATTGACTTGGAACAACTTGTTTGACTTGTATTTTAGAATAACTTTCTTGACTTGTATATTTATAATAGCTTGATTTCATATTTTGTGATAACTAGATTACCAATGATGTTTTGCACGTTGGTGGTTCACTGCGATACTTGGATGTTCTCTTATCTAGCATCATTATGTGTATATATATTATTTTTATGTAACTCATATGCAGGCATATCCGCACGCAGGTATGAACTTTCTACCAAATCTCTTAACTCATGTCTTTAGTATATTGTGTTTACTTTATACCCGTACCTTATTGTAGCTTGCTCTTGTTATGATTTAATTGATATGATGGACTTAGTTACATACCTATGTATATAATTGTGTTTGATGTATTGTTATGATTACGGCTTCCTTTGGACCCTCGCTCTCCTCGAATTGACGGGCTAGATTTGTGTATCTATGTTTAAGGGAAGTGAGTGACAGATTATTGATCCAGTAACGATGCCACCGAGGAGTCAGGTTGAGGTGTCAGTACCCGTGCAGCCGTGGATTTTCTCACCTCGTATAATTATCTTTATCTTTTATATTTACTTTTAGTATCTTTTAATGTGGAACGATTTATGCTACCCATGGTATTCTACTCTTATGATTTTAGTTTTTATATGTCCATGTTCTTGTGTCTCGGACATATTCGAACATAAATGCTATCGGGTGGCCAACTTTAGTATTATATGTTTTGTCTTGCTTTCATTACCCATGTGGATTGAGATACAGTAGGCCAACCATAGGTTATGCATGCTAGAATATTCAACTATAGATAGCTTATACATTTTTCGTTGGGCAAGAGTCCATGATAGACGTAGCTGGCCATTGCCACTTAGCTCAGTCCCGCATATTTTGGGACTGAGGAGTGACAATGTGTCTCTTCAACACATAGTAATCTCGTATTAGATGATGAATGTATCGATGGTAGTGACAGTTTTTAGGGTTGTCGACCTGATATGCCTCATATGGTCGTTTGATGTTAAGTAGTGGGAGAATATTTCCTTTCATCAGCATATAGAAAAACTCGATGAAATCATCGTCATCGAACAAGTAAGTTTTCTTTGGCTTGGTGCTTCTGCCGACCTTCTAGTAGGCTCAAGAAAACTTTTGGATACGTTGATAGTGAGAGCTTGCTTGAAACTGGCAGTAGGGTGAGGAACTGAGATACATAACTCCGCAGTACTTTGCTTTCGGCAATTAACCCCTATATATATTGGGAGTGGAACGAAGAAGTAGCTAGAGCTCAAAATTCTTGGGGCACAATTAAGGACGGTTGCTTAGATCATACACTTCCTGGTCGAATAATTGGCGTTCTAATTAATTTGATCACATGATCAGTTGTTGTACGAATATTCAGGAATTAGTTCTAATTTGTTCACCCAATGTACGTAGTCATGACATATGAACATGGATTCAATAATAGTCATCATTTTTTCCCCTCCTCCATTGGACCAATGAATAGTAACCACAAAATCAAACAATTAGTATGTATGTATGTATGTATATATATATATATATATATATATATATATATATATATATATATATATATATATATTGCAAAAGTGCAAATAAATACACTTATGTTCTTTCTTTCTTATTCATCGATCCATATTATTTATTTATTTTATACTTGAAAGAAGAAATTAAAATCTGATCTCTACATGATCGCACATGCATGAACATTGTCAAAAAACCTAACCCTAACCCTAACCCTAACCCTAACCCCATGTCAAAAAACCTAACCCTAACCCTAACCCTAACCCCATGTCAAAAAACCTAACCCTAATTGGTGCTTCTGCCGACCTTCTTGAAACTGGCAGTAGGGTGAGGAACTGAGATACATAACTCCGCAGTACTTTGCTTTCGGCAATTAACCCCTATATATATTGGGAGTGGAACGAAGAAGTAGCTAGAGCTCAAAATTCTTTGGGCACAATTAAGGACGGTTGCTTAGATCATACACTTCCTGGTCGAATAATTGGCGTTCTAATTAATTTGATCACATGATCAGTTGTTGTACAAATATTCAAGAATTAGTTCTAATTTGTTCACCCAATGTACGTAGTCATGACATATGAACATGGATTCAATAATAACCATCATTTTTTCCCCTCCTCCATTGGACCAATGAATAGTAACCACAAAATCAAACAATTAGTATGTATGTATGTATGTATGTATATATATATATATATATATATATATATATATATATATATATATATATATATATATATATATATTGCAAAAGTGCAAATAAATACACTTATGTTCTTTCTTTCTTATTCATCGATCCATATTATTTATTTATTTTATACTTGAAAGAAGAAATTAAAATCTGATCTCTACATGATCGCACATGCATGAACATTGTCAAAAAACCTAACCCTAACCCTAACCCTAACCCCATGTCAAAAAACCTAACCCTAACCCTAACCCTAACCCCATGTCAAAAAACCTAACCCTAACCCTAACCCTAGGTCCAGATCAGTGTCTGTGTCAGTGTGTGTGTGTGCCGTGTCTGTGTCAGTGTCAGTGTCAGTGTGTGTGTCGTGTTTGTGTCAATGTCACATGTGTCCTGTGAGAGAGAGAGAGAGAGAGAGAGAGAGAGAGAGAGAGAGAGAGAGAGTATACCTTGCCGGAGTAGTCGCGGTCGACGGAGCTGGGGAGGGGGGGAGGGGGGGGAATATGTTTTCGAATCGAAATTTCAACTGACGGGGAAAAAGGAAACCGACCCCTAATTAACCAAATTTTAGCGACGTTTAGCGACGTCAAATAAAAATGTCGCTAAATTAAATATTTGCGACATAAAGGACGTCGCCAAACACGTTGCTAAATATTTTGAGTTTAAATGTCGCTATATACGTCGCTAAACGTCGCTAAATTAGACATATTAGCGACGTTTAGCGACCTTAATTGAACTTATAGCGACTTATCTTTTAAAATCGTATTAAAAGTCGCTAAACGTCGCTAACTGTCGCCATTTAGCGACGTCTAGCGACGTGTTTATAATGAGTCGCTAATTTATGTATTATTAGCGACGTTTCTTTAGACGTCGCTAAAATACGTCGCTAATCCCGCTTTTTCTAGTAGTGTTCCCTTTATTATCACAGGCATTGGCAGTGATGTTATTGTTGAAGGGCATTTTTCACTGTCATTGCTAATGGGGAGTTACAGTCCCAGCAAAAGGACGTCTTTTGCTTTTTTCTCTACGGTGACAGCGCTTATGATAAACGTTGTCCAATCTTAAAGAGGGACTGAAGTTGTCCACAGTTTTACCGCAGGTAGCAAATTCTTTCTACAAGTTTCTATCAAATGGCTATCAGGGATGCCCAGGGGCAGTTTCAGTGCTGCTTGTCTGAACCATTCTATGTACTCTCGGACAGGTTAATTTCTTTTCTTTTTTGAACTATGTCCATGAGTGAGCTCATAGTCATGTTCATTCCACCATTGTAGAATCGAGTGATAAAGAGGCGTCGAAGATCTTCGAACGATAAAATATAGTTGTCCAGGAGAATACAAAACCAGTCGTAGGCTACTCCAGTTAGAGTTTCGACGAAGATCTTGGTAAGGAGTGCATCATCCCGAAGTAGATGTCCCATCGTTGAATCAAAGTAATTCATATACTGACGAGGAGATATCTTTCGTCGAACAGGATTATAGACTTTGGCTTGTACTTGGGTGGGTATACCATATTTTTCACTCATGTGGTTAAGATTGTTGTATCCCGAGGTTCTAAAGTGCGTATCGGTTGCTCATCGAATCAAAGCGAGATCGCAGCTCCCTGACTTTTTGAATTGTGTCTTGAGCGTCCTTGAATGACAGGGGAGCGGATAATCGCAGTAAGGAGTGATTATCCCCTGTGGTAGGAGAATGAGTGATCGTACTTGACTCTCTATTATTTTTTGGTTCTTGGCTTGCTTGCTCTGAGATCCTTGGTGGTTGTGGGACTATACTCGCCCTGAGGTCTAGAACGATTTGAATTAGAGTTTTCATCGAGGCACTCATATTTTGTATCATGGCTTCAAGTACCTTAAGTCGTTGTTGATCACTAGAGGCTTGATCCGACCATGTATACAGGCATTATATAGGGAAAAACATATGGAACAGTAGAAGCTTCACTTTTTGTCTCTGACTCCTGAGCCTCGCTGTCTTCAGGAAAGGAAGGCATTGTTGCATCGTCTTCGGAGTCTAGGGGATGGCTACCCGCAGCCTTGGTGATTGTACCACCTGGGCGGGCTTGGCTACCCCCAGGTAGGTTGTCGTCCATTTCTAGAGATTCAATATTTTCTTCGAATGATGGGTTGGTGTGGAACACTAGAACATTGCTACGGCTAGCTTTTTTCTCGAGTGACTGCCTTAGAAAACCCCCACGTAGGTACCAGCTTACTACCCCGCAGTTAGTTCCATGATGTATTGGTAGAGACCGTCGGGTTGGACGAGTTCTTCTTTCTCTAGATCTTCTTTACAGAAGGAGGCCTCCATGTTGAGAAGCATGAGGCAAGAAGTAATTGCTCATCTTTGTCCACTTATTCTTGTGACACAGTAGGATTGGTGTCACAGGCTGCAGTCGCTGGAATATCGACTTTCTGGTTGGAGGAACTACTATTTTAGTACAACAATAGTTGATGATGATGCTAGCACAAATGTGTCTATGAGGAGACACTTTATGTACGGGAGTTGCTTCTCTCGTCTTGCACTTACGACTAATCACGTTGCGCAAATCAGATGATAGAAACTTTACTTTTATACCCATTTTGTGCGCTTAGCTAAGCTTTGCACATGAGTGTAAAAGTGGAAGGTTTACTCCTTGACCCGGTTCTTGCATAAAAACTACACCGAGGTCACTAGTGGAAGACTTGACGTGAGATGGACCAACTTTCTCTGCGCAGCTAGGCTGGGTGCATGGGTCTGTCAACACAGTTTTTGCTCTCCGACTTAGTTCTAGCGCATTTACGACACCCAAGTGGTTTTAGGAAGACTTAATGTGAGATGAGCCCACTTTATGTTCGCAGCCAAACTGGGCGCATGGGTCTGTCAATACAGTGTTTGCTCCCTGACTTGGTTCAAGCGCTTTTGCTGTGCCCAAGTGGTTTTGGGAAGACTTTGAGGGTTGACCCTCATCTGGCGCATGAGTGCCTAGGTTAGCCATATACAACTTTCCATCTACCGCATGCATAACAATCAGCGACGCATACTTTTGGTGGACTAACTACACAGCCTCCCGAGTGTGCGTGGCTCGAGGTGGTTTGGAGTTCTTTGAACCAGCGCTCATAGGCACATAGTATAGGGAATCCATATTAGTGCCGTAGAAGATCTTGTGGAGGGCGGACTTTTATCTTTGGCCTTGTTGCTTGTAGAAGGCTTCATGCGCCCATTTTCTGATACAATGCGTCTTTTATTTAGGGCATTTGGTCGCGGACATATCTCTTGACGGTCAGCATCGTTCTTCTTAAGAGTGGCTTCAGAGACGGACATAGACAACAGGTACAACACAACGACCTTGCCGACCCACGTCTTGCGAGTCTTGTGAGATCTTGCAAGCGTCCATCCGGAGCTTGGCTTGTCCAGCATCTCTTCGAACGCCTATTGATCGAAGCGAACCACCAGCATTCTCTAAGTTGAACCCACCTTACTTTCGTCGGACTGCGTCACCAACTTCTCGTTGGAAGAGAAGTTCTTCTCCAATAGAGTCGTTATTTTTGTCGATATCGCAAAAAATACGATAAAAGTTGAACAAACTTTTGTATTGATTGGAGTAGAAAAAAAAATAAGGTACAAAAGAAACTCTAATTCATAGAGTTCTGAGTACAAAAAAAAAGATCTAGGTAATTATGACGGTGGATATGAAGTCTGCGGTTGACTTCTTTACTTTGTTGACGGTCTGACGAAAGAGAATGGCGAGTCCCTCGGAAACTTGAGTATGTGACTCAGTTGATATCCCTCTTCGGTTGTCTCTAGTTTCTTCTTTTCTATTCTCTCATCCTCTCTTTTTTCGTATGTAGGAGACGTCCAATATTTATAGCCTTTAAAGGACTATGTATACGCATGCTTGCACAGATCTTATGCTACTGTACATAAGTGCATGTAGCGATGTGGTTGCCACGTGACAATTCGAGATTTGGGATTACTGGTGCCCATAATCCAAGTGACACATTTTATGCCCTTGTTGTTCGAAGATCTTGGCGGTTAATGACAACAACTTTGCTGTATACACTCTGATGCATTGGGAATACCGCAACATGGGGAGCATCGGCACAATAGCGGCGCATGAAAATATTGTCGCATGGGAACACTGTCGTGATGATGTAGACTATAGTTCATAGAGACCGCCGCATAGGGATTGTCGTATGGGGGTATTGGGGGTATTACCGCATGGGACCTTTGTTGCACTGAGGTTGGTGCATGGCTATATTTAGGGCATGACTTTGGCTGCCTTTGGCACATTGTGTAGATTTTTTCATACTTCTACAATGATGAAATTAAACTGCTTATACTATTGACATGGTGCCTGTTTTAATCAATACAGGACCTTTTTTAGTCAACATACCAGATCTTCTTTTTCTTTGACTTTGAAACCCTTTGGCTGCTCCATGTAGATTTTCTCTTCAAGCTCTCCATGAAGGAATGTAGTCTTCACATCTAATTGTTCAACTTCTATATTTAGACTTACAGCAAAGCTAAGAACTACTCTGATAGATGTCATCTTCACCACTGGTTAGAAAATTGCTTCATAGTTAATTCCTTGTTTCTGACTAAAACCTTTCACAACTAGCCTCATCTTGTATCTTGGTTGTAATTTTTTTCTTCTATCTTTAACTTATACACCCTTTTGTTCTTGATTGCACTTCTTGCTTTTTGGTAATTCTACCAAATCATAAGTGTAGTTCTCATGTAAGAACTTTAACTCATCTTGCATGGCTTTCAGCTTCTCCTCATTTTTCTCGTGTGTTACGGCTTCTCGATAACATTAAGGTTCTTCTGCATATGTTTGCAATACATATTGTTGTGGACTGTAGAGACTGTTTGGCATTGGTTGCCTGTTTGACCTTCTCAGTTGAGATTCTTTAGTAGCTTGCTCTTCTTAAATATTTTCTGGTACAATGTCATCTTCTTGATTGTCTTCTACGTGATCAAGGATTTTTGCTTTATTGTTCTTGACTGCATCCCCCTTTCATCATGTACCCGGGATAGATAAACTAGATCTAGGTCGACTGGTTATTCCCTTGAGCTATTAGACTTTTCTCCCTTCTAATATATTCAATGGTTTGATCTTCAAAGAAGACCGCATCTTTGTTCTTATAATGTTCTTATTGACATGATCCCATAATCTGTAACTGAACTCTTCATCTTCGTAGCCCAAAATATACATTCCTTTAATTTGACATCAAGCTTGGACCTTTCGTCTTTGGGGATGTGCACGAATGCTCTACACCCAAACACCTTTAAGTAACTGTAGGATATATTTTTCTTGTCCA
Organism: Iris macrosiphon; assembly: GCA_036927795.1. Classification (NCBI taxonomy): domain Eukaryota; kingdom Viridiplantae; phylum Streptophyta; class Magnoliopsida; order Asparagales; family Iridaceae; genus Iris; species Iris macrosiphon. Next base: position 79,210,187 of record JAYESA010000017.1, on the reverse strand, counting down.
GAAGTTGTTCGGTACATAACAATTGTATGGATCTGATGGAGACAAGTTGATTAAGTGAACTGTTGTCATTAATGCTTTACCCCAGAAACTCTTTGGCATCTTGGAGTGAGATAACAAGATTCTGATATGCACAACGATCGTTCTATTCATCCTCTACGCCAACTCGTTGTGCTGAGGGATCTTTGGAACTTATCTTTCATGTATGATCTTATTATTCTTGCAATAAGTTCTGAAGTCTCCCATGCACTCTCTATCATGGTCAGTACGGATGCACTTTAGAGTCGTGCCAGTTTTACGTTCAATATTGGCATGGAACTTCTTGAATACTTCAGACTTGATCTTTGGTTTTGATTGCATATCCCCGAACCTTCCTGGAGTGAACATCAATGAAGGTGACAAAGTACATTGCACCGCTAAGAGTGTTAGTAGTCATAGGCCCACAAACATTAGGGTAAACAGTTAGGGTTATATACTAAAAGCATCACTTTGTATTAACTATATTTTTTTATTTTTTAAATGAGAATCATGTGGGCAAATATTTGTGTGTTGTATTTGTTATACTGTTAATGCAAGTGTCTGATATTGTATATTGTAGATAATATAGTGTATAGTGTCACTAAATTGCTTTGGTTTCAACTTAGGGACCGAGCAAGCCTGCAATAAGAATAGGATAAGTTATAGGATCTCATCCACTTGTTTGATTCGTTCTTGACCTCTATATCGACTTCAAAAATAATTTACTTGCATCCTGCCTTGATTCTTCTGTACGCTTCTCATAGTGTATTTTGGATGTAGAGTAATGGATTCACAAGCATGCGACGATACTCCCGCAAGAACACCACAAATTGCAGGTGTCACCTATGACGATAAAGTGACACCCGTATGTGGAGGTCAATCAGCTCAACAAAACCATCAAGCAGGCCAACCTACCTCAAGATTTCGGTGAGATAATATTCCACCACTGCCGCAGTTTACTCTACAGATGCCTCCCTTCCCACCAGGACAGCCTATGGATGGTCAACAAATATTCCAAATGTTCTGCGTAATGATGCAAGCTCAACAGCAGATTCATCAAGAGGCTCAGCGTCATGAGGTAGCGAATCTGAGAAATAGCATAGTGACTGCACTGGAGCAGGCAAATCTACCAGTTCGACGGCCATCGACGGGCTCTATCACTGATTTTTGCCAACTGAAGCCCCGCACCTTTTCAGGCAAGGAGGACCCATTGAAGTTCACGAGTGGCTCACAAACACTCAAATTCAATTAGAATCAGCTGAGCTTCTAAGAGAGCGTTGGATGATTGCCGTCCAGATGTAGTTGACGGACAATGCACATTATTGGTGACTATCTTAGGAGATACGGCTCAGACCAGACCGAGTCACTTGGGAGGAGTTCTCCAGACTCTTTCAAGAGATGTACATTCCATCTACTGCTCGATCGGAACTTTGGGACAAGTTCAATCGCCTCACACAAGACAAGATGACAGTGAAAGAGTACAACACGGAGTTCATTCGTCTAAGTCGCTTTGCCCCAACCCTGATCCCGACAGAAGAAGAGAAGGCTGAGAAGTTCTTAGACGGACTAAACTTTGAGCTACAAAGACTGATCAGATCCGTTGTACCTATTTCTTACACGGACGTCCTTGCTGTAGCCAGACACATAGAGCGCGTCACCAAGAGAGAGTCCAACCTGAAGTGGCCTTTCATATCAGCCCCAGTAAGAGCACCGCATGTAGAAGCTGCAAAGAAATCTCATCTGCATCAAGCACCACAGGGAGCTGCATCCAAATCTTTAGTCCTTTCTTCTTGCCACTACTGTGGCATAGTAGGCCATCTTGCCAAGGAATGCCGACGTAAATTGGAATTATATTTAGCTTGCGGATCCAATCAGCATTCAGTAAGAAATTGCCTTAAGCCTCGAGAAGGAGCACCGATAGTAAATCAACAAGCTTCACCAACACCGGAAGGATATCAGCCGAGGCCACCCTTGGCACCTCAAGCAGCACACTTCCAACAGGCCCAACAACAGCAGAGGGCACCACCACAAGGACACGGACAAACTTTTGCGATGACAATGGAGGACGCGTTGACGCGTGGAGTAGCGAATGTGTATAAGATTTGAGTTATTCATAGTTATCTATTCCTAGCATTGCTTTAGCACGTGCCTGTTAGTTCGTGACCATAGCCCTAAACCTAATAATTTTGGAACTTGTTAATAATAACCATGTTTTTCTAAAAAAAATGTAGTTTTCTTGCATTAACTATATTTTCTTCACTCTGGAAATTGCATAACTTTTATTGCTTAGGAAAATGATGTTTTCATTCCCTATGTGTTTTGCTTAAACCCTCATTTCTTTATTCTCCTTGATCATGATTCTTGATAGTGATATATTTCGAACAATGCTTGCAACCGTGTCATCTCTGTTGACCGGTTATTCTTTGATTGCAAGGACTCAATCCTCTTAAGGGGGGTAGATTGTAAGCCCCCTGATTTTTTAGGATTTTTAATATGAATTTTGGCAATTTTTTTGGATTTTTTCGGTTATTTTACTAATTAAAATTTATTTATTTTGGAACTAAATAAAATTAAATATTTTTAAACAATATTAAAATATTATGAAAATAATATTTTTTTGTGTAAAATAAAATATTGGACATAGGGTAATTTTTTGGAATTTATTGGACCCAAAACAATTTTTAAAGACCTAAAAACCCTATTTAAATTAAAACCAAGTCAAACCGGGTCGAACCGGGCTCAAACCGGGTTGAACCGGGCTGAACCCGTTCCAACCGAACTGGACCGGCCTGAAACGGCCTAGACCCTAACGGGTCGGGTCCTACCTACCCGACCCGACCCGATCCCCTCACCCGCACGACCACGCTCCGCCCGCATTTTCCGACGCTTCGCCCCGGCCCCGCCCGGCCACAACGCCATGGCTCCGCCTCCCCCGCCACATCCCCGCCTCGGCTCTGCCTCCCCCGCCATGTCCCCGCCTCTCCTCCGCCTCGCCCGACGCCACGCCCTCTCCCCTCGCCCTATAAAACCCTCCCAGCCTCCAGCCACCGTCCAAACCACCACCGACACTGCCTCTCTGCCCAGACCCGCCGTTTGAACCCCCAACCCCCTCGCCGTACCCTGCCCTCACAGCCGTCTCCTCCGCCATCACCCTCAGCCCCCATCATCGCTGCTCCTCCTTTGGATCCGCCGCCTCGACGACGAGCCGACGTCTCCGCTTCTGCCCTAGCCGCCAAAGCACTCCCACGATGCCTCAACCCCCCCAGCGCGCTCCGCCACCTCCGGAGACGCCATCCCGCAGCCGCCTCCGCCTTCCTCCAGCCGCAACAGCTCCGACAAGCCCGAGAAACCGAAACCCTAGTCGCCGTGTCGAGTGGTATCGTGTCGCCTCGCGGACACGAGAACTTCTAGTTCTTTGTAACCCTGTTCAGGTAGCCTTTTCTCTCTCCTCGCTGCCCCATTTCTCGTTCCATTTGTTGTGACGTGAACCCTGCATGACCCTCTCGATGCCCGTACAACCCGCTCGGTGTGTCGTGTCCTATGGTGATCGCGAACTGCGAACGGGATGACTTGGTCGCGTACGAACTTCACCGAAAGGTGCGTGCCGTTAATACGGACGTGTGAGATTTCGCAGAAGTTGATTTGGATGTGCGTGCACACCAAAATCAACGCGTATCCGTCGACAACGTCCCGTATCGGCCCCATTCTGGAACTTGTTGTAACTTCGTGTACACATGTCGGACCTAAATAAAACTTTTGCCATCGGACTCATAACGATACGCTCGTCCTGTGACCCAAGTTTGGTTCAATTCTGAGAACGTTGACAAAATCGCGTATCGTGGGCCCCGCGGCTCCACTTGACGGGCGATTTTGTGATCAGCTCATCATAATCCAGTTCTGAAAGTTTCGTTGGGTTCGTATCATCGTTCTTGACTTATTGACAGTAAGTTTAATGAATTTCTAGAACTTTGTCCCTGACATGTTTTTTGGTGCGAAGCGGGCCACATGTGGACCCCACTTTGACCAGAAATTGTCACTTTTGCCCCTATGTCCAAATTGGACTCAAGGACAGGCAATTCTAGCTATTTGATATCTTCTGAGCATGATGGTAATATTTGTTTCAGTATCCGGAGATGTTCCTGGAGATTTCACGAATACCAGAGCCGTAGTTGGAAACCAAACACCAGGCAAGTGTACCTTGCCAACTCGTAGTGATTCCTGTTATAGTATTTGCTTGAGTTTTTGTACTTACATACATAATCTTGATATAAATGTTCAACCTAGGACCGTATGATGTTGCTTAGCGTCTGAATAACATTCGGGTGTCGACGCCGTACGCGGTGTCGGGTAACGTCACTAGAGATTGATATCGCGACACTTTACATATCTTCGTACTTGCATAATCAAGTACGTCAAACCTCAGGACACTTGATACTATTCATGTGATAGAATCTTCTGAGTTATTCATGGTAATTCTGTATAGGCTACAGGACTTGTGACATAGATATTACATATGCTTAGCTATCACTATGACTCGCTGCATCAGTTAGAGGTCATGATCTTGCATTACATGGACATGAGACATCGTGAACATGAGACATGTGATTACATTGGGTGGGGAGAGACTTACCATACGTAAGGTTGATTATATTATATGTATATATTTATCTGGAGGTAGGGCTGAGCAATAACCGGTTTAAAACCAAAAACTGGACCGAACCGAACCGAGTTAGCAATTCGGTTCAGGTCCAAAAAAATTCGGGTCGGGTTTGGTTATAAAAAACCAAAAGTTCGGTTAACGGGTCGGTGATCGGTTAATGGGTTTCGGTTTCGGTTTATAACCGAAATCGATTTGCAATGTAAAATTACAAATATACCCTTAACCCAAACCTAAGTATATAAAGTAAAAACTCTATCTCTCCTCTCATTCTCACAACCCTAACCCCTCTGCCGGCTCTCACAACCCCTCTGCCGGCTCTGAGACTCTGTCTGTGTCTCCTCTTCCATCTTCACCGCATCCCCTCTCGGCCTCTGACTGACTCTGAGACTCTGAGTCTCCTCTACAGTCTCTCCAACTCCATCTAACCTAGATCTGACACATCGGCTCTCTCGATCTAACCTAGATCTGTCCAGATCTAACCTAGATCTGGTAAGAAATTACCCTAATATCTAAAAAAAAAAATTTGCAAATATTTATTTTTTTTTTTTATTTTCTAATTTTGTTATTTTCTTGTTTCATTTTGGTGCAGGGCTTGATACGTCTCCAGATCTAAGATCTAACCTAGATCTGGTAAGAAATTACCCTGATCTAAGATCTAACCTAGATTTGGTGCAGGGCTTGGTACGTTTTAATTTTATTGTGCCATTATCTTGCTGTTAGACTGTTAGTTGTATACATACCTACATTATCTTCCTCTTAGACTATTAGTTACTAGTGAGTACTGAGTATGCTTATGTTAATTGTAACCCTGTTACCAGCAGAAGCAGTAACTAACAATAAGTCACTACTCATTCACTGTAAGTAACCTTGTTACCTGGCCCCTATTCGAAAAAAATGATTATGTCTAATTGATAGACTGTTAGTTACTAGTGAGTACTGAGTATGCTTATGTTAATTGTTTCTAGTGAGTACTGAGTATGCTTATGTTAATTGTTTCCTGCCAAAAAAAATGTCTAATTGATAATTGTTTCCTGCTTCTAGTGAGTAGTGAGTACTGAGTATGCTTACTATAACTACATTATCTTACTGTTAGACTGTTAGTTACTACTTACTAGTGACTAGTGAGTACTGAGTATGCTTATGTTAATTGTTTCCTGCCAAAAAAAATACAGGTTTGCAAAAAAATTGATAATTTGTATTTTGGTACTTTGAACTAATATATGTATAGAGAAGTGCTTGCTAGAGTGGGGTATTGATAGAATATTCACTATCACGGTAGACAATGCGAGTTCCAATGATGTTGCTATTTCTTATTTAAGCAAGAAAATTCAGAATTGGGGAAATGGCATTCTACAATGCAAATATTTACACAAACTTTTAGTTGGAAACTTGGAAGACAATGTGTAATATTTTTCGATACCTGTTAGGCTGTTACTGGCTTACTGGTTACTGCTGCTATTTTCTTGCTGTTCTCATCTTTGCTGACTTGCTGTTAGTTACTGCTGCTGCTGACTGTTGTTATTGCTTGTTATATAATATCTACTACCTGTTACTTGCTGACTTGCTGTTAGTTACTGCACTCTGCTGACTTGCTGTTAGTTACTGTACTCTGCTGTTATTTCTGCCTCTCTAGTTATTTCTGGGAGCTTTATAGCTTTATTGCTGGGAGCTTCTGTTGTTATTTCTGTTGTTATTTCTTCTTGTTGTAGGTGCATAAAATGAAGCCACTGGCGAGGCATAAAATACAGCCATTGGCGACAAACAATGGCGTGGCATAAAATGCAGCCATTTGGTAAATCTATGATGCTAGTTTATTTAGTCTTTTCTTGAGAAATTTACTTATATATTACATGATAAAGTGGCAATGACGATGATGGCTTGAGAATAGGAGAACTGATACTACATGGCATCAAACAATGATGCAAAAATGAGCCTTATCTGAGCCACAATTTAGTTTTCTTCTTCTTCTTTTTATTGTGTTGTCCAGGTCCTCCAGGATAATCTAGGACTAGATGATGATGACTTGTTTATGAAGAGAACTATGCATTTGAACGGTTTAACCTGGGAACTCTTGTTACTAGCAACTGGCAAGGTAGTTATAAACTTATAAATACACTTTCTAAATACAGTTTGATATCTGTAGGCTGCATATATGTTTTGTATCTTTATTTCATTGTGTTGTTGTTGTTCAGGGGAAGATATGAGATTCAGTGAGATGAGCACCAGTTTGAAATTGGAGGGCTTAGGAATTAAATCTCAGCTGTATTTCATTGTTGTAATTTTTTTTATCTAAACTGGAAACAAGATTTCATTTGTTTTGTGTGTACATTTTGTTTTGTGTGTACATTTTTTATTTTTTTTGTACAATATCATAACTGGCAGTCTGGCTGTGTGTGACTGTGTAGTCTACTGTGTACACTTTGTTTTGTTATAATTTTTTGCTTCAATTTTTTTTTAATTGAAATTTGGTTTGTATATTTGATTGCCCAGGTTGGGTTTGAAGTTATTTGTTGTAAAATGGGCCAAACAACAATATATTGGATGGGCCAAGGATAATTTTATTAGTTGGGCCATTCAATTCGGCCATTTTGTTCGTTGTAAAATGAATCGTCCCGGCCCATTACACAAAAGCCCATAAACCGAATAACTAAAATAACCGAACCAAAATTTTTCGGTTCGGTTTATTTCTGTTTTGAAATATTGCGGTTCGGTTCGGTTCTTCACTATGTCGGTTCGGTTTATGTTCGGTTTTTAATAATTCGGTCCGGTTTGGACCAAATCGAACTATTGCTCACCCCTATCTGGAGGTGCCTTAGACTCTGACACAGAGATTTGGCACATGTACTGGCCCTTCGAGAGAATGATGCTATGGGTTTCCCCGACACAGAGCCTATAGTAGTCTCAGCCTGAGTATGATTAATGCTCTCACTTGCATATCACATAGCTGGTTACATAGTTTACCCTCTTGTTTCATTTATTATTGCACTGTATTTATATTGGCTTGAGTTATTCTTGTACCTTGCTATGTCCCCTGAGGACTTGGATTCGAATTATGTCCCCAGAATTAGCAGAGGAGATCTATCCCGAGGTGTACGGGACAGGAGCATACATTGGAGCTGTACCAGAACCCGAGGACGAGATCATGCCAGAGGACTTCTCCTGAGTATTGGCTTTATATACTCAGTTATTTCTGTTTCTAGTTACTTTATTTCCTGTCTATTGCATTGATGTATCAGACATATTCTCGGGTTATTTCCTGAGATACTTTTATTGAGACATGTTAGATTATATTTATTTTGATCTATTCTGGCATTTGATCTGTGTTTATATTCTGTGGATGAGATTAGAATAGACTGTGACTCGTATTATTGGACCATTATTGTTGTACTACAGCTTAAGTACACCCTGATGGATCCATTAAATTGGGTTTGTCCATCGGTGTGTGCTACTGGCCATTGCCACGTGTCTAGTCCCTCAATATTTTGGGACTGGGGCGTGACATCAGGACATCATCGGCCGTGTCAAGTTTGATGACGGCTCAACCATGCAGATTGAGGGCAGGGGATCAATCCTGTTCCAATGCAAGAATGGCGAACAACGTCTTCTGTCAGAGGTATACTTCATTCCAAGTTTAAGAAGTAATATATTGAGCCTTGGTCAATTAGCAAAAGATGGAAGCAAGGTGGAGATTGTCGGTTCCTACTTGAGGGTGTACGACAGGAACGACATTCTGCTGGTGAAGGTGAGGAGATCACCTAACCGCCTGTACAAGATAGCTCTTGAATCTTGCAGGCCGATATGTCTAATAGCCAAAGTATAAGACCCAACCTGGTTGTGGCATGCAAGACTCGGGCACGTGAATTTCTTCGCGCTCAAGATGATGGCAGAGAAGGGAATGGCCACCGGGCTGCCAAAGATTTCTCATCCAAACCAGCTCTTTGAAGGGTGCTACATCGCCAAACAAGCACGACTATCCTTCCCTCTGCAGGCAAGCTTCAGAGCTGAGAGGCCACTACAACTTGTGTACGCTGACATTTGTTGCCCGATTACACCCGCTACACTTGTTGGTAACAAGCACTTTCTTCTACTTGTTGATGACTTCAGTCGCATGATGTGGGTGTATATGCTCAAAGAAAAGAGTGATGCCTTTAATGCTTTCAAGAAATTCAAGTCTCTTGTAGAGAATGAATGTTACAACAAGATAAAGACACTAAGAACTGATCGAGGAGGTGAGTTCTTGTCCAAGGAATTCACAAACTTCTGTGAAGGCGAAGGCATACAATGACACCTCACCGCACCATATACACCACATCAAAACAGCATAGTGGAGCGTCAGAATCGTATCGTAATGGCTACGACAAGGAGCTTGCTCAAGAGCATGCATGTTCCTGGAAGTATGTGGAGCGAGGCGATCAGACATGCTGTGTACCTGCTCAACCGGTTGCCAACTAAAGCTGTCAGTGCGCTCACGCCGTATGAAGCCTGGACTGGTAAGAAACCAAACCTCGAACACTTAAGGATGTTTGGATGCGTCGCACACATGAAGACTGCAGGTCCTCATCATAAGAAACTTGATGACTGAACCATGCCATTGGTGTACCTTGGCGTGGAAGAGGGCTACAAAGCACACCGTCTCTATAATCTTCAACATAGCCAGATCCATGTGAGCAGGGATATTGTGTTCGAGGAAGAAAGGAGATAGGATTGGAACAATGGTGATGGTACCGAACCACATGGATGGGTAGAACTCTTAGTCGAAGATCTTGTTGTCGAGACAGTGATCACTCCACAGAGAGCAGTGGGCACGGCTATGCACACGCCGGAGGGCACAGGAGATGTGACAATACCTATGACGCACGGAGCGATAATGGCATCAAGGGAGCCTACTACACCACAAGCTGCGGCATCAATTTCGAGCGGCTCACCCACACCAACGGCAGACTCGAATGAGCCAAGGAGATACCGCTCAATTATTGACGTATATGCTGAAACTGAGGAGACCTTTCTTGATCCAGAGATATTGTTTTTGTCGGCTGAAGAACCGGCAAATTTTTAAGATGCTACACTTGAACATGAATGGCGGGAAGCTATGAAGAAGGTATTTGAAGCCATTGAGAAGAATGGGACTTGGGTGCTTACTGAGTTACCATCTGGGCACAAACCCATCAGTTTAAAATGGGTATACAAGGTGAAGAGAGACAGTAAAGGCAAGATCCTCAATCACAAAACTAGACTTGTGGCAAAGGGCTTCGTCCAGCAACATGGAGTTAATTTTGATGAAGTATTTGCTCCAGTTGCCAGATTCGACACAGTTCCCTTGATCATTGCCCTCGCAGCCCAGCACGAATGGGAGGTTCACCATTTGGACATTAAATCTAGATTTCTGAATGGTGACCTCAAAGATGAGGTATATATAGCTCAACCTGAAGGTTTCGTCGTCAAGAACAGGAGTACAAGGTGTACAGGCTGTCCAAGGCTCTCTATGGCTTGCAACAAGCACCGAGGGCCTGGAACACACGCCCGGACAGCTGCTTAAAGGAGCTTGGATTCATCAGATGTACTCAAGAGCATGTTGTGTATACGAGGAGCAATAGAGAGGGTGCACTCATTGTCGGAGTGTACGTTGATGACTTAATCGTCACAGGCACAAAAGTAACTGTAGTAAAGGTTTACAAGCAGCAGATGATACAAAAATTTGAGATGAGTGATCTTGGGTTACTCTCTTAATACCTTGGTATAGAGGTAGATCATTTGAACAATAAGGAAGAGGACACTATAGTGGAAAGTGTTATTTTCATCTGTAAGCCCCCAAAATTGTTTTTAGGGTTTTCTTCAGTGAGTGATTAGGATAATTAGCTCCTAACTTTGAATTAATAAATCAATGGTTAAAAACACCCATGCATTTTTAAACTATTTGATACCTTATGTCATGACTTTAATATCTTGAGTACAACATTAGCGATTTTCTTCCAACAAATTTTACCCTCATGATCTAACCAAGTCACCCTACACCCATGACACTTATGTCACTCACCAACATGAAGGGGAAACTTTAGTCCTTCTAGGGGGGGTGAATAGAGTGTGTATGTGTGATACTAATCCAATTTAGAATTAAGACAATAACCAACTTGAAAGTAAATGCAAAAATATATATGAAAATAAAACATAGTCTAATTACTAACTTATGAAACTGCTATAATGAGTAAAAGTAAGATCATAATAGTAGCAAAGTATAAGTAAAGTAAAGTAATCAAATATAGATACCAAGATTTTATCCTGATTTCTCTCATGGAAGACTAGACTAGGCTCGAGAACTCTTGCTCGGAGTTAATCCACAATTTATGAAATATGGTACACCATAATCTTTGATCCGAAGGCTTGCCAACTTCTTATAATACCACGCCCTTTTGATCCGAAGAGCATACCGATTTCAAAATTGAACTGAATACTTATTTTTCAAGCTTCTTACAACTCTTTGAGACTTCTAACCGATATCACACTTGGCATTAGAAGGATATTAGAGTTGCTCTGGGAAATGGGAAGGTGTAAAGATCAGTTAAGGATTGAAGTAGAAAAGAGAATAAAAAATGAATGAGTGATTTGTAATGGTGAAATATTTTCTCTATCTATAGTATCTTTTTGAACCGCGTTCGGCCAGAGTTTGGATGCAAATGTTCAAAAATTTGAACGTTAGAAGCCTTTTTTTTGGAGAGAGCTGCTGACTAGGATTTAAGTTTTACCCTAATCGAGTTCGGGTAGAGTTCGGGGTAAACTTGGTCCGAGTTCAGGTGGCCAACTTCAGGTTGGGTTCAAGTATAATTTGAGTAGGTTCGGGATAGGTACTTTGGTTTATATAAATATTGGTTAGGTCTAGGTTTATGTTGGCTTATTTTGAGTGAACTAGATGTAGATTTAAGTCTCCTAGTGCCAGTTGTGAACCCGATTTACATAAGGTCCTAGACTCAATAAAAGTAAAAAAATACATAGACCAAACAAACTCTATTGTTTCTCTTTCAGTCTTTGTGTTTGTTGTAGTCTCGCAGTGTTGAATATATTTGTATTCAGTTTATACTTATACATATCGAGTTAGGGTTTTATCGATTATTAAAATCAAGTTGGCTGTAACAATTAGTGCCACCAATCTCCTCCATTTTGATAATTGACAAACTATGACCAATATAATGAGTAGAAATATGGAATGACGCAATTTGCAATGCTAACACTCCCCTATAACTAGTGAGTTAAGCAACTTGTGAGCTAACTTGTTTCTTCTTCTTTCTGTGGTACTTCTTGTATCATGGCATCTTCTCTTTATGCACATCATCTCCTTATATAGCTTGTGTCGTGCATCTTAAATCTTGTATATCGTGCATCTTTCTTCTCCTTTGTTATTTGATCAAAATGGAAGAAGCTCCCCTAAAATTGTTGATATAACACATAAAGGTAGAGTAAAGAAAGCACAAATAGATAGTATAATAATACATAATTTATTAAAGAAAACATAGATAAAAGAGAGAGATAGTACGGGTCATGAAGAACATTATGTATTAATAAAAAATCCAAGCATCAAAATTAGCTCACAAATGTTAACTCTAAATGAAGCTCTTTGAATTTCGTTACTATAGTAAAGAAACATGATGTAAAATAGATATTAGCAAACCATATATTCTTATACAACTTTGATCATTTTGGGTTAGCTGTAGGGGCCGGATCCCAGCTAGCAGTAGTCCAAAAATAGTTAAGTAAATATTATATATTTGTACAGAACATAAGTAACTTATATCTCTATACAACATCACAAGTCAATATTTCTAATTCTTGACGAATAAAGTTGAAGCGATCTTCAGCTAAAAGTTTTGTAAAGATATCAGCTAGTTAATATTCAGTAGAAATAAATTCTAAACAAATATCTTCATGTGACTGATGGTCTCTAAGAAAATGATGTCTAATCTCTATGTGTTTAGTGCGTAAGTGACATATATCATTTTTAGTAAGATTAATATTGCTAGTATTGTCACAGAATATGAAAATATTTTTATAAAATAAATTATAGTCTTATAAGGTTTGTTTTATCCTTAAAATTTGTGCACAGGAACGTCCTACAGCTATATACCCAGCTTCCATGGTTTAAAATGCAACATAATTTTGTTTCTTACTGAACCAAGACTAATGACTTGCCTAGGAAAACATGTACCACTGGTACTTTTTTGATCGACTTTACATCCGGCAAAATTAGTATCTGAATAACCGATAAGGTCAAGGGACGTGGTTTTAGGATATCACAAGCCTACTATCAAAGTTCCTTTAAGGTATCTGAAGATATGCTTAACTGCACTTAAATGTGATTCCTTAGGATTGTCTTGAAATCTAGCCGTGGTCAAGGGCCACTGGTACTTTTTCGATCGACTTTACATCCCAAAAATTAGCAACCGAATAATCGATAAGGTTAAGGAAAGTGGTTTTGGGATACCACAAGCCTACCATCAAAGTTCTTTAAGGTATCGGAGGATACGCTTAACTGCGCTTAAATGTGATTCCTTAGGGTTGGCTTAAAATCTAGCACATAAGCAAACACTATACATTATAGCGGGATTACTAGCAGTTAAATAGAGTAAACTACCTATCATACCTCGGTATTTACATGTGTTGACTGGTTTACCATTTTTATCAAGATCGTGCTTAGTAGATATTGCCATTGGTGTACCAAATTTTTTTGCACTATTCATATCAAATCTTTTCAGCAAATACTTGGTGTAATTAGCTTGATTGATGAATATTCTCTGTGAGTGTTGCTTGATTTAAAGTCCAAGGAAGAAGGTGAGTTCTCCCATCATACTCATTTCAAACTCATTCTGCATACACTTTACAAATTCTTCTCATAGAGTATTGTTAGTAGAACTAAATATGATATCATCTACATATATTTGCACTAACAATAAGTGTTGTCTTATTATTTTATAAAAAAATATTGTGTCTACTTTTTCTTTTGAAAAACTATTTTCAAGTAGAAAAGAACTGATATGCTCATACCAAGCATGAGGGGCTTATTTAAGTTCGTACTTTGCTTTATTTAACTTGAAAACATGATTAAAAAATTAAAAATCTTCAAAACCAGTAGGTTGTTCAACAAAAACTTCTTATTTTATAAAACTATTTAGAAAAGCACTTTTGACATCCATTTGAAATAATTTAAATTAGGAAAATTTGAAAAAGCATAAAATATGCGAATGGATTGTAGTCTAGCAACATGAGCATGTCTTATCATAGTTAAAGCCTTCTTCTTCTTGCCTATAACCTTGAGCTATGAGATATGCTTTGTTACATGTGACTTGCCATCCTCACTAAGTTTATTTTGGAATACTCACTTAGTACAAATTACAGAGTAATCACTAGGTCTAGGAACAAGTTCCCAAACTTGATTTCTCTTAAACTGGTTTAATTTCTCTTGCATGGCAGATATCCAAAATTTATCAATGAAAGCTCCATTAACATTCTTAGGTTCTATCTGAGAAATAAAAGCTACGATAGAAATTATATTTCTACTAACAAATCGAGTACTTACTGTAGAAGCATGGATAATTCAAAGCTTTGCGCCCAAGGAAAAGTACCCTAAGAACCTAACTTGGTGAAGGCATGCCGCATAGAGCCCTTGTACCCTCAACACGACTCGAGCCGAAAGTGCCCATGTGGCTAAGGGGCTTATCTAGTCTGTAAAAGCATTTATACGGCCCGGATGATGACATAATTCGGAGCCGCATAAAACCATGATACAATATTTATTGCCTGTCATAAAGTTATGACATGGCATTTATTGCCCTGAACGCTTAGAGAAGCATGAGAATGGCGGCGTACTAAAAGACATAAAGTCATATAAGTACATTAATGACTTTTTCAGGCGTGCAGTGCCACGTATTCACTTATATGTAGCCACGACTCCATGCGGCCAAAGTATTCATAAGACCTAGACCGGAATAGTGCATGTATGCGGCCACGACTCCATGCGGCCAAAGTGTCCATAAGACCCAGGCCGAACAAGGGAATGTATACGGCCACGACTCCATGCATCCCTCAACTTGCACAATATTTATGTTACAACTGAAGAGATCTTCACACAATCAGTGCTAACCACGTGTCCAGATGGCCAAGTCACACACACAATGGGTTGAAAATGATCCTGTCTCCAAACTAAGATTTTATCAACAATATATCCCAACGAAGGTCACGTGGCAGCCTGACTGTGGTATGCGTCCACATTTGTAACATATTCTGTTGAAGGAGCCCTATACGACCACCAAGCAGAGGCATATAGCATCTAGCATGGATGGCTATAAATAGCATGGTAGCATACCCACAATGCAGATATAACACATAAGAGAGACTTCAAGAAAGCATTCTCATTCTCTCATCGGACCGTCAATGGAGTAAAAAAGTCACTGCAGTACTCGATCTCCATCGTTACACTCCCCAGAATAAAATAAATATTATACTTAAATTTTTTGTTTAGGATTTTTTGTACTCTTTTGCTTGTTACACAAAAAAATTTGTTCAAACTTTAATCAATGGCAAACAAGGTGGGGACTCTGCTGGGAACATCCTTCTCCTCTGATGAGAAGGTAGTGATGCAGTCTGAGGCAACAAACCTGGGTTTAACCCAGAAGATGCTGGTGGTACGCTTCGAATAGCAAGCTTTCAAAGAAATGCTTTATGAGGGCAGTGCGAGTCTTTCGCCAAGGTTAGCAAAGCCTAAGAAGACCCCCATGACTTGGGTTGCAAAGTCTAGTGTGCCTCTCCCAACTACGGAGCATGCGCTCCCTATTAGACTACTTGATGCTCAGGAAGCATATTATGCATCTACCAAGGCTGTCTCTATTCATGCGACAGCCACGTATGAGGAAAGGATCGCATATCACTTAAGCCCTTGAAGAAGAAAATACTATGATACCAGAAGCTCGGTAGTTGATGTACGGTCCATGCGCCCACAACAAGGGACACATAAGAAGAACCATACGATACCAAGATCCAGGAAGTTAGCCGCATGCGTCCCAAACGGTAACAAAGCCTCTTTCTTCGACAAAATATCCTGCGGCACTAACTTCAAGCAGCATGCTAAAAAAAGAGTAAACTAAAACTTGGACTCCTCGTACTATGCACCCATGTGTAGTAAGATGAGAAAGTCTAGGGCAGTGCAAGCTCGCCTAGCTCATGCAACTTCTCAAATATCCGACCATCAGCATCCGCCGCTAATTGTAATACGTGCCTCTAATGAAAAGCTGTACAAGACCGACCCATGCATCAACCCGCAGTGGCATGCTGACAGGGTCAGTATCAAAAGGCTTTCACTCATGACTTGGGGAAAGTTCTTGTACTAACCCCAGGTCAGGGAGCAAAAATAATACCTACACACCCATGTGCTCAGTCTATCGTTGCTCATTAGGAGGGTGTAAAGGTGAAACATTCCTCGCCTGACTTGTGTGATTTGATCAATCACAAGGGCAAAGCAAGGGAGGTAACTACTGCAAGTGAGGCATCCCCTCATGGGTATCGCTGTGCCAACATCATCATCAACTGCTGCTGTACTAAAGTAGTAGTACCTGTAAACATGCAATCGATATTTCAATGACTGCAATCACCCATCCGTCAGTATCCCAAAAAATAGGTACAAATACCAGAAGAGGAGGAGTTGCCCTTCGCCTCATATTGCTCCACTTGGAAGTCTCCTTCAACAAGGGAAGGCCGGAAGTCTAGCAGCTCCAACCCTCTACTCTCAGCCAACTTGTCGAGAAGCCGGAGGCAAGCAACGGTACCTACAGAAGGAGTTTTTCTGGGCACCCGCTGGAAGGAAAAACTATCAACAACTGGGGGTGGTTCTTCCTTAAAACCCAAGATAACTCCGCAAGCTTGGGGTAGAAATCCTTCAGAGCTCGACAATAATCCGTCATTCAAAGAGGATAGTGATTCTTAAGGGACATACGCTAAGATTCCTGGGGGTTAGTCACCCTCATCGAAGTGAAGCACCTTTCGACACTACGGTAGTATTCCTTTCGAATTCAAGGAAGATACAGTGCTGCCAACGTTCTCCAAGGACTTTTCAATACAAGAATCCGAGGCGAAGAGTGAGAGATCCACCGTCCCATCTGTCTCTCCCCATAATAGGACAATATACTTGGTTGGGGAGGATAATGAGGGCACCAGTGATCGACAACACCTTGAGACCCTCGAGGTTATAATGCAGACCATGAGTACCTCGATACAGTCTCTAACCAAGACAATTCTAGAGCTCAGGGCAAGCCTGGTCCTACAACCACCGAGGACTCCTACACAAGCAAACCAGGATCCTAGGACCAACATGAATTCAAATACATCCGCTATACCTGTTGATGGCCACCACACTCTGTTAGGATCATCTGCTCCTTCTACAGCAGATGCGGCCAGGGAAGCAATGCTGGAAGTACAAGAACTTCGAGCCCGCCTAGACTCAATGGGCAGTCATGACATACTGTGTGTGCTCGAGATACGACAACCATATCCTCTCGAGTAGAAATATGTCCCATACTAGCCCAAGTACAAGCCCTTCTCCATGACTCCATTTGACGGGAAGAGATCACCTCATCAATACATGTCACGACCCGCACCCGGTATAGGGGCACGGGAGCGTGGGTACGTCCAGCCTACGCCGCAGCATCGGCGGTAGAACACTGTCTAGGTCACAATACTATCTAATCATTCTCACACGAGAATCCAACTCCATAAGGAATCACAGATATCACAATATAATATAATATATACTCAATCACATAGCTAAAGCACGATAAGTTATCGAAGAAATAAATAAACCAAATTGCAATACAAGTTTAAATAGAATAATCTAACTCAACAATAATATCCAAGTCTCAACTAAATATGCTGGAGACAAATCCGGTACCATAAACTGCTAATAAAAACTAACTAAATAACTATTGATCCCGGCTAGACCTCCCGGGAATCACACCTGGCTATAAGGTCCAAGTCAGCAGCTACTCTCCCTGTGGTCCATAAAATGTCGGACACCCGTCCTCTAAGGCGTAGTCTGGAAAAATATTTCCAGTCAGGATGGAGCAAAGTACATCTCAAATAACAGTTCCAGTTAATTGATAAGGACTATAAAACAATAAATAGATGATGCTATATACTGAGAGAAGGCAATAAATAAATGCAATGGCAAAATAAAGAGATAGGTAATATAGGCAATATGGTACAGTCAGTGCATATATGAAATAAAAGGAAAGAGGTACAAAATCATATACGAGTGATGTAGTATATGAACTAAAATAGAGAACTGTAACTATTCTAAGTGTTTAAAATCATAGTTTCGAAATATGATCGGATTGGGAACTTGTTCGATGACTACATGGCCTAGCTAATCATACGTGAGGTGTATGATTAACACTGTTCAATATCTACACTTGTACGATAGGTATTTTGATCACATCTCTCACTAGCAATTTCTCCGCCCCCAACTAGTACTGTGGATCCAATCATGACACGTCACGATACACGATAAATGTCCAATATATCATGTACAATATCTAATATCAATGTCTAATGTCAATATCGTGTACAATGTCAATGCGATAACCAATATAACATCTCATGACTAAAGATCCAATCTATATACTAGTCCGTGTAGCACAATGTCAAGAGTCAGATATAACATTTCTAAATACTGGAATTATAGAAATTATTAAATAATAAAAATTATCAGAGAATGTACTCGCCTGTGGTCCTTTGCTGGTATGAATCAGAGTCCAAATCACAGTCCGAACAACCTATATATTACAAATTTACCATGTCAAAAGATAATTTATTTTAATTTATTTAATTCTGGAATAATTACTCTAAAATCCTATTTTAATCTTATTATTCTTATTTTTAGGTTAATTCCTAAATTTTGCCCAAAGAAACTAAATTTTATCAACTCGAGACTCATGGCACGCAAATCGAGGCGATCTGTTGACCAAAAAGCCAACCAACACAAACTCAACTTTTATGCATGATTTCCTGTAGATGTAGTGTCAAAATCATGCTGGAATTTATGGCTCATCCGAATTCAAATTCGTTTGGAAATTATGGCACATACAAATTTTGTATCGTGCACTGATGGTTAAATTCTAACCTAGAAGTACTACAGAATTAACAGTATATAAATACTTCGAATTAAATTCTGGAAAAAAGATATATCAATGATCTCAATATTAGCTTTCCTAAACTTTAAACGGTTCATGATTCCGATTCCTGGTTCTCCCGGAATCGCGAAAATATCGAGACGCATCTATTTTTGGGCATGCTGTACTCTACGAATTTTCCAGGATTTAATACTCATAATTTCATAAAATTTTTTATATAATCAGAAAGCTAACCTCAATATCTTTCTAACACAAAAAACTAAACCTCGTTTGAAGTCCGGAGCTATGCGCAATACCTTCTGGAAGATGAAGGAACCCAATATGGCAATTCTCCAAAATCTCTCTCTCTAAAATAATGGGATAATTAGGGTTATAATAATATATATATATATATAGGGATGTACCTGTGGATGAATAGGGATGTACCTGCGGCTGAATAGATATTTATAGACTGACATGTGTCAGAATCTGATTGGATGGTTTTTGTTATATTATTTGTTTTTGATTTGTCTTTATTAAAATATTATTTAAGTCATTTTAAATCTAAATAACTCAAAATAAATATTAAAATAATCATAAAAATCTCAAAAAATTACAGAAAATATATTTTGAAATTAAAAACTCTAAAAAAATATTTGGGATAATTATATATTCATAGTTTTCCTACTATAATTAGGAGAAGCTCTAAACATTAGTTTTACCCATATAACTAAAACAAAATACTAAAATTATTCCAAAAATTCTGAAATAATTTTAGAAAATATATAATAATATTATAAACACTAAAAAATAATGTGGGTCCATTCTATATTCCTAGGATTGCACAATAAATTCTACAATTCCTAAAAATTAGTTATTAGCCTAATTACTCCCAATAAATACTAAAATGCTCAGAAAATTCCCAGAAAATTATAGAAAATATATTTTATTATTTAGAATCTAAAATAAAAGTTTGGTATATTTTTATTTAAGTTTGAACCTAAAATAAATTCTTGAAAGTTCTAGAAAATTAGGGTTACTAGTTTTTAATTAACTAAAAATTATGGAAAAATCCCAATAGTCCCAAATTAACCTAATAACTAAAAATTACAAAGGTTACAAGTCTATCCACATTAAAAAAAATTTCGTCCTCAAAATTTAAAATCCTCAATTATTCTATTTATTTATTTATTACCATCAAAATTAAATTCATCAAACCAAATAATCATGAAGTAAATCCACATTGTTATTTCACAAAATTTCTCAAAATTCTATAAATATCATATCCCTAAAAATCTTCAAATATAAAATTAAATTCCATTCTTATCACAATCTCCTCCAAAAATTTAAGTTAATAACGAATACAAGAATTTAATATTCAATCCTCTCATTGAAATCCAATCAATGTATATTTATAAAATTAAAAATTGCATCCCAAAATTTAAATTCAAACACTAATCCATTAATGATCTTTCTCCTCTAATTTAAATCCAATCAATGCATATTATAAAATTGAATCTCATCCCAAAATTTGAATTCAACACTAATCCATTTGTGTTCTTATTCCTCAATTTTTTTTTCGCAATACTCAATGATGTAATACTTATGAAACCTCCAACACAATATTCAAAATTTAAGTTCATAACTTGCAGTCCAATAAATATATTGATAGCCTTCTTAAACTCCTCAAAATTCAATAATAAATTCAATCATTTCATAATCTTCATAAAAATCTAAGATTTAACAAAATCGTCAATTATGCCATATTAAATTCCCAACTCTTTATTTAATTTAATATTTCTCCTCAAAATTTATGGCACCTTGTCTCTCATTGTCAAGTCATAGCCTCTTCGTTAATTACTACAGTCAAATACTCAACAATCAAAGTCTAAGAGAATTCTACCTACAATCATACAACATGCAATCTAGAGTAAACATGTATGATTATAGTCTATTTTGTCATGGTATTGCAGTCTCTGTCAGGGTGTACTATTAACTATATTCTAATAAGAAAATCATGAGTACAAACTACGGCACTAAGGAATCAATCAAGGCAATAGATACTATATCATCAAGGACAATAAAAATTCTAAAGGAAGCAATATTCATGAGGAATAAGGATAACAAGATAAATAGATTAGAAATATTCCTAGTTGTGATTGAGTATCCGCTCTCATCCTAGTATGCTATATCCAAGATCCTATCGCCGGTACGCAATAGTACAACTAAGTTATCGTACTACTACGACATCGCTCTAATTGCGAAGTCTGACCTGCATGGACCGCCACTAAAAACGTGTCACGACCCACACCCGGTATAGGGGCACGAGAGCGTGGGTACGTCCAGCCTACGCCGCAACATCGGTGGTAGAACGCTGTCTAGGTCACAATACTATCTAATCATTCTTACACGAGCATCCAACTCCATAAAGAATCACAGATATCACAATATAATATAAAATATACTCAATCACATAGCTAAAGCACGATAAGTTATCGAAGAAATAAATAAACCAAATTGCAACATAAGTCTAAATAGAATAATCTAACTCAACAATAATATCCAAGTCTCAACAAAATATGCCGGAGACAAATCCGGTACCATAAACTGCTAATAAAAACTAACTAAATAACTATTGATCCCGGCTAGACCTCCCGGGAATCACACCTGGCTATAAGGTCCAAGTCAGTAGCTACTCTTCCTGTGGTCCATAAAATGTCGGACAGCCGTCCTCTAAGGCGTAGTCTGGAAAAATATTTTCAGTCAGGATGGAGCAAAGTACATCTCAAATAACAGTTCCAATTAATTGATAAGGACTATAAAACAATAAATAGATGATGCTATATACTGAGAGAAGACAATAAATAAATGCAATGGCAAAATAAAGAGATAGGCAATATAGGCAATATGGTACAGTCAGTGCATATATGAAATGAAAAGAAAGAGGTACAAAATCATATACGAGTGATGTAGTATATGAACTAAAATAGAGAACTGTAACTATTCTAAGTGTTTGAAATCTTAGTTTCGAAATATGATCGGCTTGGGAACTTGTTCGATGACTACATGGCCTGGCTAATCATACGTGAGGTGTATGATTAACACTGTTCAATGTCTACACTTGTACGATAGGTATTTTGATCATATCTCTCACTAGCAATTTCCCCGCCCCCAACTAGTACTGTGGATCCAATCATGACACATCACGATACACGATCAATTTCCAATATATCATGTACAATGTCTAATATCAATATTTAATATCAATGTCGTGTACAATGTCAATGCGATAACCAATGTAACATCTCATGACTAAAGATCCAATCTATATACTAGCCGTATAGCACAGTGTCAAGAGTCAGATGTAACATTTCTAAATACTAAAATTATAGAAATTATCAAATAATGAAAATTATCAGAGAATGTACTCACCTGTGGTCCTTTGCTGGTATGAATCAGAGTCCAAATCACAGTCCAAACAACCTATGTATTACAAATTTACCATGTCAAAAGATAATTTATTTTAATTTATTTAATTCTAGAATAATTACTCTAAAATCCTATTTTAATCTTATTATTCTGATTTTTAGGTTAATTCCTAAATTTTGTCCAAAGAACTGAATTTTATCAATTCGAGACTCATGGCACGCAAATCGAGGCGATCTGTTGACCAAAAAGCCAACCGACACAAACTCGACTTTCATGCATGATTTCTTATAGATTTTAGCGGCAAAATTATGCTAGAATTTATGGCTCATCCGAATTCAAATTCGTTTGGGAATTATGGCACATACAAATTTTGTATCGTGCACCGATGGTTAAATTCTAACCTAGAAGTTCTACAGAATTAACAGTATATAAATACTTCGAATTAAATTCTAGGAAAAATATATATCAATTATCTCGACATTAGCTTTCCGAAACTTTAAACGGTTCGTGATTCTGATTCCTGGTTCTCCCAAAATCGTGAAAATATCGAGACGCATCTATTTTTGGACATGTTGTACTCTACGAATTTTTCAGAATTTAATACTCATAATTTAGTAAAAAAATTTATATAATCAGAAATCTAACCTCAATATCTTTCTAACTCAAAAAATTAGGCCTCGTTTGAAGTCCGTAGCTATGCGCAATGCCTTCTGGAAGATGAAGGAACCATAGATGGCAATTCTCCAAAATCTCTCTCTCTAAAATAATAGGATAATTAGGGTTATAATAATATATATATATATATATATAAGGATGTACCTGTGGCTGAATAGGGATGTACCTACGGCTGAATAGATATTTATAGGCTGACACGTGTCAGAATCTGATTGGATGATTTTTGTTATATTATTTGTTTTTGATTTGCCTTTATCAAAATATTATTTAAGTCATTTTAAATCTAAATAACTCAAAATAAATATTAAAATAATCATAAAAATCTGGAAAAATTACAAAAAATATATTTTAAATTTAAAAACTTTAGAAAAATATTTGGGATAATTATATATTCATAGTTTTCCTTCTATAATTAGGAGAAGCTCTAAACATTAGTTTTACCCACATAACTAAAAATAAATACTATTATTCCAAAAATTCTGAAATAATTCAAGAAAATATATAATAATATTACAAACACTAAAAGATAACGTGGGTCTATTTTATATTCCTGGGATTGCACAATAAATTCTACAATTCCTAAAAATTAGTTATTAGCCTAATTACTCCCAATAAATACTAAAAATTCCCAGAAAATTCTAGAAAATATATTTTATTATTTAGAACCTAAAATAAAAGTTTGGGATTTTTTTATTTAAATGTGAACCTAAAATAAATTCTTGAAAGTCCTAGAAAATTAGGGTTACTAGTTTTTAATTAACTAAAAATTATGGAAAAATCCCAATAGTCCCAAATGAACCTAATCACAACATTTAAGCACGAATTTCAGGATACGGAGGTTACAATACATAAGTTATTTCTAGACGGCGATGGGGCATCGATCTTGCTACGCTGCTCTTCTCACCAAGCTTTTTGCCGAGGAATTGTTTGGAGTACCCTTCAACTGGTTTTGCAGTCTTCAAGACAATTGCCTCTCCGTATTTGATGACCTTAAAGGCCTCTTCCTTGTCCGATTCTACGACGAAGGAAATAATATGACGATGTCATCTCTAACGATCATCACTCAGAGAAAAAAAGAGCCTGTACGAGAATACATAGAACCTTACAGGCAAGCTGTGCTAAAACTATCCTCTAGTAATCCTGGGTCTACAATAATGGATATGTGCAAAGAAATCTACTTTCGACTGTAAGACTCTGGATGGGTGCCACTCAATTCAAAAATTGGAAAACATTCATCATAAGTGTCGTCGCTGCTGAGAAAAATGTCCAGGATGCCCGATTATTGAGAATATAGATTCCCATGGCTGACGACAGGGGAAGCGCCCTTACAAAATAAAAATAGCAATGGAGCTTCCGTTCGGACAGCATGAACGCCATCGAAGCTGAAGTTAACAAACTAATAGCCAGTGGCTTTATCCGTGAAGATCAACATCCAAACTGGGTATCCAATATCGTGCCGGTTATCAAGAAGAATGGCAAGATCCGAATCTGCATAGACTTCCATAATCTAAATGGAACATGTCCAAAAGATGAGTTTCCTCTCGTAATCACAGATATAATGATCGATAATACTTGTGGTTTTGAGCGTATATACTTCATGGATGGATTCTTTGTCTACAATCAGATCAAGATATTTTTGGATGACGAGAATCACACGTCATTCTGAACACCGATAGGGGTGTATTGTTACACAATCATACCCTTTGGTATAAAGAATACATGTGGTACATACCAGCAAGCTATGAGCACCATCTTCCATAAATATTTGCGTAAAATAGTTGAATGTTATGTTGATGACATCGTTGTCAAAATTTTCTTCCAAGATAACCATCTCCAAGACTTGAAGACAGTATTCGATCTTATGCGAGCGCACCCGCTAAAGATAAATGCCTCTAAGTCCTTCTTGGGAGTCTCCAGTAGAAAATTTTGGGGTTTATCATTACCTCGAAGGGTATTCACATATACCCTGAGAAGATCAAGATTATCCTCGACATGCGTCCTTCGAATAACCTTCAAGAGTTTGTGGTCTGCAAGGAAGGTTAGCATACATTAGGAGGTTCATAGCTAACCTCTCTGGACGTTGTCAACCCTTTATCCAAATTATGAAGAAGGGAGTCTCCTTTGTCTGGACCAAAGAATGCTAACAAGCATTCGATGAAATCAAGTGCTAGCTCACAAATCCCTCAGTTCTGGTGGCTCGAGTAGTGGAGAGATCCTTCTTGCTTTACGTACGAGCAATGGATCATTCTTTTGGTGCTCTACTAACCCAGAAGTATGATGCAGGTTATGAGTAGGGTATCTATTATCTTAGCAGAATGATGGTCGACGCGGAGCATAGGTACAATCCCGTTGAGAAGGAGTGCCTTGCTCTGGTTTTTGTTATCCAGAAGACCCGACACTATGTGTCGGGGCAGACCATTCATATAATCTCGTGAGTCAACCCCCTCAGGGTCGTTATGACCAAGCCAGGGGCACTTAATTCTCGCTTGGTTACGTAGGCCATATTGTTATCACCATATGACATAGTTTTTGTCCCATAATATGTGGTCAAGGGCTAAACGTTGGCCTATTTCCTGGCTGCCCATCCAGTGCCAGAAATATTAAAACTTTACGATGAGATCCCAGACGAAGTAGTGGACTCCAACATGATGGCGGCAAAGGCTATTTGGTGAATGTTCTTCGACAGTGCTTCAAGAATAAGGCCCAAAGAGAATATTGTCGCTGGGTCGGGATAATACTGATTTTCCCCGACAATTTGGTTATCGACCCCGCTTAATCTTTGATAGTGTCATGCTCCAACAATGTAGCAGAGTACAACGCTCTCACTATTGGGCTCCAACTAGCTAAAAAAGTAGGAATGGAGCATTTAGAAGCCTACGAAGACTCTAAACTGATAGTCAGCCAGGTCCGGGGCGTGTAAGAAGTCTGACATGAGAATTAAATCCCTTACCACCAAGCCGCATTAAGTATATTCTCCACCTTTGATGGGTTCTTCATAGAGCTCGTGCCCCGACTGTAGAACATCAAGGCCGACGCCCTGGCCGGTCTCGCCGCTTCGTTGACCATCCTGCTTCAATACTCATTAGTTGATCACTATGGTTAGCCAAGATCTGGTCTGTTCAAAAAATAACCTCTATATGTGCCTAAGTTACTTAGCGAAGGTAGACACCGGTATCCAAGACTGGAGACTCACATTCATTGACTATGCATTCTATAGAATTCTCTTTGAGGACCCGAAGGAAGTCACTTCTATCAGGAGATGTTCCCTCCAGTTCTATTACGATACAACTACTAAAATGCAGTATCGTCGTTATAGAAGCATAAAAAATATGCCTTATGAAGATGGCACAGTTCTCTACAAATAAACTTAATAAAGGAATAATTGCACACTTTCTCTCTATTTAGAATATGGCGCACTTTCTTTATTTTTTAAAGGTTGGCACACTATTCAGAGATAGAAAAGTGGCACACTTTCGAGCTTCTTTCATCAGTACAGACAGGCGTACAATTTACATGTCTGCTTTTCTTCTGAGCATTAAATAGGACGAATCTGACAGGCTGGGACAGAAACCGAAGAGTAAAAATCATTATTATAGTTGGACTGCAGCACACGACCTGGGTTATCATTTAGTGACCCAGTCGCTGTGCCAAATCCTTCAAAAGTGCGCCGCTGTGCCAAATCCTTCAAAAGTGCGCCATTGTGCCAACTTCTTCAAAAGTGCGCCGCTATGCCAACTTCTTCAAAAGTGTGCCACTGTGCCATCCTCATCAAAAGTGCACCATTGTGCCAACTCCTAAATAAATGTGCCATCACGGCCAATTTTATCAGAAGTGTGCCATCACAGCTACTTCTTTAAGATAGCACTTGTATAGCCAATCTTTCCAAAAGTGTACTAGTGTCCATACCACTTTGAAAGTGCGCATACTATTCTAACTAACAGCGAGAAGTTATGAGTGCGTGTCTTACATGTCATACTTCTTGTAAAAAGTATACAAATAACTGTCCCCTACGACTTATGCTTTTCTTGTATAAGAAGCTACGTGTCAAGCAGGCAATAAGTTGTGCACCCACTCATTCAGAACGTAGGGTGTAAGTCCACCAAAAGTGTGCACACAATGGTAAAATATTACAGACCGTCCAAAGTGTGCGCACATTCTCATAAACGCTCCTAAACTCTATAAATACAGGAATCGTACATCCATTAGGCATACACAGAGAGGGAGACAAGGACAGAAGGAGAGAAATAGAAGCTTCTCGTGACGTTGTTGCTAAAGCTTTATTATTGTTTAACTCTCCAAGTTGTTCAGAGCATTCCCTGTATTTCTTAGTCGTCGAGTGGTCCAAGGAGTAAAGTGATCATCTTCAGATTAGATCTCCATAGCTATACTTTCCCATAATCAACTGTTCTTAGATTCATGTTTAGGATATTTTTGTATTTTCTTTATTTTTAATAGTTTGTAATACAAAATTTTTGTATAAAATTTTCTTCGCAAACAAGATGGTGACTCTACTGGGGATGACTTTCTTCTCTGACAAGAAGGTGATAGCTCAACTCGCTGATGCGTCGGTCGGCTCGATGCAGAAGACCTTGGTTATAAAGTTTGACCAACAAGCATATGAAGAAATGCTCCATTCGGGGGGTAATGCTCGTCCCTCTTCCACACTCAAGTCGAGGAAAACTTGCAAAGTATGGGTGCCTAAGCCTCGTCATTCATATCCCGAAGTTGCTGCCAACAAGGAAAAAAGTATTCTTATTGACGAGAACTCCCTTTTCAATTCTGTCAACCAAGTCCAGATCCATGATTTGGTGGACAACTCCCTTGCATTAAATAAGGGATGCAATTTGCACAAGTTCTCTAATATCAACCAAATAGTGATCTACACCCAAGCTTCTGAATCCCTTGCGCAAAAAAGGTATACAAATTGCGTAACTCACATAATATCAAGCAAAGGGTGATGCACACCCAAGCTTCTGAGACTACATATATTAGTGGTCATATGCGGGGCAAGCTAGTCATGGACACTGCTGTCCAAACCAATCTTTCTACTGGCGCTAATAAGAAGTTAGTTAGGAAAAATCATCCCCCTAAAATCATGATCACGTGCTCAATTAAAGGAAAGTTATGCACCACTTGTTATGAACGTGCTTTTGGTGTGCCAGACCAAGATCTGCGTATAAAAATAAATACACATAGGAAAATTGCACCAACTCTTCCGGCGCCACAGAATGTGTGCCAAACAGGACCATTATCCTTACGACGTACTATTTGTGTGCGTGAACATGTGAAGAACATTCAGAACAATTTCTTCTTATCTATGAAGAACAAAGTTGCAAGAGACGATGAATCATACGTCAATCTATTCAGCACGTCACTTTACATGCAGGAAAATAAAAAAGTGCATATGAGGTCTAATGTATCTCATGTAAAGAGGCAGAGTCTGCCCTCCTCATCCTTTTCTCTTCCCTCTTATGAGTTATGCGAACTTATTGTACAAAAGTGTAAGGAAAGAGATCCCTCCGACCTTACAATAGTATTTCCTAATAAACATCGTTGTGATCGTCACAAAGTTGTAATTGAATGTTGATGTGCATCAGCAAAATGGTCCGCGTTTGACCGATTGACTTATATCGTGTCTCCAAAACCTCGACATACAAAACAAGTTAACAACCAGGGGTATGATGATGAATTGGTCCTTGATTCAGCATACATGACTTTGCATCTTCCCCGTGGTAGGAGACAATCAAGACAAAGTTCTTTAAGAACACCTAGCCAGAGAAGATTTGACCAACTCGTCGACTACTTTGAAGGAGTATACCAAAATACTCGTTCTCGAAGACGTGAGCTCGGCCTTCACGGGAATTCCCATTCCCCAGAATCTGAGGCCGGGGGTAGCAATCCCCCAATTCTAAAACTGATAGTGTAAACTCTAACTACACGGCTCTTTCTACCAATCCCTCTGTTGTACACAAGGATGTTAACATTTATGCCGTCAGTTATGAACAAGACACTTCTCCATCAGAATCCACCAAATAATGCCTTAACTCATTAGAGGCCACTCTCAGAGACATGCATACTATGATGCAAAATATGCATCAAATGATGACATCTCAACATTCTACTACACCAGTACCTGTCCAAGTAGCTTCATTCATACCTGAATAGCCTACTCCTAAAACAATACCTCTGCATGATAACATATATCCAGAAGCAGTCATAAACTAAGAGTCAGCAATGCCAAATCTTAATCCTCTCAATATTATGAGTGGACCTCTGCAAGTGATAATACCTTTTCAACTGTGATCTTATCAGTCAATTGCACCACTCTGACCAGAAGATCCTCTCAAAGCTATCCGGGAGATGCATGTATAGGTCAATATTTTAAAGAACAAAGACCAACTCTACAAGCTGGGGGTGATAGCCTTACCCTCCTCATTGGGATAATGTTCCATTCCTCCTAAATACAAGCCTCAATCAATAGTCTTATTTGAAGGCAGAACATCAACGAGCCAATATATTAATTACTTTATTATGATGATGGATCATATGTAGAAAGAATATGCTCTCCTTACCAGATTATTCGTGGGATGCTTGACCAGCATAGCCTACGATTGGTATCACAGCTTACCTGATAACTGTATATCCTCGTTTGATGACATAAAATATATTTTTCTCTCAAGATTCTATGAGGGAGACATGTATATGACAATTTCTTCGCTCATCAATATCAAATAAATGGAGTAGGAATTCGCTCATAATTTCATAAAGTATTTCAAACAAGCAACTCTTAACTTATCCCCTGGTATTCTAGATCATATTCATTGATATTTGCAAAAAGAACTTACTGCCTATAGTAGGGCTTTACACAGGTCCAACTCAACTTCAAGAATGGATGACGTTCATCATTGGGGCCAAAGCTGCTGAAGGTAATGCAAATGTGGCATATAATTTAGGGTTACAAATGACCAATACGGAAGAAAAGTGTCCCTCTAATAATACGAATAATCTCCACAGGAAAGAAAAGGAGGCCTTGGCAATAAACCTATCATAGACACCTACCTCTCCTCCAGCAAAAAAGTCTCCAGAGTCTTCCAGGCCTAAGTAAGAATATTCCTTTGAC
Source organism: Iris macrosiphon (assembly GCA_036927795.1). Lineage (NCBI taxonomy): Eukaryota > Viridiplantae > Streptophyta > Magnoliopsida > Asparagales > Iridaceae > Iris > Iris macrosiphon. The sequence goes on along the minus strand of JAYESA010000017.1, from coordinate 79,180,147 downwards.
GAGAGCGATATTCACAACAATTTTGAATGATTGATAAAAAGCAACAAGTTACAGTTGTCTGACATCAAACTACCAAATAAGGTTGGTAAAATAGATGACCCAAAGTACTGCTTATACCATCAGTATGTACATCATCCTACCACGGCTTTATTATGTCTTGAAAAGGAAAAAAATCCAACAGTTGATAGATGTTAAAGCTACCACCCTTCATAATGAGGAGAATACGGTCACCGCTAATATGGTGTCTCTTCAATTCGATAATTTTCTAGCACAAGAAATCTCAAACGGTGTCATCCAAATACCTTAAACTACGATAAAAGTGGTAAATCTTCCTCCTCCTTAAAGTCAAACAAAGGGGTAGGTGCCACTTATCATAGATCATGGCGATATTATGTGGATTCATCCAGACTTGTTACCAGATAGGTACTAGGGAGTAGCATCTTCTGTAACCTCTGTATCCTAAAATTCTAGCTTAAATGTTATTTTTAGGTTAATTTGGGGCTAGTGAGATTTTTCCATAATTTTTAGTTAATTAAAAACTAGAACACTAATTTTCTATGACTTTCAAGAATTTATTTTAGGTTCAAACTTAATTTAAAATATTCCAAACTTTTATTTTAGGTTCTAAATAATCAAATATATTTTCTAGAATTTTTTGGGAATTTTCTGATAATTTTTACATTTATTTTTAGTTAATTAGGGAAAACTGATTAAAAACTAATTTTTGAAAAAAAAACCAATAATAATTAATATTCTGCCCAATCAGCCAACAGGGGGCCCATCCGTCAGCCTCCTATAGCGAACTGGGCGGGGCCCGCCTGTCAGCGACCATGGGGTGGGTGCGGGTGCAGCTCAGCCGAGCTGAGCCGAGCCGAGTCCGAGTTTGACTCAGACTCAACTGAGCCAAGCCGGGTCAAACCCGGACCGTCCAATTTGGGCGGGGCTGCATGGATGCACGCCATGTGGCAGATTACCGAGCCGCGGCTGCCCTCTTTCCTCTCTATATATGAGTTATTTAGGAAATCTAGGGATTTTGTTTGAGCCAAATTTTGGAGAATTGTCATCTAGGGTTCCTTCATCTTCCAGAAGCTATTGCGCATAGCTCCTTACTCCAAACGAGGCCCTGTTTCTTATAATAGAACCATATTGAGGTTAGCTTTCTGAATATATAAATTGTTTTACGAAATTATAAGTATTAAATTCTGAGAAATTCGTAGAGCATAGCATGTCCGAAAATAGATGTGTCTCAGTGTTTTTGCAATTTCGGGAGAACCAGGGATCAGAATCATGAACCGTTTAATGTTTCGGAAATTTAATGATGAGATCATTGAAATATGTTTTTTCCAGATTTTATTTCGAAGTATTTCTATACTGTTAATTCTGTAGAACTTCTAGGTTAGAAATTAACCACCGTTGCACAATACAAAATTTGTATGTGCAAAAATTTTCAAACGAATTTGAATTCGGACGAGCCATAAATTCCAGCATATTTTTGATGCTGAAATCTACAGGAATTCATGCATGAAAGTTGAGTTTGTGTCAGTTGACTTTTTGGTCAACAGATCGCCTCGATTTGCGTGCCACGAGTCTCGAGTTGATAAATTTTAATTCTTTTGTACAAAAATTAGAAATTAACCTAAAAATCAGAATAATAAGATTAAAATAGGATTTTAGAGTAATTATTATAGAATTAAATAAATGAAAATAAATTATCTTTTGACATGGTAAATTATAATACATAGGTTATTTGGACTATGACTTGAATTCTGTTTCATACCAGCAAAGGACCACAGGCGAGTACATTCTCTGATAGTTTCTTATCTATGATATCCTCTATGTTCATTGTATTTAGTGTAAATATCTATTTTTCTTGACACGATAGTAACACGGATTGGTATATCCGGATCTCGTCATGAGATGTTATTCCTTATATATGGTGTATCGTGTACAAGTCTTGTTTCATTGGTTATCTTGTGCATGTACAGACATTGATTCTCGAGGAGACTTGCTACCTTCTTAGAGAATCCAGTACCATAGCGTATCATGGTTGGATCTACTGTACCAGTCGGGGGTGGAGAGTATTTTAGTGTAGATATGTGATCATACCCTTCATGTACAAGTCTTGTTCTCATGTTAGTGTTGGTCATACACCGCACGTATGACTAGCCAGGCCCGTACTCGTGTATAAGTTCCCAAGCCGGTCACATGTTAAAGCTAGTACTCACATACTTAGTCATAGTATTCTTGTTCATTGACATATTGTTCCTTCCCGCATTTATTTATAATATTTCTAGTATTTTCTTTATTGTGTATCTCTTGTACATATATATGCATCTTGTATATTTCCATCTATTTACTGCTACATAGTTTATATCATTGATGTAGGACTGCTGTTAGAGATGTACTTTTCTCCATCCTGACTGGAAATATTTTTCTAGACTACGCCTTAGAGGACGGGTGTCTGACATTTTATGGACCACATGGAGAGTAGCTGCTAACTTGGACCTTGTAGCTAGGTGTGATTCCGGGAGGTCTAGCCGGGATCAATATTTATTTAGTTAGTTTCTATTAGCAGTTTATGGTACCAAATTTATCTCCGGCATACTTTGTTGAGAATTGGATATTATTATTGAGTTAGATTATTCTATTTAGACTTGTGTTGCAATTTGGTTTATTTATTTTTTTGATATCTTATCTTGCTTTAGCTATGTGATTGAGTATTGTTCATATTATATTGTGCTATCTGTGACTCCTTATGGAGTTGGATGCTCGTGTGAGAATGATTATATAGCATTGTGACCTAGACAGAGTTTTATCGCCGATATTGCGGCGTAGGCTGGACCTACCCACGCACTCGTGCCCCTATACTGGGTGCGGTCGTGACACGTTTTTAGTGGTGGCCCATGCAGGTCAAACTTCACAAGTTGTGCGATATCGTGGTAGTGCAACAACTTAGTTGTACTACTGCGTGCCTGCGATAGGATCTAGGATATAGTATACTAGGATGAGGGCGGATACTCAATCGCAACTAAGAATATTTTCAATCTATCTGTCTTGTTATCTCTTCCTTCTGTTCATTTTCTCGTCTTTTGATTGATTTCTTAGTATCGTAGCTTATATCAGTGATTTTTGCTAGAATATAGTTAGTAATACACCCTGACAGAGACTACAATACCATGACAAAACAGACCATAAACTATATTTTTTTTTCTAGATTGCATGTTGTATGACTGTAGGTAGGATTTTTTCTAAGACTCTTATTGTTGGGGGTTTGACCGTAGTGAAGAGTAGTGAAAAGTTTATGACTTGACAAAGAGAGACAAGGTGCCTTAAATTTCGAGGATAACCATTAATGAAGAGTTGAGAACTTAATATGGTAGAATTGATGATTTGTTAAAATTATAGATTTTATGAAGATTAGGATATGATTGAAACTGTCATTAAAATATGAGAAATTTAAGAAGATTATCATTATATTTATTTGACTGCAAGATATAAATTTAAGATTTAAATTGAATACAATATTTGAAGACTTTATAATTATTACATTGATAAGTGTTGTGTGGAAAAAGAATAGAGGAGTAAATCATTAATAGATTAGTGTTTGAATTCAAATTTTGGGATGAGACTTTAGATTTTATAAATATACACAGATTGAATTTAAATTAGAGGATTGGATATTAATTTTTTTGAGTGTTTCGTTATTAACTTAAAATTTTGAAGGAGATTGTAATAAGAATGGAATTTGATTTTTTATTTCAAGGATTTTCAGGAATATGATATTTTGAAAATTTTGTAAAATAACAAAGTGGATTTACTTCATGATTATTTGGTTTGATGAATTTAATTTTGATGGTAATAAATAAATAAATAAAATAATTAAGGATTTTAAATTTTAAGGACGATTTTTTTTTAAGGTGGGTAGACTTGTAACCTCCGTATCTTGAAATTCTAGCTTAAATATTATTTTTAGGTTAATTTGGGGCTAGTGGAATTTTTCCATAATTTTTAGTTAATTAAAAACTAGTAACACTAATTTTTTAGGACTTTCAAGAATTTATTTTAGGTTCAAAATTAATTAAAAATATCCCAAACTTTTATTTTAGGTTCTAAATAATCAAATATATTTTCTAGAATTTTTTGGGAATTTTCTGATTATTTTTAGCATTTATTTTTAGTTAATTAGGGAAAAATCAATTAAAAACTAATTTCTGAAAAAGAAAACCAATAATAATTAGTATTCTGCCCAGTCAGCCAACAGGGGGCCCACCCGTCAGCCTCCCGCAGTGAACTGGGCAGGCCCGCCTGTCAGCGACCGTAGGGTGGGTGCGGGTGCAGCTCAGCCGAGCAGAGCCGAGTCGAGTCCGAGTTCGACTCGGACTCATCTGAGCCAAGCCGGGTCAAACCCGGACCGTCCGATTTGAGCGGGGCTGGTTGGATGCATGCCACATGGCAGATTCGCGAGCCGCGGCTGTCCTCTCTCCTCTCTATATATGAGTTATTTAGGAATTCTAGGGTTTTTCTTTGAGCCAAAATTTAGAGAATTGTCATCTAGGGTTCCTTCATCTTCCAGAAGCCATTGCTTATAGCTCCAGACTCCAAATGAGGCCCAGATTCTTGCATTAGAACTGTATTGAGGTTAGGTTTCTGAATATATAAATTTTTTTATGAAATTATGAGTATTAAATTCTGGAAAATTTGTAGAGCACATCATGTCCGAAAATAGATGTGTCTCAGTGTTTTCACGATTCCGGGAGAACCAGGGATCAGACTCATGAACTGTTTAATGTTTCAGAAAGCTAATGATGAGATCATTGACATATGTTTTTCCCAGAATTTATTTCGAATTATTTATATACTATTAATTCTGTAGAACTTCTATGTTAGAAATTAACCACCGTTGCACAATACAAAATTTGTATGTGCAATAATTTCTAAACGAATTTGAATTCAGACAAGCCATAAATTCTAGCATATTTTTGATGCTAAAATCTACAGGAAATCATGCATGAAAGTTGAGTTTATGTTGGTTGACTTTTTGGTCAACAGACCGCCTCGATTTGTGCGCCATGAGTCTCTAGTTGATAAAATTCAGTTCCTTCGGACAAAATTTACGAATTAACCTAAAAAATCAGAATAATAAGATTAAAATAGGATTTTAGAGTAATTATTCCAGAATTAAATAAATTAAAATAAATTATCTTTTGACATGGTAAAATTGTAATATATAGGCTATTTGGACTGTGGCTTGGATTCTGTTTCATATCAGCAAAGGACCACAGGCGAGTACATTCTCTAATAGTTTCTTATCTATGATATCCTCTATGTTCATTGTATTTAGTGTAAATATCCATATTTTTTGACACGATGGTTACACGGATTGGTATATCCAGATCTCGTCATGAGATGTTATTCCTTGTATATTGTGGATCGTGTACAACTCTTATTTCATTAGTTATCTTGTGCATGTACAGACACTGATTCTCGAGGAGACTTGCTACCTTCTTAGAGAATCTCGTGCCATAGCATACCATGGTTGGATCTACTATACCAGTCGGGGGTGGAGAGTATTTTAGTGTAGATATGTGATCATACCCTTCATGTACAAGTCTTGTTCTCATGTTAGTATTGGTCATACACCGCATGTATGACTAGCCAGGCCCGTACTCGTGTACAAGTTCCCAAGCCGGTCATATGTTAAAGCTTGTACTCACACACTTAGTCATAGTATTCTTGTTCATTGACATATTGTTCCTTCCCGTATTTATTTACAGTATTTCTAATATTTCCTTCATTGTGTATCTCTTGTACATATATATGTATCTTGTATATTTCCATCTATTTACTGCTACATAGTTTTTATCATTGATGTAGAACTGCTGTTAGAGATGTACTTTGCTCCATCCTGACTGGAAATATTTTTCTAGACTACGCCTTAGAGGACGGGTGTCCGACATTTTCTGGACCACAGGAAGAGTAGCTGCTGACTTGAACCATGCAGCCAGGTGTGATTCCGGAAGGTCTAGCCGGGATCAATAGTTATTTAGTTAGTTTCTATTAGCAGTTTATGGTACTGGATTTGTCTCCGGCATACTTTTTTGAGACTTGGATATTATTGTCGAGTTAGATTATTCTATTTAGACTTGTGTTGCAATTGGTTTATTTATTTCTTCGATATCTTATTGTGCTTTAGCTATGTGATTGAGTATTGTTCATATTATATTGTGCTATCTGTGACTCCTTATGGAGTTGGATGCTCGTGTGAGAATGATTAGATAGCATTGTGATCTAGACAGCGTTCTACCGTCGATGCTACGGTGTAGGCTGGACGTACCCACGCACTCGTGCCCCTATACCGGGTGCGGGTCGTGACATCTTCCAATTCAAAATCCAAGAAGGGAAAGAAGTATAAATCATGCATTATGATTTTTTTAGATCATCACTCAGATAAAGATCAAGATCAACATTAAGATGATGTATCTCTCGAAAGAAGATTTCAAAATCTGAACATTACCCCACCAAGTTTTCCTCGCAAGCTTTACTTGACATACCGATAATGGTCCATGATAGTGTTCTGCTATATAGGTCACAACAAATATTTATTTCTTATGAAGGTGTTCACAAGCTTTACTTGACATACCGACAATGGTTCATGATTGGCAGTATTCTGCTGTATGGGCACAACAAATCTTTATTTCTTATGAAGGTGTTCCTACACAAATTTCTTCTCCTTCTGATACAACAAGTAGAGCATCGAACTTAACTCAAATGTTTGAGGAGGATCGACTCCAATTTTATAAATACAGCTGACAAGCTATATGCTTGATGCAAAATATGGGGTATGACTTCCATAAAGCTGAAGGTTTAAACTTTGGCAAAGACCAACGTATTCCTCTAAAACTCAAAGGACAGTCTAACAATTCTCATAGTGGATTGGGTTACGATAAAAGTAGCCCACAGACTCGCTCCAAACAGAGGCATGATAAAAAGAAACTCAAGTATTGTAATATGGCGCTTCTTTCTCCGATGATTAAAGAAGAAGCCATGACTAGTATCAGGTTTGGCAAAGATTATCATAAAACTTATGAATCTGTCCTGAAAGATGTTCTTGACACTCTTCCTATTTGTCAACTCCTGTTGCTCCGATCACAACCGAACCTGGTCCTTCGAAGCCAACAACGGCACAGAAAGAAAAGCAAAAGAAAGTATGCTTTGACAAATCCTTGAAGAAGAATGTACCCAAGGACTTGAAAAGCCTTATAATTTTGACATATTGGAACAACTTGCCATTATCCTAGCCCAAGTTTCCATATTCGAGTTACTTCGTTTGTCGAAAGAGAGTCATGAAGCTTTGAGTGAAGCTCTGATACATGGAGACTCATTCTTAGCTCAACTAAAGACTCCTGATGAAGAGCCATTAGCGTGTCCTCAATGCCATAGCGTGATCGAGAAGATTCCTAACATCACACTAACGTAAGATGATAAGCTACTCAAAGATAACCAACATGACTGGCCTCTGTATTACATCAAATCTATCATGGTAAACTGGATTCACATCGACCCTGGTTCTTCACTCGGCATCATTCCTAAAAGCATACTGAGAGGATTGAAGATACTAATGCATAGCCTGTCTGCTACTAGCACTACCATTCTAGGCTTAAACGCTGGAAGGAACAAATCGCTGAGAAATATATGCCTAAATATTCAGATAGGCGATCTACGTACTAAAGTAACATGCTATGTGAGTGACTCTGACGTATCCTACAATATTTTGCTGGGACGACCATGGATGCACGAGCATAAAATTGTACCCTCCACTCTACCTCAATGCTTCAAATATATGAACAGTAGGGGAGAAGTCAAAACAGAGGTGGCTAACCTTAATCCATTCAAAAGTGTCGAAGCTTATTTCATTGACTCTGCACTCTATACACCCGCGTATATGAAAGAAGAAGCTAACCACGATAGTGATGGAGATGAAGGTACCCCAAAAGAAGAGCCTTTGATAATATGATTCAAAGGACGTACTAATCGTCCAAATCCTTCGAAGTCTCTTGATATCAATCTACATAAATTATCTCCATTGGTCATCAACCTTCGATGCAATAAATATCCAACACTGGAGAATGAGCCCCTTGTTATTGAGCTTTGTAGTAACAAGCAACCAAGATCAGTGAATTAACCCTTACTCATCAATCTTGCCAAGCCTCCTGTCAAGGCTGAAGATTCTATTGAGTATGTGGAAGATGAAGAAATCTTGTATTTCATGAATAAAGAAGATACTACTTCGCACTACGTTGATGTTGAACCCTTTGCTGAGAAATTCTTGGAGGCTCTTCATTTTCATGAACCTCTGTCTATATCAGTGGCAACTCCATTTCAATATAGTTCATTATATGAACAATATGAGGATACATACTTCATAGTCCCACCAAGACAAGACAAGCAACGTCAAATAATTTTTGGCAAGGATAGAAACAAAAGAGGTATGCAAATTAATGATTCTTATGAGGATATTGGAAAGATACAACCGTATCGTTACAACCAACCAGCTAAGAACATTATGGAAAGGATGGGCTACAACTTGAAATTTGGGTTGGGACTAAATTATGGAAAAGATATACGGACTCCTATACGTCACTGCTCTCCAAAAGGCAAGCCAAAAATATACTACCAACGGATTAGTCATGGTTTGTGATATATTACACCACCAACAAGTCCTAAAAATTTAGAATCAAAAGAAGAGAGATATTCTCATTCCTCTGACTCATCATTGTGGGATTCTGACAAAAGCATGGGTGATGTTTTCAAATAGACTTTCTCTGTAAATATAGTGTCAACTGCCCCAGATGATAAAGATGTTGAACTATTAGAACCATTCGAGAACGATCCATGGGAACAAAAAATTGATACTCAATTAGAGCTTTAGTTTGAGCAATGTGAACCACCTACAGAGGATGAAATAGTCCAAATTAATGTAGGAGAAGAATCTTTCCTAAGACCAATCTTTATTAGCAAGAGTATTCCTGAAGAAGATCAATACGCTTTATTCTAGCTAATAAAGGAGTATATCGATGTCTTCGCCGGAAGTTACAAGGATATGCTTGGCCTAGATCCTCAAATAGACATACATAAGCTCAATATTCTTCCGAATGCTAAACCGCTAATACAACAACAATGGAAATTCCGTCCGGATATGATGGATACAATTGAAGCAAAAGTCAAGAAACTCATAGCGTGTGGCTTCGTTCGAGAAAAGCAACATCCAAACTGGGTAGCCAATATCGTTTCAGTCATGAAGAAAAATAGAAAGGTCCAGGTCTACGGAGATTATCGAGATCTGAACTTGGCCTATCCAAAATATGAATTTCCTTTTCCTATCACAGGCATCTTGATCAACAATACATGCAGATTTGAACATATGTCCTTCATGGATGGGTTCTCTAGATAAAATCAAATTAAGATGTCACATGATGACAAAAAACATACTTCTTTTTGTACACCATTGGAAGTTTACTATTATACAGTCATGCCCTTCGGCTTAAAGAATACGGGTGCAATGGATCAATGAGCCATGAGTACAATTTTTTAGAATTATTTACGAAAATAGTAGAATGCTACGTGGATGATATTGTTGTCAAAATTTGTCTTAAAGATGATCACCTTCAAGATTAGAAGATTGTGTTCGAATTGATGCGCTATCACCAATTGAAGATGAATCCAACTAAATTTTTTCTAGGAGTCTCTAGTAGCAAGTTCCTCGAATTTTTTAACCTCCATACGTATTCATATTGATCCCGATAAAATTAAAGCTATCCTCGAAATGCAGCCTCCATGTAATCTCAAAGAACTTCGTGGTCTATAAGGCCGTTTGATATACATTAGAAGATTCATCTCTAATCTCTCAGGATGATGCTGATCCTTCACTTAGTTAATAAAGAAATATGTATCCTTTGTCTGGAATGGAGCATGTTAATAAGCGTTCGACGACATGAACCAATATTTAACAAATCTGCCAGTTCTGGTGTCTTGAATCGCATGAAAACCCTTTTTTTGTATGTTCGAGCAATAGATCACTCCCTAGGAGATCTTCTTGCACAGAAGAGTAATGAAGGCCATGAACAAGCAATATATTATCTTAGTCGCATGATGGTCGACGGTAAACATTGATACAATTTGGTGGAAAAAGAATGCTTTACCTTGATGTTTGCTGTTCAGAAAATATGATATTACGTGTCAGGTCAAACTATTCATGTCATATTCAGAGTGAATCTCCTTCGGGTATTGATGACCAAGCCAAGCACACTCAATTCCCGTTTAGCCACATGGACAATGTTGCTATCACCTTATGACATGGTATATGTCCCACAAAAAGCAATGAAGGGTCAAGCGCTAGTTGACTTCCTGGAAGCTCATCATATACCAAAAACATCCAAACTGCATGATAACATCTTAGATGAAGTCTTAGAGTTCCATGGGAGATGACACTTGGCAACTATTCCTTAATTGCGCATCAAGAATAGGAACCAAAGGCAATATAGTAGCTGTAGTTGTCGTAGTCCAAGTATCTCCTAAAAAACTACTTATTAATTGAATATTCTTCCAGTGAACCATGTTCCAATAATGTGGCAGAATACAATTCTCTACTCATTGGTCTCCAATTAGGTAACAAATTGGACATAAAATATCTTGAAGCCTATGGAGATTCCAAGCTGATAGTCAATCAGATCAGGGGAGAGTACGAGGTTCGATATGAAGACCTCATCCCTTATCATCCAGAGGAAATTGAAATGGCTTTTACTCTCAAAGAATTCTTCATCGAGCTTGTACCTCAGTTACAGAATACGTAAGCAGATGCTTTAGTCGGCTTAGCAGCATCATTGGCCATTCTCCTAAAGAGAAGACACTCAATTATGCTAACATGACGAGAATTATTTTGTAAAAAAACTTGCACATTGAATAAAGTTATGTCATAAAGTTAACTTCTATGGATAAAGATTGGAGAGACCATTTTATAGACAACGCTGCTTATGAGACCACTTCTATTAAAATACGTTCACTCTGATTCTACTATGATGCCTCATCCAAAATATTATACCATCGTTCTTATGAGGGATTGCTGCTACGTTGTCTTTTCGAGTTTTTCATTGCTTGGGGTATACTCCTCATAGGGTACTTTGTCCCAAGAAAGTTTTGAGACAACATATATTTCATGCAAAGTTAGTCTCATTTTGCTGCCAGATATAAAGAAAGTCCCCATGCGACAATTATATAATTCTATCAGGGCAATGAAGAAGGGCCTATTCATCTTTAGCCCATAACATGTACCCCTCACAGCAAAAAATAAGTTGACTTCTCTAAGCTCTCACTTATACTTCTTCAGATTCCACAAGGTCAAACGACACCAGGAAGGGCTGTAATATGCCCATCTAAGAGTCCGCAACTGTCCAGGGGGATAAGAACCCTTCTTGGTAACTTCATGAAAGTGTCCATCGCATATACACTAAGATTCAGCCCTAGGTCATTTCCAACAACGCCGGATTTTAGTCCAAGCAAAGAATACGAGGGTGACTTATTTTAATTGAAAAAGACCCCATTGTTCTTTCCGGTCCCACATCGGACCTGGGCAATATGCGCCCCTTTCTTCTCAAGTGTCAAGTTCCAGCCTATTTACCGTGAATTCATTATTACTCTCAATTTTGACAAGGGTAAATTATTGGCACATCCTTTCTCAGTCAACATGATTTTGATAGTTAACTAAACCATGCATTGATATGCCACGATCTGAAGACTCAACACTGTTGTTATATGTCGTATGTACTGCATCTTTCAAATATAATCTTTTATTTATTGAGTCTACGATTGATGTAAGCTGTGTCACACTAGAAAATCAAAGTACCTATAACTAGATACCCAGTCTACTCAAATAAACTATCGAACCTATCCACCAAATCAGGCTACATTCATTAACAAAGTCTACCATACTTAAAAACCAAACTCTAACCGAATTAATACCAAACTCGGACCAAAATTGATTACTACTTTGGTATGAAATCATTATAGTAGTAATACCCCTAATTTTCTGGCCCAACGTTCAAAAATTTGAATTAAACCCTATCCGAATTCTGACTAAATTTTGTTTGTCAATACACTATAAATAGGATTAGATTTCTATATTCCTACTCACGCATCTTCTTTTAAACCTTCTATTCTATTATGAGAAAACACCTGAGCCTTAACTTTCTCATCTTTAAGAGTAACTCCATAGCCTTCCTAGTGCCAAGTGCGGTCTCGATATAGAAGTCTACAGAGTTATAAAGAGCTTGGCTTCATCACTTTTTCTCACTCTCTCTAGCTATGAAGTTGCGAGACTTCAGATCAAATCTCGTGGTGTAAATAAGTGGCAAGCCTTCAGATCAAAGCTTATGATTCACTATTGGTGATTATAGTGGATAAAACTCTGAGCTTGAGTTCTCGGGACTGGACTAGTCCCCTCAGAGAAAAACTAGTATACATTTTGGTGTTTGTGTTTGCTTTCTCTCTCTACTTTGCTGCTTTACTTCACTGTCTTTATATATATTATTAATTAGCAATTGCCTTCATTTTGATATTTCAAAATTGGGTAGATTATTCCGCTGCACTCTATTCACCCCCCTCTCGAGTTGTTTTACGGTCCTTAATTGGTATCAAAGCTAGTTCTCTTGATATTTGGCTTAACATCCTAAGAGACTTATGAAAACTGTTAGATCTATCCATACCAATAATAGAGTAGGCTAGTCCATAAATAGGTTACCCTTATTTGATAGTACTAACTATACTTACTGGAAGACACGTATGAGTTTCAACCTAAAGTCACTTAATTTTGACCTTTAGGCTATAGTAGTAGAAAGATACAAGAAGCCACCTAGAATAGTCGTAGATGGCAACTTTGTAGAGAAGCCTCAAGATAAGTACACAGACACCAGAAAGAAATAAGCTAGCCTTGATGCTAAAGCTATTAACGCTCTATTGTGCTGTTGACAGAACTGAATTTAACAGGGTCTCCACTTGCGAAACTTTACACGAAGTATGTAAACTTCTTGAGGTCACTCATGAAGGAACCTCTCAAGTGAAGGAATAAAAACTAATTCGTCTAACACAGGAGTATGAAGCATTCGAGATAAAGCAGAATAAGACAATCAATCAAATATTCATGAGATTCCTTGACATCGTCAACTCTCTATTATCACTTGGTAGTAAGTACACCAATCACGAGAAGATTTGCAAAGTACTCAGGGGACTCACCAAGAATTGGAATCCCAAGGCCACTGCAATCATAGAAGGGAATGATCTCACTATGATGACCCTCGAGACGTTCTTGGGCAAGTTGATGACTCACGAGCTAGATCTCAAGAAATTTGAAGAACCCACTCCCAAAGAGAAGAAGATTTCACTTAAGGCATATCACAAAATATCATCAAATATAACTCCGACGACGATAAGTCTCAAGATGAGAAAATTGCCATGATCACTAGGAACTTCAGAAAATTTCTAAAGCTTGAGAGATCAAAGAAGAAGGAGCTTACTGATAATAGTGATGGAGAGCCTATATGCTATAACTGTAAGAAGATTAGGCATATAAAGAAAGATTGTCCAACCCTAAGAAAAGAAAATTTCCACAATCACTCATCAAGAAGAACATCATCACAGAAATATGCAAATACTAGTATCAGGCACAAAAGCGAATCTAGTGAATCCGAAGAAGTGAATCCTCGAGAAGCAGCAAACCTATGCTTAATGGCGTTAGCTGATCAGGTAATGGATAAAAACTCTTATGATAATTTTACTTTTGATGAACTAGGTAATGACACTACTACATTTTTTTAGGAAAGGGTATTTTAGTAATTTCCTATTTAGTTAATTATTGTGCTTGATAAATAATTATTTTTTGTATTATTTAATTATTTTTAGATGTTAACTAATTAATTTGGACTTGTATTAGTGGACCTAACTAGTTTAGTTTGGACCCATGGACCAACATGAATTAATTAGTTAGACTTAGCCCATTTAGAAAGCCCATTGTTAAGGAGATGGATTAAATTAATTAAATTATTCGACTAGAAGCTTTCTTCCTTAATTATTTCTTCATGAGAGACCCCAAGGGGTACAATGGACATTACATGATTACTTGAGGGAGAGAAATAGGGGCCGTCCTATATAAGTAGAGGGGTACTCTGCTTCTTTCCTGACTGGATATATTTTTCCAGATGACACTGAGGAGTGGTATCCTACCGATTATGGACCCCAGGATGTTATTGGTTTAGATTCTGAGACCCTGGCTTTGGAGGGACTTATCCCAACTGAGACAGTTGACCTAGGAGTTGTAGCTTCGTAGTATTCTTTAGTACTGGATTTATCTCCAGCTTATTTCTGTATTTCTTCTGACTCATTGATGTATTATTTTAGACTCATGAGTTGTATTGTGACTATTCTATTCTTTATCTGATTCATGTTCATTTCTATCTTAATTCTGTGATTGAGTATATTATTATTTTGGTGGTTCATTATATTGTTAGATAGATTATCTAGACAGTGTTCTACCGTCGATTCTGCGACGTAGGTTGGGCGTTGTTTCCGACTTGTTCCCTTACACCGGGTGCTGGTCGTGACACATTTTTGGTGGTGGCCCATGCAGGTCTAGCTTCGCAAGTTATATGATATCGTGGTAGTGCGATGATTTAGTCGTACTACTGCGAGCCTGCGATAGGATATAGGAAATAGGTTAAGATACTCAATCACATCTAGGAAAATTCTTTTGATTCAACGATTCTCCTTTAATATTGATACTTGATCACTTAAACTGTCCTTTCCTTGAATTTCTTATATCTTGTGCCATATTGATTCTTTCTTTCGCTTCGTCTCTGGATGCCGTTTAAGACTAGATCACAGCAGGGGAGAGCAGCTTCTGAGAGGGCCTGCACCAGTCACTTCTTCGGTGATTGGAGTGTCAGCTGCTTTAGGAGGTCCACCACCTACTCAGAGGACTGTGCCAGCTGTATCTGAGGGTCTTTCACCTCCACCTCCTGTGCCAGCAGAGGCGTCATAAATGTTTACACTATTTCGTGAGATGCTCGAGCCACAGAGGGCTCAATCAGAGTCACATAAGAGGCAGACCGACATTCTACGGCAGGGCATCGAGAGTGCTCATCAGCTTGCTCGTGTTGTAGTCGAGAGAGGAGTTTTGATCTAGCAGTAGGATATTCCTCAAGTTGCTCAGCTTCGGCCAGGCAACATTCAGAACTTCAAGAAATTGGAGCCTAGGGTTTTCAAGGGGACGGAGGGCATCGTCTATGCTGATGATTGGCTCGAGGACATTGAGCGTCTCATGAGGGTATCCCGTCTTTCTAAGGATCTAAAGGTTGAGGCGGTAGGACTTCAACTGTTCGACGTCGCTCGTACTTGGTTCAGGAATGAGCCAGTTCTGGTTGACGCAAGACAATCTTGGGAGGTATTCAAGGACCTTTTCAAGAAGAAGTTTTTTGCCCGGGCAGACAGGCTAGACTTGGGGAGACAGTTTGAGAGTCTCATTCAGGGGAGCATGTCTGTGAAGGATTATGCTGCAGAGTTCGTTAGGTTGAGCCGATTTACAGAGTATCTGGTGAGAGAGCCGGAGGTTCGAGCTATTCGTTTCCCTGAGGGTCTAAACTGGGAAGTGAAGATTCTCATTCTGTCTTTTTATAAGACATACTCGGAGATACTTGCGGAGGCACGCAAGGTTTGGCGGGAGTTGGGTTTGAAACCCAAGAGAGACTGTAATTATTTTCTGGGGGCCAACGGCAGTGCAGTATCTGCCAAACTTCCTCATTTCAAGTCCAGACCTTTCCAGCAGCCACAACACAACCAGACTCCAGCTAGAGCACCTTTTTATCAGGCACCTCAGCAGCAGAGACAGTTACAGCAAGCTCCATGCAACTACTGCAAGAAGCCCAGCTATATTTGGGAAGTTTGCAGGAGAAGGCTAGGAGTTTGTTTGTATTATGGTACTGAAGGGCATCAATCGAGGGAGTGTCCTTGTCGTACAGTTCAGGGAGCAGCTTCAGCTCCGAGGGCACAGACGAGACCACCTGCAGCACAGCCGAGGGGACCGCTTCCGACACAGCAGCAGCATTTTGTCCAGCATCGACAGTAGGGAGGTGCTCGGCAGGGACGAGCGTTTGCTATGACGGTCGAGGAGGATGAACCCACCGGAGATGTCATCGCAGGTTCTGTTCTTCATGATTCTATTCCAGCTTTAGCTTTGTTTGATAGTAGTGCTTCCCATAGTTTTGTATCTGTTTCTTTTGCTCTAAAGCATAGTTTGGTAGCTGAGTCTTTGTTTAGGACTTTTAAGATCATGACCAGGGGAGGCATTATCCTGGTTAATGATATTTGCAAGGATCGGAGAGTTACTTTGGGAGGCCGGGAGTTGAGTGCGTGTCTACTTGTAATGCCACTTTCGAGCTATGACATTATACTCGAAATGGATTAGTTGAGTAGGCACCGTACTAGCATAGATTATAGAGGAGGTAGAGTTTTGTTTGGTCCTCCAGGAGAGCCAGAGTTCAAGTTTGCTAGAGGAGCTGCAGATCAGGGAGAAGGCATTATTTGTGGAGCAATGGTGGAAGGCAAGGAGTTACCGCATCCATTGATAGCAGAGTTCTTGGATGTGTTTCCTGAGGAATTGCCAGGATTGTCGCCAGATCGAGATATTGAATTTTCTATAGACTTGGTGCCAGGTGCAGAACCAATTTCACAGTATGTCTATAGAGTAAACAACAACGAGCTAGTAGAGTTGAAGAAGCAGGTGGACGAATTGCAGGATAAGGGGTTTATCAGATCGAGTTCTTCACCATGGGGAGCCCCGATATTGTTTGTACCGAAAAAGGATGGATCGGTGTGCATGTGCATTGATTACAGGACTTTGAATAATCTCACTATCAAGAATAAGTATCCTTTGCCACGGATTGATGATCTATTTGATCAGTTGAGTGGAGCCAAGGTGTTTTCTAAGATAAATTTAAGATCAGGCTACCATCAGGTGAAGGTGAAGCCGGAGGACATATCGAAGACTGCTTTTAGAACTCGGTATGGTTATTACGAGTTTATGGTGATGCCGTTTGGTTTGACTAATGCACCACCAGTATTTATGAACTTGATGAACAAGGTGTTCCACCAGTACCTTGACAAGTTCGTGGTGGTGTTCATCGACGACATACTCATATACTCGAGGATACCGGAGGAGCATGAGGTGCATTTGAGGATTGTGTTGGATGTGTTGAGGAAGGAGAAGTTGTATGGGAAGTTGTCCAAGTGTGAGTTTTTCCTGGACAAGGTTGAATTCTTGGTGCATGTTGTGACTGGTGATGGTATTTCCGTGGATCCGAAGAAGATTTCAGCAGTAGAATCTTGGAGGACTCCGAGTTCGGTAGCAGAGATCAGGAGTTTCTTGGGATTGGCAGGCTACTACAAGAATTTTGTGCAAGATTTTTTGAGGATTGCCGAGCCGATGACCATACTCACAAGGAAGGATGTAGAGTTTGTTTGGACGGAGGATTGGCAGGTTGCTTTTGAGGAGCTAAAGAAGAGGTTGACGTCTGCTCCTATTTTGACATTGCCATCAGGTTCCGGAGGTTTCACTATTTATAGTGATGCATCGGGGAAGGGTTTAGGTTGTGTTCTTCAACAGCATGGGAAAGTGATTGCCTATGCATCTAGGCAATTGCGTCCTCATGAAAAGAACTATCCTACCCATGATTTGGAGTTGGCAGCAGTCATCTTCGCTCTGAAGTTGTGGAAACATTATTTGTACGGAGAGCGTGTGGAGATCTTCACAGACCACAAAAGCTTGAAGTAAGTTTTCACGCAGAAGGACTTGAACATGAGGCAGCCTCGGTGGTTGGAACTGATGAAGGATTTTGATATCTCTTTGCAATATCATCCTGGGAAAGCTAATATAGTTGCCGATGCTTTGAGAAGGTATCTGGTTGCTATGTTCTTGACGCAGGATCGATATTTATTGAAGGACTTGGAGAGCTTGGGCATTGAGGTGATTGTTCCTGGTGGTGCTATGTAGATATGGGGATTGCAAATACATTCAGATTTGATGGACAAGATCAAGGCAGCACAGTATGAGGATGTATCTTTGAAGAGTATCAGAGCTCAGGTGAGAGCAGGATCGGAGGATGATTTCATTATTGCTGAGTATGGATCTTTGAGGCATAGCGATAGATTGTGTGTGCCTAGTAGGGAGCTGCACGAGGAGGTATTGTAGAAAGCGCATCGCTCTCAGTATTCCATGCATCCAGGTGCTAACAAGATGTATCGGGATATGCGAGAGAGTGTGTGGTGCTATGGCATGAAGAGGAAAGTGGCACAGTTTGTATCCAGATGCTTAGTGTGCCAGCAAGTAAAAGCCGAGAGGTAGAGGCCAGGAGGTTTACTTCAGCCATTACCCATTCCAGAGTGGAAGTGGGAATACATTACTATGGATTTTGTGTCCGGACTTCCATGATCTCCAGGAGCGAAAGACGCGATTTGGGTCATCATTGATTGGTTGACCAAGTCGGCCCACTTCTTGCTTTACAAGGTGGGATTGTCTACGGAGAAGCTGGCAGAGATTTATGTGAGGCAGATCGTTAGGATACATGGAGTTCCCGTCAGCATAGTCTCGAATCGGGATAGTCGTTTCACTTATCATTTCTGGAGGAGTTTGCAGGAGAGTTTGGGTACTCAGCTCAAATTCAGTACTACATATCATCCCCAGACAGATGGGCAGTCAGAGAGGACTATTCAGACTCTCGAGGATATGTTGCGCACTTGTGTACTAGATTTTGGGGGTTCTTGGGAGGACCATCTCCATTTGGTAGAGTTTGCTTACAACAACAGTTACTAGGCCAGTATAGAGATGTCACCTTTTGAAGCTCTGTACGATCGGAGATGTCGTACTCCTTTGTCTTGGGACGATATCGGAGAGAGAGTTTTGCTTGGGCCAGAGATGGTTGTGGATGCAGCAGAAAAGGTTCAGTTGATCAGAGATAGACTTCGAGTGGCGCAGGACAGACAGCGGCATTGGGCCGATAGCCATCGGAGACCTTTGGAGTTCGAGGTATAGTTAGATTTTTGTTTTGTGTTTATTCTTGGTTTTTTGTTATAGATTAAGTTCTTAAGGTGGTATTTTGTTCTAGGTGGTTGGTTTGGTGTTTCTGAGGATTTTTCCGACACGAGGCACGATTCACTTCGGTGGAGACGGAAAGCTTAGTCCGCGATTCATCGAACCTTTTACTATTCTAGAGAGGGTCAGTGCAGTTGCTTATAGACTAGACTTGCCACCTGCATTGGAGTAAGTTCACAACGTGTTTCACGTGTCACAGTTGAGACGATACGTGGCAGATCCTAGTCATGTATTGGATCACTCGGAGATAGAGGTGGACCCTACTCTCAGCTATCCAGAGCAGCCAATTGAGATTCTAGATCGGAGAGAGAAGGTGCTGAGAAACCAGACTATTCCTTTGGTACGCGTCGAATGGAGGCATCATTATCCGAGAGAGTCTACCTGGGAGAGAGAGGATGAAATGCGAGAGAGTTATCCATATTTGTTTGTTCCTTGAGGTATGTTATTTCCTAGTTATGTTATGTTCATTGTTAGGTTATTCCATAGTTAGTTGTGATTCTTTTCTGTTATTTTCTGGGGTTAGTTTTTGTCTTTGAATTTTGAGAAGAAAATTATTTTAAGGAGGGTAGACTTGTCACTTCCATATTTTTTTTAGGAAAGGGTATTTAGTAATTTCTATTTAGTTAATTATTGTGCTTGATAAATAATTATTTATTTTATTATTTAATTATTTTTAGATGTTAACTAATTAATTTGGACTTATATTAGTGGACCTAACTAGTTTAGTTTGGACCCATTGACCAACATGAATTAATTAGTTAGACTTAGCCCATTTAGAAAGCCCATTGTTAAGGAGATGGATTAAATTAATTAAATCATTCGACTAGAAGCTTTCTTCCTTAATTATTTCTTCATGAGAGGCCCCAAGGGGTACAATGGACATTACATGATTACTTGAGGGAGAGAAATAGGGGCCGGCCTATATAAGTAGAGGGGAAAAATTCTCTCTCCTCTTTTTCATTCCAAATATAGATCTAGAATTTTCTACCACCAAATTTCTTTTATTCCTACTTCATTTTCCTACCAAATTTATTCCAATTCCTTCCCAAATCACCAATAGAGACTTGAGACGCAAGGATCTAGAAGGAGGAAGTAAGGATCTACAAAGAGGAGCAAGGATCTACAAGTTGGAAGCAATTTCATCTCAATTGGAGGTTTTATTGGGAATCCATCTCCCAATAGGTATAATTCAGTTTTCCTCCTTAAAATAGCTTCTAAATCTGAGATTTAATCATAAAAAATCAACCCATATGCATATACTACCCATAGGATTTGGTTTTGTGTTCATAGGAGGCCTATGGAGAAAGTTATGGTACTTTTTGTGTTAATTTTGGAGAAATTCCGAGATTGACATTTGTTGTGTGTGTCAATTGATCCTATAGATCAATTTGGCATGTGTTTATATGTTTGGGGCTAGTGTCGTATCCATAATTGGGTACGTGTAGGCTGTATCCCAACAATTTGGTGATACGTGTTGTTTTGGGGGTTTTCCCTCCGATACGGGACTTTGTACATATCGTATTTTGACACGGACACGTAGATCTATATTTGACACTTCGTATTGTTCATAAATAATATATGTGACTTGTGTGTGTCCTTCGGGGTGCAATTGGATGTGTGGTGGACTCGTTTCACATGCGTATCCTAGATCTAGTGGGATACGGTATGATACTCTCCATATGTTGTGTATTTATGTGTAGATCTAATTATTGTACTTTTAATTCTTGAGTTATAATTGTGCATACATATATAGATATTATGTATATTTATTATAGTGTTTATTGTATCATAGATCTATGTACTATTTCTGTACTAATAGAATATATATATTATGTAGCTTTCTTCTACATGCATTCATATATATATTATAATATATTGTATGGATATATATGTATATGTTGATTATATATATATGTATGTTTAATTGGGTAATTATTTTATATGTAATTGTTATAGGATTATTTAAATATATGTATAGATGTAATTATAATATTTATGTATGTGTGCATATGTCAATGTTGTAATATGTACATTATTATAGAGGGGTGTATTTATAGTTATTTGGTATTTATATATATAGATATTTATATATATATGTATTTGGGTTATATATATATATATATATATATATAGATATATATATATATATTTATTGGATTTATATATATATATATTGATATATATATATATATTATATATATATATTACAGTTTTGAGCGACAGAAAATTAATGACAAACTGTTGTCATTAATAGCAGCGGATTCAGCAGCAGCCGCTGTAGCAATGGCGGCAGCATTTAATGACAGCCGCCACTATCATTAATAGCAGCAGCAGCGACGGAAAAGAGCAGCAGTGGCGACAGTGGGAACGGTGACGGTTGCAAACCGTCACCAAAGCAGCAGCAGCAGTGTAGAATTCCAACAGCAACAGCGACGGCGGCATTAGTGACAACAAGAACTGTCACTAAAAGTATGGTATCAGTGTATCTGTGTTCTTCAACACAGTTTTTAGCGACAAATAGGCAGATATATATATATATATATGTGTGTGTGTATTGATATTAAGACAATATATTATTATTGATATGTTCTTTATATGTATAATATTAGAATATTTTTATATATTATATATGAGGGTATTATTATATCAAGGTATTGAGTATTACCTTGAGGAGACCAAGGTAATTAGGGATACTCAAGATACGGGCTTTGGGTATCAAGATTGTGGTTATTGTTGGGATACCAACATGGTTCAAAATCATGGTACCTATTTGATGTGTAAATTGTGATTCTATATTATTATAAATATTATTTGATATATATTTTGAGGTTTTACCTTGGATTCACGTATCCGGAGATATGGTATCCTAATATTTTAAGATATGGTTTTTATGACTTAGATTTTAATATCTTGACCCAAGATTTTTGTGTTAGACTTATGCAACCTAGAAATAGATAATTGACCTTGGTTTGACCTTAGTTGACCATAGTTGACTTAGAGTTGACCATAGTTGACTTTTGACTTAAAATTGACTTATTGACCTAGAAGTTGACTAGTTTAACTTATTCTTACCATTTCTCAATTAAACCCACCATTAGTTTTCAGTTAGTCAACTCCTGATTAACCATCAGACATATATAATCTTTACCATTTCTCAATAAAATTGCTACATAATTTTGTTCAATATTTTTCATCAACGTTAATCCACCACCAATTTTTAACTGATCATCCTCAAAAACAATATGCATGAATAAAATCGAAATACCCAAACATCTCAATCCTTGCATTCATAAACTCTAATTCATAACCACGCATCTTACCCTCTTTGCATAATATAAAATGAACTAACCCTTAAATCTCAATGCAACTATGCAACATATACATTTTATAATCATCGTTTCCTTAATATCAACAAATTTATAAACCATCAAATGTATGTTTTAAATCCTTCATTCTACAAAAATTCAAGTATACCCATTAAATTATATATTATGAACATAAACCTTAAAACACATTAAACCCTAACCTCTAGTCATTATCCCATGCTCATCATCAACCTACATATTCATCAATAATATATAATACCTAGCTTAAACAACTCACAAGAATATAAACAAGGAGAGGGGGAGGGAGTCGATACCTCGACGAGGCTCGTTGGCCGGAGGGGTGATGGCCGGAGAACAAGCTGGAGGTGGACGGGTTGAGGGTGGTCGAGTGGGCGATGTAAGGAGCTTGTGGTAGTGGTGGTATAATGGCGATGGCCGAAAAATGGAAGATGGTGTTGGTGGTGATAATGGTGATGGCCGGAGAAGGGAACTCGGCTCGTAGGGAACGCCGGAGAAGAAGAGTCGAGGGGGATGGTTGCACTGCCAGAGTCAGATGGGATTCAGTCGGCCGCCGGACTGAAGTGCACAGTCGGATGGGTTTCAGTCGGCCGTCGGACTGTACAGTGACGCTGGAGGTGGGCTGGACCGCCGGGGAATAGGGTGATTGCGGCGGTGGCGTAGTAGCTCGGCCGGAGGGGGATCCGGCCGGTCACTGCTCGGGCTATGGCCGAAGGTGGTGGTGGCTATAGCAGTTGCCGGAGAAGGAGGTGCTCGAGGCAGCGCCGGAGAGAAGTCGTGGCAGCAACAGCCGTCGGAGGGGGCTGCTCAGTGTCGGGGGAGAGTTTAACGGTGCCGGCGGAGGACACACGCTGCGGTCGGAGGGACGCACGCGGCGGCCGGAGTCGCTGTACTGGAGCGGGGGACAACATTGGAGCGAGCGGCACGGGGTTCTCCGTCAGAATGGGGGTACGGGGGCAGCCGTGGGGTCGGCCACGGTGGGTCGGCCGGAGCTTCACTCAGAAAATAACCAGGGAAGAAGAAGAAGAAGAATAAAATATATATGGAGGTGGTGGCTTGATTTCCTATGTAGAGGAGAGAGGAGAGAGAAGCTTGCATGGAGAAATAAATGGAGGAGGAGAGAGAGGGATTTTCTTGGGATTAGGGCCAGTTGGTTTCATTAAGGGTGGAGTGTAGGAGTCACTTTATAGGGGAGTGTGTAGGTTTGAATGGGTGGTTGTGATCATCTCATGTAGAATGGGTAGATGGGATTTAATATGGATAGGAAGGGTTTCTTCATGAAGGAATAAGGGAATTGAGATTGGGACCCTATTTTGGGACCCTCTCAATTAATCATGACCAATAGGATGTTGCCAACAATTTAATAATTGTAAATAAGCTCCCGTAAATTCGGGAATTTACATGGACACATGAAATGACGCAAAAATTACGGAGAAAATTATATTTAAAAATTGTCATGGTGAGGGGGTGTTGCGCTTAGGCGCGGGTCTAATTTGAAGGGCATTGGGATTAATTTAGGATAAAAATAGGATTTACAAAGTTGGTAAATTCCGATTTAAATAGAGATAATGCGTCCCGCGAATTTAATTAAATTGGGGCCCGCGGGATCAAAATTCGAAAATGACGCAATGGCCAAAAATGGTGGGGGCTTGGAGTCAGTCTTGGACCCTTTAGTTGGTCCGGCTCAACGGGTTAAGTTGGTACCCCAAAATCGAGGGTAACGACACAGGTGTCCGACACGGAATTAAATATGGGTTACGATTTTCGGAATGTTGCGCAATTAATTTAGAGCACACAAAAATTGATTTTAACAGTCAGAAAAGTCCAGTGCCTAATTTGGCGAGTTGAGTCAGGAGTACAATATTTGTACAGAATTTATGGGCTGATAATGGGCTCCGAATAAATAGACAAAGATAGGGCGCGCCAAGGGTTTTAATTAATTGGATTAAAATTCCAGGAAAATTTTCTTCTACTCTAAACCTCGATATCTGCTATCAAAATTTTCCAAAACCACACTAACAATCTACAGAATAAATTGAGGGGGTTTACATTCTTCCCAACTTAGAAAAATTTTGTCCCCGAAATTAAAAGTGAAGCACGATAATATCTAACAGAATTTAAATTAACTAGTAATTAAATTGCCGTACGTAAATTCGTACCTTGCTCCTCAAATAAGTACGGGAATCGCTGCCGAATAGAATCTTCGCGCTCCCAGGTAGACTCGCCTGGTGAATGGTGCTTCCATGCCACTCTGACCAGTCGAATCGTCTGTCCTCTCAAAGTCTTCTCGCTGCGATCGAGAATCTCAACTGGCTGCTCTACGTAAGATAGACTAGGCCCGACTGTAATCTCCGAATGATCAAGCATGTGGCTAGGGTCTGCGACATATCTTCTCAACTGCGATACATGAAATACGTTATGTACTCCCTCTAATAATGGAGGTAATGCCAGACGGTACGCCACTTCGCCAACTCGTTCCAAAATATCGAAAGGTCCGATATACCTCGGACTCAGCTTGCCTCTGCCTTCGAATCTGATGGTACCACGAGTGGACGATATCCTCAAAAATACGTGATCACCCTCCTTGAACTCCAATGGTATGCGGTGCATATCTGCCCAGTATTTCTGTTTGTCCTGTGCTGCGCGCAGGTGGCTCTGAATCTGTTTGACCTTCTCTACTGTCTGTGTTACCAATTCTGGACCAAGTATTTGACGCTCTCCCACGTCACTCCAACAAACTAGGGACCTGCATTTCCTGCCGTACAGTGCCTCATAAGGTGCCATCTGTATGCTGGTCTGGTAACTGTTATTGTAGGAGAATTCCACCAAGTGTAGATGGTCCTTCCAAGATCCTCCAAAATTAATCATGCACGCTTGCAACATATCCTCTAATATCTGTATCGTGCACTCTGACTGTCCATCAGTCTGTGGATGATACGCAGTGCTGAACTTGAGACAAGTTCTTAGGCTCTCCTGCATACTCCGCCAAAAATATGACATAAATCTAGAATCACGATCCGATACGATGCTGACAGGCACTCCATATAATCGTACTATCTGCCTCATATACATGTCAGCTAGTATCTCTATGGATTGCCCAACTCTGAAGGGCAATAAAATGTGCAAACTTGGTGAGTCTGTCTACGACAACCCATACTGCATCCTTCCAGCTAGGGCTTCGCAGGAACCCGGTGACGAAGTCCATGGTAATGTGTTCCCACTTCCACTCGGGAATGGGAAGTGGCTGTAATAATCCTGCAGTCCTCTGATGTTCCGCCTTGACTTGCTAACAAACTAAATGCTTCACCACGAATCTTGAAATTTCCCTCTTCATTCCATGATACCAGAAATGTTGTCTCAAGTCTCGGTACATCTTCGTACCCCCGGGATGAATAGAATAAATCGAGCTATGAGCCTCGGTCATCAACTCTTGGCGTAGCTCGCCACTCGAAACTATAGGCGATCTCCGCACCTCAACGTTCCATCTTCATGAATCCTGAGTCCCGTCTGTATGCCGGCTTCTGTTCTCTCTCGCAGACGCCGAGATCTCACATCTGTAGGCAATGCTGCCTTGATTCTCTCAATCAAAGTAGACTGAACCTCAAGACTGGCCATCTGTCCATCCATGCCTGGCAATACGATCTCTATCCCAAACTCCTGGAGATCCTCTATCAACTGTCGCTGCATCGTCAAAAAATATGCCATGGGCTTCCTGCTTAAGGCATCTGCTACGACCTTCGCCTTGCCAGGGTGGTACTGTAGCTCAATATCATAATCTGTCATCAACTCTAGCCAACGTCTCTGCCTCATATTGAGCTCCTTCTGTGTGTAGACGTACTTCAGGCTTTGATGATCTGTATAAATCTTAACACGCTCACCGTAAAGATAATGTCTCTATAGCTTTAGTGCAAATATCACTGCAGCTAGCTCCAAGTCGTACGTCGGATAGTTCTTTTCATGAACTCTCAACTGTCTCGATGCGTAGGCTATCACCTTATCGTGTTGCATCAGTACACATCCCAATCCGCTCCCTGACGCATCACTGTACACTACAAATCCTCCTGATCCTGAGGGTAGTGTCAAAATTGGTGCTGATGTCAGACGCTTCTTCAGCTCATCGAAAGCCGCCTGACACTCGTCGGTCCAGATAAACTCTTTGCCTTTACGCGTCAATCGCGTCATAGGTGTAGCTATCCTCGAGAAGTTTTCCACGAACCTCCGATAGTATCCGGCAAGTCTGAGGAAGCTCCTAACCTCCGTAACTGATGTAGGGGTAGGCCATGTCTCAACTGCAACTATCTTCTCCAGGTCAACTGTTAGTCCATCTCCGGTGATTTTGTGTCCCAGGAAGGGTACTCTATCCAGGCAGAACTCATATTTGCTGAGCTTGGCGTATAGCCTCTCATGTCTCAGCGCCTCCAACAAAATCTTGAGATATCTCTCGTGCTTCTCCTGGTTCTCAGAACATACCAAGACGTCGATGAACACCACCACGAACTTATCCAAGTACTGGTGGAAAATATTGTTCCTCAAACTCATAAATACTGCCGGCGCGTTGATCAAATGAAACGGTCATGACTAAAAACTCATAGAGCACATACTTCGTCCGAAGTGCCGTCTTCGGAATGTCTTCTCTCTGTACCTTGATCTGATGATAGCCTGATCTGAGATCAATCTTCGAAAATACATATGCGCCACTTAGCTGATTCAACTGTACTGTCCCGTCTTTCTTCGACATAATTTAGATGGGTTTTTCCCCATAGAGAAATATTAGCCCAACTGAAACTCTTGTCCAAGTGATCCTCTAATATGGACCTTCCACTTAACCAACTCTTTCGGTGCTAGTCTGAAGACGGGAAAATAATTGGCTCGGCTCTGGGAGCCCACTCTTTAACAATCTCCAACTCTCTATCAGGTGGCAAGCCTAGGACATCCTCTAGAAAAACATCCTCAATTATGATATAACATGGTGGTACACTGGTTCACCTCCTGCATTGTATACCTCTAAGGTAGATGGGCACCATACTCCCAGTCTCTCTGAAGAAACTCAGCCTCAGGGTAATCCGATGGTCTAAGGATGACACAACTACGACGACAATCAAGCATTGCGTGGTATTGGCTCAGCCAATCTACGTCTAGGATAATGTCATAGTCTAGACTTTAACCTCAAGATAAATTCCCCTGTTCTATTTCCAACATCAATCCTCAAAAGAAAATATTTTTCTCGCCTAATGTATAATTATCTTCTCCTCAAAGTTTTCTCCTAAAATTCTATTCCTCGAATTTTTTTCTTTTCGTTTTTCATCTCCCCAAGTCACATAGTGCAATTATAATAATGATGTCACCCAAGCACATTACTAAAATTTCTGGTATTAGATCATCATCTTCCAAGTGAGAGCTTGAAATTTTATCTCCTCTAGTCCATAATATCATTCCTGGTATTGCTATCATATACAATCACTAGTTTCCATCATTAGGCTATGCATTCACATAAATAATTCTAGGTCATGATCAACAATCCTTCTAGCTCTCAGTACTCCCAAGATCACTGTTACCTCAAGCACGGGTAGTGTACTAGTGGGTCTAACTCTCTTGCCAACCGTCCATACTATATCTAGAATCCAAAGGACCCATCATTCTATCCTGATAAGGTAACAATCTTCTCCGAGAAAGGTATACGAATTCTGTCTTCTGTCGTCTGGCCTTTGATCTTCTTCTGGAGGAAAGTCATCAGTCACAAGCATTCGTCTCCCTGAACAATAGGGGACGAGAAACAAGGATAGCGATATCGACGAAGATTAAACGAATGCAAATTGGAAGTCCAAGGGCGATAATCACATACAAAGAGTTTTAAAGTCGATTATGGATTGAGATCCTATTCAATAATCATAACATCTATTCCTAATTTGCAGGCTCGCTTGGCACAGTCACGTGACCAAGACGATTTAAATCGGACCTGCATGGGCCATCACAAAAATATGTCACGCCCTAGTCCCAAAATACGTAGGACCAGGAATACGTGACACGCCAGCTACGCATTCGACCAGACTCTGGTCTGACTCGAATACGTATAAGCTATAATGTAAAGGACATTATCTAGATATTTCATAAATGTAAACCTCTATTTCTCAATCCACAATGTACATCAGTATACAAGAAAGAGCTATATGTGCTAAGGTCGGCCGCCCAATAACACACTAACTCGAATAGACTCGAGAAGAAGTATGAGTCTATAAAACTAGGCTATAACAGCAGATGAATAATCAATATAAATAACCATAATGCCGGTAGATATAATATGAGTACCTGGTACCATGCTCGCAAGATATGCCTCTCCATCAGTATCTCCAAGTGCTCCGTAATCGTCTATGCTGCAAAACTGGCAGGGAACCAGGTCCTCAGAGGGACGTAACAAGGTACAGAAATATAGCATGCGAAGTAAACAGAAAGTACAAGTGCACGACAGGGTACTCTATCATAACCAACTAGTGTGACACAGTTTAAAGACAATATTCGATGCATGGACTTTCTAATATAAAACCGTAGCTCCGGACACGGAAACACACAGCACGTACCGCAGCTCCGGGCAAAGAGTCACACGGGTGAAACAGTTACACTAGATACAGGTATCACTAGAAAATACTACATATATATAAGCGCGTACAGAGTAGCCCAAACGTCTAGTAACTGTCTTCCCCTTCCCAAGCGGTCAACGATTGTGCGTTGAACCTGAACCTCTAACTAACAGTCTCGACAAACGGAAGATAACTCAACAGACGCGACCATAAGGTCGTCCCAGTCTCTGGTCATGATGTCAGTATCAGGATACAGGAATCTGGCACGATCACAGTGTATGAGTGTGTCCTGGGGTATCGATGTACTCAGGTACATGCATCGAGGTGCTATGAAGCATCTAATAATTATTCTAAGATGTTAAGTCGAATGTCAACACCCGGTTGTGAACCGGACACGGAATATCGAACATCAACGTAAATACGCACACAATGTACAATAAGAATAACAATATCTGTAAACTGAAATACAGGATGGCAAGGTACACTTGCCTACGTACGGTTGCTGATGACGGAGTCCCGGTACCGCGTCCAAGTTCTCAGGTCCCACAATACCTAGAGAGGAGATACAAACCAATAATCAATAATCTATTCTACAACAGACAGGGATACAACACGCATCTACAACTAAACTCAAACTCAGCTTCGACTCACAGGGATAAGCCACTAGGGGTTGACCATAGTTGACTATCGGTGCGATACATCAAATTAACTAGTCATCTGTCCACTATCATCAACCCATCCTTTTTATAACTTCATTACAATTCCATAATAACTACCTCTTCAATTAAACCTGCCATTAGTTTTCAGTTAGTCAACTCCTGATTAACCCTCAGACATATATAATCTTTACCATTTCTCAATAAAACTGATACGTAATTTTGTTCAATATTTTTCATCAACGTCAATCCACCACCAATTTTTAACTGATCATCCTCAAAAACAATACGCATGAATAAAATCAAAATACCTTAACATCTCAATCCTTGTATTCATAAACTCTAATTCATAACCATGCGTCTTACCCTCATTGCATAATATAAAATGAACTAACCCTTAAATCTCAATGCAACTATGCAACATATACATTTTATAATCTTCGTTTCCATAATATCAACAAATTTATAAACCATCAAATGTATGTTTTAAATCCTTCATTCTACAAAAATTCAAGTATACCCATTAAATTATATATTATGAACATAAACCTTAAAACACATTAAACCCTAACCTCTAGTCATTATCCCATGCTCATCATCAACCTACATATTCATCAACAATATATAAAAACCTAGCTTAAACAACTCACAAGAATATAAACAAGGAGAGGGGGAGGGAGTCGATACCTCGACGAGGCTCATTGGCCGGAGGGTTGATGGCCGGAGAACAAGCTGGAGGTGGACGGGTTGAGGGTGGTCGAGTGGGCGATGTAAGGAGCTTGTGGTAGTGGTAGTATAATGGCGATGGCCGAGAATGGAAGCTGGTGTTGGTGGTGATAATGGTGATGGCCGGAGAAGGGAACTCGGCTCGTGGGGAATGCCGGAGAAGAAGAGTCGAGGGGGGTGGTTGCACCGTCGGAGTCAGATGGGATTCAGTCGGCCGCCGGACTGAAGTGCACAGTCGAATGGGTTTCAGTCGGCCGTCGAACTGTACAGTGGCGCTGGAGGTGGGATGGACCGCCGAGGAATAGGGTGATTACGGTGGTGGCGTAGTAGCTCGGCCGGAGGGGGATCCGGCCGGTCAGTGCTCGGGCTATGGCCGAAGGTGGTGGTGGCTATAGCAGTTTCCGGAGAAGGAGGTGCTCGAGGCAGCGCCGGAGAGAAGTTGTGGCAGCAACAGCCGCCGGAGGGGGCTGTTCAGCGCCGGGGGAGAGTTGAACGGTGCCGGCGGGGGACATACGCTGCGGTCGGAGGGACGCACGCGGCGGCCGGAGTCGTTGTACTGGAGCAGGGGACAGCACTG
Source organism: Iris macrosiphon (assembly GCA_036927795.1). Classification (NCBI taxonomy): domain Eukaryota; kingdom Viridiplantae; phylum Streptophyta; class Magnoliopsida; order Asparagales; family Iridaceae; genus Iris; species Iris macrosiphon. Next base: position 79,149,080 of record JAYESA010000017.1, on the reverse strand, counting down.
GAGCGAGCGGCACGGGGTTCTCCGTCGGAGCGGGGGTGCGGGGGCAGCCGTGGGGTCGGCCACGGTGGGTCGGTCGGAGCTTCACTCAGAAAATAACCAGGGAAGAAGAAGAAGAAGAATAAAATATATATGGAGGTGGTGGCTTGGTTTCCTATGTAGAGGAGAGAGGAGAGAGAAGCTTGCATGGAGAAATAAATGGAGGAGGAGAGAGAGGGATTTTCTTGGGATTAGGGCCGGTTGGTTTCATTGAGGGTGGAGTGTAGGAGTCACTTTATAGGGGAGTGTGTAGGTTTGAATGGGTGGTTGTGATCATCCCATGTAGAATTGGTGGATGTGATTTAATATGGATAGGAAGGGTTTTTTCATGAGGGAATGAGGGAATTGAGATTGGGACCCTATTTTGGGACCCTCTTAATTAATCATGACCAATAGGATGTTGCCAACAATTTAATAATTGCAAATAAGCCCCCATAAATTCGAGAATTTGCATGGACACATGAAATGACGCAAAAATTACGGAAAAAATTATATTTAAAAATTGTCATGGTGAGGGGGTGTTGTGCGTTAGACGCGGGTCTAATTTGAAGGGCATTGGGATTAATTTCGGATAAAAATAGGATTTACAAAGTTGGTAAATTTTGATTTAAATAGAGATAACGCGTCCCGCTAATTTAATTAAATTGGGGCTCGCGGGGTCAAAATCCGGAAATGACTTAAAGGCCAAAAATGGTGGAGGCTTGGAGTTAGTCTTGGACCCTTTAGTTGGTCCGGCTCAACGGGTTAAGTTGGTATCCGAAAATCGAGGGTAACGACACAGGTGTCCGACACGGAATTAAATATGGGTTACGATTTTCGAAATGTTGCGCAATCAATTTAGAGCACACAAAAATTGATTTTAACAGTCAGAAAAGTCTAGTGCCTAATTTGGCGAGTTGAGTCGGGAGTACAATATTTGTACGAAATTTATGGGCTGATAATGGGCTCCGAATAAATAGACAAAGATAGGGCGCGCCAAGGGTTTTAATTAATTGGATTAAAATTCCAAGTAAATTTTCCTCTACTCTAAACCTCGATATCTGCTATCAAAATTTTCCAAAACCACACTAACTATCTACAGAATAAATCGAGAAGGTTTACAACCATACATTCAGAACACATCATGCACATAGAACCAAACATAATCATTCATTCTATTATAGATACCAACGAAGACCACAAAGAAATTTCTTACACAATCATGCATTCTATCCACAAAGAATTGCTTCACATAATCATATCTATCAAACTGCACCGAGCACCAACCACACAGTTATAAGTCACTACTGTGGTAAGAAAGGATATATATCTAGATTCTGTAAACTAGAAAGTTAGTAGACATGAATATTTATGCATGGGTACCAAAAACTAATACAGCAGGACCCTCAAGGAATTGGGTTCCAAGGGTTACATCTACAACTCATTTTATAGGTGGACCAACCCTCTCATGCTAGAAGTAAGTAAATTCTCGATAGTGGTTGCTTACGATATCGATGAAGAAAGAAGATTGTCTCCTTCGGCAATAACCTCAGAGGATATATTATTGGTAATGGTAATATAGGTATTCTTCCCTATCCTATTATTAAAGACGTTTGTCTATTAACATAATTAAAACATAACCTACTCAACATCAGTCATCTAGCTGACCATGGTTATGGTATTACCTTTGTTACAAACAAATGCTCTATTTATAAAAGATCCACATGTAATGTTATCTTTAAAGGGACCAAGGAAGATAATATATATTTTTTCTATCTTGCAAAAGATACTAATAATGCAGGCAGATGTCTATACGCCAACAAAGATGACAGCTGGCTATGGCATATGCATCTAGGACATGCAAACATGGATACTTATGTAAGACTATCCACAAAGAAGCTCGTAAGAGGCTTACCGGAGATTACTTTCAAGAAAAATATGATATGTGCTGACTGTGAAAAGAATAAAGCTACTAAATCTTTCTTTAAGTCAATCAACGCTATAAGTACCTCTAGACCTCTACAACTCTTGCATATAGACTTGTTTAGACCCAGTAGAGTCGCTAGTCTTGGCGGTAAGCTTTATGCTTATGTTATTGTTGATCATTTTTCTAGATACACATGAGTTTATTTTTTTGCAAACAAAAATGAAGCATTCTCTGAATCTGTCAATTTTTTTAATAAAGTTCAAAATGAAAAAAGGTTTCATGATGACTCTTATGCGAAGTGATCATGGAGGCGAATTAAAAAATAGTAATTTTAAAAGATTTTGCAATGAAAATAGTTTTTCTCATGAATTCTCTAGTCTTGAAACTCCTCAACAAAATGGTGTTGTGGAGCAGAAGAATAGAACTCTTGGAGAAATGGCTAGAGTTATGTTAAATCAGTATAACCTTTTGAAATACTTTTGGGCTGAAGTTGTAAGTACTTTATGCCATGTTTTAAATATGATGCTTATTCGACCTATATCGAAGAAAATCCCCTATGAACTTTGGTTTGGTGTAATCCCCACAATTAGTTACTTTAAAGTTTTTGGCTGCAAATATTTTATTCTCAATACCAATGATAACCCAAGAAAGTTTGACTCCAAGGCCGATGAAGGTATTTTTCTAGGTTATGCAGCCAAAAGTAAAGGATTTAGAATATTCAATAAGAACTCATTGACTGTTGAAGAATCAATCAATGTTACATTCGATGAACACAACAGTCAAGTACTTAACAACAATGACGATGAAGGTAGTCAACCCGCAACCAACAAAATATCTGAAGATACAAATAGTGCAAGTCATCCAGAATGTTTGCCAAAGAAATTAAAGTTCTCCACAGATCATCCTGAAGACTTGGTAATCGGTGATGTATCAAAAGGTGTAAGTACACGTTCCTCAAATAGAGATACCATTACAAATATTGCTTTTATTTCTCAAATAGAACCTAAAAATATTGTTGAAGCATTTGCTGATAAATTTTGGATTTCTGCTATGCAAGAGGAACTCAACCAATTTAAACGTAATGAAGTTTGGTAACTCTTTCCTAAACCTAATGATTATCCGATCATTGGTACTAAATATGTTTTCCAAAATAAATTAAATGAGGATGGTTCAGTTACATTTAACAAAGCACGTCTCGTAGCTTAAGGTTACAACCAAGTAGAGGGTATTGACTATGATGAGACCTATGCTCCTTTTGCTAGACTTGAATCTATCCAAATGCTTTACGCTTTTTCTAGTTTTCATAAGTTTAAAATTTTTCAAATGGATGTTAAAAGTGCTTTTCTAAATGGTATTATCAAAGAAGATATTTTTGTCAAACAACCCCCTGGTTTTGAAGATTTCAAACACCCTGACCACGTATTCAAGCTACAAAAGGCTCTATACGGACTCAAACAAGCCCCACAAGCTTGGTATGAACGTCTTAGTTTTTTTCTACTTGGAAACGGTTTTTCAAAATAAAAAAAATTTGATACTACCCTTTTTATAAAATCTTCTGCTGATTCTTTGTTATTAGTACAAATATATGTTGATGATATCATATTTGGATCTACTAATAAAATACTATGTAATAAGTTTGCTAAGTATATGCACAATGAATTTGAGATGAGCATAATGGAAGAACTAATATTCTTTCCAGGATTACAAATCAAGTAAGATTCACAAGGAACCTTCATTAATCAGGCTAAGTACACAAAGAATTTGTTCAATTTTTTTGACAAGGACAATGCAAAGCCTATCAAAACTCCAATGTCAATATCCACAAATCTTGACCATGACGAAAGCAGTAAACTAACAGACATACATAAGTATCAAGGTACGATTGGTAGTTTGTTATATCTAACCGCTAGTCGCCCAGATATTATGTTTGTTGTATGTCTTTATGCTAGATATCAGGCTAATCAAGGAATCACATTTGTGCGTAGTTAAGCGTATCTTCAGATACCTTAAAGGGACTTTGTCGGGAGGCTTATGGTATCCCAAAACCACTTTCTTTGACCATATTGGTTACTCGGATGCTGATTTTGCTATATGCAAAGTCGATCGAAAAGCACAAGCGACACCTGTCATTTCCTAGGAAAGTCTCTAGTCTTCTGGTTTAGTAAGAAACAAAACTCGGTTACATTATCAACAACTGAGACTGAGTATATTGCCACAGGACGTTGTTGTACTCAAATTTTATGGATGAAGAAAAGCCTAGAAGACTTCAATCTGCACTATAAGAACATTCCTATTCTCTGTGATAACACTAGCACCATTAATCTCACCAAGAATCCAGTATGTCATTCACGCACTAAGCACGTAGAAATATGACATCATTTTTTAAGGGATCATCAATTACACGGAGATATGCTTAGAGTTTGTTGACATGGAACATTACTTAGCAAACATCTTTACTGAACCGTTAGCTGAAGATCGATTCAACTTTATCCGTCGAGAATTAGGTCTTTTGGATTCTGATAAATATAAGAATCATAAGATGCTTTAAAAATTTTGTCAATTTTTTTAAAAAGTTTTGAAAATTTTGGATACAAGCCGAAATGGCGCTTCTGTTAACAAGGTATAAATAACCTTAAGCGACGCGGTATTAAAGTATCTTCGGACCACCGCTAGCTGGGAACCGGCCCCTATAGCTACTCCAAGATAATCTAAACTATTAAAAAAGTACATTTTTAATTGAGCACTTATTATTTATTTTTTATATCAAGTCAAGAAAGGCATAATATCGATTAAAGTTACATTGAGATTTTGGAAATAAATGTACACATAATTCGGACCGAACTGGAGCAAGCTCGGACCGAACTCGGTTAGTTTAAATCCAGAATATGCTGTCATATAAACTCCTTCGACCAAATTTAGGTCTACCTGGCTTAGATTAAGAGACTAGGTTTAGTTTGGAGCAATTTAGATTAGAACATAGTATTTTAGATTAATGTACAAATATTCGTATCACTTGGTGCACCTTACTGTTGATTCGATATTTGGAGCACTACACTAGTATTTGGTTTCAAACAAATTTCACACACTTTTCCTAAATATGCCAGCCTTCCTTTCGGACCTTTGTGTAACTCATAAATACCATCTCTTGTGCTTCATTTTAGTCGCACAATATTCGTTAGAAATATCTATTTTTAAATCCAAATAAATCAAACTTTGTATCTTTGTCCGTTCCAATCAAAATTGGAGACACAACCTCGACCCATTTTGTGTAACCCAATTTATGACAATAATCTATTTTGAGTCTACTACGTCCATGATACTTTTGTCCCACCCAATTTTAATCCTATGCACTTCCAATTAATTAAAGAACACCTTTGACACTAATTTTAATTAAATTGGTGTAATGACTCAACCTAACCCAAAACTAGACCCAACACCAACCCAAATCCCCACTCATACCCTCAAGGTTCATACTAAATACCATACACTATTTTAATCCACTATCTCACACCAAATATGGTATTTTTTTCTCATCCAATCATAATCTCCCTTGTTTATGCAATTTCCAAATTATTGGGGACCTTTGTGCAAATAAGCAATTAGGTGCCCCCCTCCCATTGGAGCAAAACTATGAAGAAACCCTCCCTCCATTCTTTGACCACTCACCCTATATTTTCTCCCCATTTTGTGTGTATAACACACCACTTTACACCTACCTCATCATCACCCTCTATTCAAATTTATCCCATCCCAACCACTCATTTCTTCAAGAGGAATCTCCCCCCATACCTAGAAATAGCCATGTGGCCGGCCTTAATCCCTATGCCATCTTTCTCTCTCTCTCCTATATTAACTCTCCCTCCCTCTCTCCAAATTTCAGTAGCCAACACCACCCCCATCCAACCGAAACCCTACAACTTTATCTTCTTCCTCCTCCGACCACAACAATCACCACCACCTCCTCCATTAAACTTTACCACCACCAACATTAACTACCTCCTTCCTCATTCCTCCTTCCTCTTCTTACGACCGCCACCACCTTCTCCTCCTCCACAGCCATCACCACTGCCACTATTAGGCTCACCATTACCTCCTCCTCACATCTCCACAACCATCCAGCCACCACCGTCTCCTCCTCTACAACAATCACCATAGCCATCACCCTGGCCACCATCACTACCACAGTCTTCTTCGACCACCGCCACTCTCGACAGTACCTTCCTCCTTCGACCAACCCTCGACAGCCATTACCACAGCCAACACCACCACCATCATCGACCACCTTCCTCCTTCTTCTTCTAATATCCCGCCACTACTATCTTTACCACCTCCATCATCACCACCAAAGCCATCACCCTGGCCATCACCACTACAACCATCCCACCACCACGGTCTTCACCACTGCCATTATCACCACCATAGACATCACCCCAGCCATCACCACCACAGCCATCCCGCCACCACCATCACCTTGTCACCACCATCCCGCTGCGCTGCTGACATTATTGTTGCTGCTGCTGCTACTGTGCAGCCCAGATGCAGGAGCACCCCCACCCGTCGGAGACTGGCCACCCATGAGCCGCAGGCCGAGCACCCCCTCCCTGTTTAGAGCTAACCCTAGGTATGCATATTCACTCCTTATCCTTCTTCTTGTTGTTGTAGCATAAACCAATGTTGTTAATAAAGCCAATTATCTAGTATATATGCATGTGTTGGAGTAGTAGTTAGTACATTTCATGGGTTAGGTTGTTAATATAACATATATTTATGCAGTACCTAGTTTCTTAGACTAATTTATCCTATTGCATTCACTTAGATGGTTAGTACAACCCTTTTTCTTATTCAGTATTTATATTTGGCATATATTTTTATATCTTGTTACGTTCCTCTGAGGATCTGGTTTTCTTCCAGATTTGGACGATGCGTACTATCCGACCGTGTACGGTTCTGGACAGGAGATGAGGTACGCGACCGAGGAGGAGCTTAAGGTGTTACCTTCAGAGTTTTCTTGATCACTGGTAGGCCTTCCGCCTAGGGTGGAGCATCTTTATCTAGTTAGTCGATATTCTAGCCTAGTACTCTTATTTCTCCTTTCGTACTCTTATTTCAGTATTTTATTCCCATCAGACTTATTTGGATTATATTATGATATTCAGACTCCGCACTTATTTTCAGTATTTATCTTAGCACTTCTTGTATATATTTTATGGATGAGATTAGATATTTACCTACTGCATGTTAGCATATTAGACTTGATAGTATTTTAGGACCTTGTAGTACGATTTGTCCGGTCCATTAAATTAGAAATTCCTTCAGAGTCGGGTTAGCTGGCCATTGCCACGTGGCCTGGTCCTGTGTATTTTAGGACTGGGGCATGACATAGTTTTAGTGGGGGCCCATGCAGGTCCTCTCTATGTTTATCGCTTGTGGTATGGTGTCATGCCCAGTGTCACACCCCAATCACAAAATACCGAGGGACTAGACACGTGGCAATGGCTAGCAACACACACTAATGGGCAAACCCAATTTAATGGACCCATCAATGTGTACTTAAGCTGTAAAACAATAATAAAGGTCTATAAACATGTCACAATCTAATCGCATCCATAGAAGATAAATATGATTAATACCAGCATAATGAAATATAACCAATATCAAGTCTCAATAAAGTATATCGAGGAATAACCCGATAATAAGTCTGATACAATGGTTCAACAGACCAGAAATAAAAGAGTTTAATAATAGCAAATACTGAGTATAGATAACAGATACTCAGGAGAAATCTTCGGCATTCACCTCGTCCTCGGGGATCGGTTTAGCTCCAGTGTCTGCTCCTGCTTTGGCTCCTGTCCCGTATACCTCGGGATAGAACTCCTCTGCTATACCTGGGGACATAATCCGGATCTAGGTCCTCAGGGGACATAGCAAGCTATAAGAATAATGCAAGCTAAAGTAAATACAGTACAAGAATGAATGAAACAATAGGGTAAACTATGTAACCAACTATGTGAAATGCAAGTGAGAGCATCACTAGTACTCAGGCTGAGACCACTACAAGCTCTGTGTCGGGGAGCCGATAGCAGTAATATCACGTAATGTGCCTAGCTCTGATGTAGAGTCTACGGCCTCACAATAATAAGTACATATATAAAATCAGCCTGTAGCCTGTGTGTCTCTCCCCACTAAATGTAATCACACATCTCATGTCCACAACGTCTCATGTCCATGTCACGCAAGATCATATCTAATGCAGCAAGTCATATGATAGCTATGAATATAAAATCTATGTCACAAATCCTGTAGCCTATACAGAATCACCATGAATATCTCAGGAAGATTTTGTCTCATGAACAGTGTCAGGTGTCCTTTAGTATGACGTACTTGATGATGCAAGCACGGTAAAGTATAAGATTTCGATATCCATCTCTAGTGATGTTATCCAACTCCGCGTACGGTGTTGACACCCGAATATTATTCAGACGTTAAGTAATGTTACACAGTCCTAGGTTGAACATTTATATCATATAAATAAATTAAGGAAATAATAGAAAATAAGTGCTGCAAGTATGGAAGGTACACTTGCCTGGTGCTTGGATTCCAACTTCTGCTCTGGTATCAGCGGAATCTGCAGGTACTCCTCTGAATGCTGTAATAACCATTACCATCAGGTTCGTAAGATATCAAATAGCTAGAATTGCCTATCCATGAGTCCAATTTGGACACAGGGGCAATATTGACCGTTTCTGGTCAAAGCGGGGTCCACATGTAGCCCGCTTCGCACCAAAAAATATGCCAAAGACAATGTTCTCCAAATTCGTCAAACTTAGTGTCTACAAGTGCAGAACGACGATACGAACCCAACAGAATATCCAGGACTGGATTCCGATGAGCCGATCATAAAATCGCCCGTCAAGTAGAGCTGTAGGGCCCATGATACGAAATTTTGTCAACGTTCTCATAATCGAACCAAACTTGGGTCACAGGAATAGCATATTGCTACGAGTCCGATGGCGCAAGTTTTGTTTCTAAGCGACTAGTGTACATGAAGTTACAACGAGTTTCAAAACATAGCCGATACGGGGTATTGTCGACGGATACGCGTTGATTTTGGTGTGCACGCACATCCAAATCAACTTTTGTAAAATTCCACACGTCCGTATTAATGGCGCGCACCTTTCGATGAAGTTTGCACATGACCAAGTCATCCCATTTAGCGGGGCACACCCAGTTCCGAGAAATTTAGGTTTTGAAATAACCAATATTTTGGTCATTTTTACCCTCGAAAATATAACAAACTACAGCTCAATAAATTACACTAAAAATATGGTAAAAAACTTGGTCATATGGTCTAAATAATTTTTTAAGCCAATTTTGAAAATATTTCACAAGTTGGTCGCAAAACGGTCGCGAACTGGGGAGTTCAGGACGAATTCTGAATTTTCAGAATTTGGAAAGTTTTTTCCTGATTTTTTGTCGCAGTTTGTGACCGACACAAGACACAATACCCCTGGCTAATGGCACGGGGTTCGAGAGGGTCATGCAGGGAATGGGTTGCAACAGACTATTCAAAAATCTTTACGAAAAGGAGAGGACATGACTTACCGGAACACGGAATCAGATTCGTCTATTCCTCGCGTACGTGGATGACGCGGCGGAGCTCGGCTGGTCGGAGGCGGCGCTGTGCTCGATGGCGAAGGGTAGGGATGCTGCTGGGGTCTACTCGGGGTCGACGGAAGGAAGGTGGCTGGGGAAGCTAGGGGTTCACCGGAGGTTGCTCGTTGGCCGGAGGGTCTTCGCTGGAGGCTTGGGTGGCCGAAGGGCAACGGTGGAGGTGGATTTTGGTGTATTGGCGGTGGCGGTGGCTGTGGGGTGGAGAGCCGAGGTGAAGGAGGTTTTATAGGGAGGCCAGAGAGCGGGGGAGTCGTAACCGCTGCGAGGGCGAGGGCGTAACCGCTGGCGGCGGAGGAAAACAGTGGCGGAGGAGTCGGGGGAAATTAATTCCCTTCGGTTACTGTAGCTGAGAGAATATAGGTCATGTCGGGTCGGATTAATTAACGGGTCCGAATATAGATCCGACCCGTTAGGGGTTGGTCCGGTTTAGGGGGGTTGATTTGGTTCAGGATTAAATCGGTTCAGGGTTAAACCGATTGGTTCAATTTGGTTTATTTCGGTTTAATTAAAACTTTATTTTTTAGGTCTTTAAAAATAGTTTCGGGGTCCAATAAATTGCAGAAAAATTACAGTAGGTCTAATTAATTATTTTACACCCAAAATTATTATGTTTATAATATTCTAAAATTTAATTTAATACTTAAAAATATTTATTTCAGACGAGCATTTAATTTAATTAGTTAAAAAATAGCAAAAAATCCATAAAAATTTATTTTAATTTCTAAAAATCTGGGTGTTACAATCTACCCCCCTTAAGAGGATTGCGTCCTCGCAATCAAAGAATTAACTACTAAAGAAATTTAAAATATGGTAACTAAAAGAAATGCTTAGGTTATACCTGCATCTTCGAATATATGGGGATAACGCTGGCGTATGATATCCTCTCGTTCCCAGGTAGATTCGTCGGGAGAGTAATGTTTCCAAGCTACTCGAACCAGTCTAATCGTCTGACCTCGCAATATCTTCTCACTATTATCGAGTATCCCAATTGGCTGTTCTTCATATCTCAAGCTAGGTCCTACTGCAATCTCAGAATGATCGACTACGTGGCTTGGGTCAGTCACGTACCTTCTCAGCTGTGAGATATGGAATACACCATGCACTCCCTCTAAAGATGGAGGTAATGCAAGACGATACGCCACCTCACCAATGCGCTCTAGAATATCAAATGGCCCAATGTACCTTCGACTCAGCTTGCCTCTGCTCCCAAATCGAATAGTACCTCGAGTAGGTGAGATCCTCAAGAATACGTGCTCTCCTTTCTTGAACTCCAAAGGTCGTCTGTGTGTATCAACCCAATGCTTCTGTCTATCCTGAGCTATACGAAGATGATTTTGAATTTGCTTCACTTTCTCAACGGTCTGCATCACCAACTCTGAACCCAGTATTTGACGCTCGCCAACTTTACTCCAATATATTGGTGATCTGCACTTCCTGCCGTACAAAGCCTCGAATGGTGCTATCTGGATACTCGCATGGTAGCTGTTATTGTAAGAGAACTCCACCAAGTACAAATGATCTTCCCAAGACCCTTTAAAGTCAAACATACACAATCGCAGCATATCCTCCAAGATCTGAATCGTGCGCTCAGATTGACTATCTGTCTGTGGATGGTAAGCAGTGCTGAACTTGAGTCGGGTTCCAAGACTCTCTTGCATGCTTCACCAAAAATGGGATATAAATCTTGAGTCACGATCTGACACAATACTAATCGGTATTCCATGTAATCTTACGATCTGTCGTATGTACATGTCGGCTAGTACTTTCGTGGACTGTCCAACTCTAAATGGCAAGAAATATGCCGATTTAGTGAGTCGATCTACAATAACCCATACTGCATCTTTTCCACTTGGGCTTCTTGGAAATCCAGTAATGAAATCCATAGTGATATGTTCCCACATCCATTCGGGTATGGAAAGCGGCTGTAACATACCAGCAGTTCTTTGATGCTCGGCCTTAACTTACTGGCAGACCAAACATTTTGCCACAAATCGTGCAATCTCTCTCTTCATTCCATGCCTCCAATAATACTGCCTCAAATCTCGGTACATCTTTGTTCCTCCTAGATGAATAGAGTACATGGAGCTATATTCTTCAGACAACAACTCATGTCTCAATTCCCCATTCGGAACATATAGGCAATTTTCGTACCTTAACGTCCCATCCTCATGGATGCGAAGTCCCGTCTGTATGCCGGATTCTGTCTTCTCTTTATGTCATCGAAATCTAGCATCAGTGGGCAATGCCGCCTTAATCCTCTACACAAGTGATGACTTAACCTCAAGATTCGCCAACAAGCCACTTCGTCTAGGCAAAACAATCTCTATCTTGAGCTCCTATAGATCCTTTAATAGCTGGGGCTGCATTGTCAAGAAATAAGCTGTAGGCTTCCTGCTGAGTGCGTCTGCTACAACATTCGCCTTGCCCGGATGGTACTACAGATCTATATCAAAGTCGACCATCAACTCAAGCCAACATCTCTGTCTCATATTGAGCTTCTTCTGAGTATATACATACTTCAGACTCTTATGATCGGTAAAGATTTGTACCTTCTCTTCATAAAGATAGTGCCTCCATATCTTCAGTGCAAATATTATTGCAGCTAGCTCAAGATCGTACGTCGGGTAGTTCTTCTCATGGACCTTCAGCTGTCTCGATGCATAAGCGATAACTTCACCATGTTGTATCAAAACATATCCTAGTCCACTGCCTGACGCATCACTATATACAACAAAGCCTCCCGATCCTGAAGGAAGAGTCAAGACCGGTGCTGTTGTTAATCGCCTCTTCAACTCTTCAAAGGCCTTCTAACAATCTTTCGTCCATGCAAACTCCTGGTCCTTACGTGTCAACCGCATCATTGGCTCTGCAATCCTTGAGAAATTCTCTACGAACCTCCGTTAATATCCAGCAAGTCCGAGAAAACTTCTCACTTCCGTAACTGATGTAGGTGTATGCCAAGTTTCTATTGCAGCAATCTTCTCTGGCTGAAAGTCATTCTCCTGAGATGATATATCCCAGAAAAGGCACCTTATCCATACAAAACTCATATTTACTGAGTTTGGCATATAACTTCTCCTGTCTCAGCGTCTCTAGCATAATTCTGAGATGCTCCTCATGCTCTTCGTGGCTCTTGGAATATATTAAGATATTATCAATAAACACCACCACGAACTTGTCTAAGTACTGATGAAAAACTCTGTTCATCAAACTCATGAACACAGCTGGCGCGTTGGTTAAACCAAACAGCATAACTAAGAACTCATAGTGTCCATACTTGGTCCTGAAGGCTTTCTTCGGTATATCCTCTTTCTTCACTCTAATCTGGTGATAACCGAATCTATGGTCAATCTTTGAGAAAACCCTAGCACCACTCAACTGATCAAATAGGTCATTAATGAGTGGTAAGGGATACCGGTTCTTAATGGTTACAGTATTCAGTGCCCTGTAGTCAATACGCAGGCGTACTGTCCCATCATTCTTTGGCACAAATAGTATGGGTGCTCCCCATGGTGAAATATTGGGTCAAATAAAACCCTTCTCCAGAAGATCATCAACTTGCTCCTTCAATTCCACTAACTCCTTAGGTGCTAGCCGGTACACTGATAAAGTGATAGGCTCTGCTCATGGAGTCAAGTCTATTATGAATTCTATTTCCCGATCAGGTGGTAAACCTGGAAGGTCATCAGGAAATACATCCACAAACTCTGATATAACTTTTGGTAACCTGACTCCCCTTCTACAGATAGTACCCTAAGAGTAGGCTGAACACCTTGCTCTATGGCTCCCCGAAGAAACTCAAACTTTGGATGTCCAGGCGGTCTAAATATAACCCATCCAAGTCGACAATCTAGGGTCGCATGGTACTGACTTAACCAGTGCATACCAAGTATAATATTATAATCCGGCATGGAAAAGATCAGAAATTGGGCTCGCATCTCTCAACCACAGACTACTACCGAACAAGATCTACAGATATCACAAACTGGGATAATTCCACCTCCCGTAAGAATTCTCTTATTCTTCGAAAGGGTTGCGGTAGCTACTCTATGTGTGGCTACGAAGCTAACAACTATGAATGAATACGATGCTCCAGAATCAAATAAAGCTACAGCAGGTAATGAAGCTACTAATATAGTACCTGCTATAACCTCTCCTGTACTAGCTTCCTCCTCAACAGCCAATGCAAATGCTTGTCCTCGTCCCTGAACTGGACCTCTTTGCTGACGAGCCTGCTGGAATAGTGCTACCTGTGGTGCCAATGATGGTCTCTGTTGATACCCTTCTGGAGATGGTGGTCTGACTCCTCTAACTCCTGTTTATGGTGCTCACAATGCTGGATAAGCTGGCCTTGGTGCTAGTAAAGCTGGTCAATCTACCGATGGTGCTCCCTCTCGGTGCTCAGAGCAGTCCTTGGATGGATGCTGGTTAGATCTGCAAATCAGGTATAGTCCCAACTTGCGTCTGTACTCTCTCTCGATATGACCTACCTTGCCACAGTAGTAACAAGTAGGAAGAGATATGGCCCTAGGTGCTGCTCTCTGAGGTAGATTCTACTGGGGTTGCTTTGTAGATTCCTCATGTGATGTTCTGGATGGTGCTGATGTGAATAGCCTCTTCAGATTGGACTCGCTCCTGGTGACGCGCTCCATGCGTCGTGCTGCCGCAAGAACGTCTGTGTATGATGTAGGTGCAACAGATCCGATCAATCTCTGGAGCTCAAACCTGAGTTCGTCAAAGAACTTCTCTGCCTTCTCTTCTTCTATCAAAATTAGAGAAGGGGCAAAGCGACTCAGACAAATAAACTCTGCAATGTACTCTTCCACCGACATATTACCTAGAATAAGGCGGTTGAACTTGGCTCGAAGTTTCGATCGAGCAATAGATGGGATATACATCTCCTGAAAGAGTCTGGAGAACTATTCCCAAGTGAATCGGTCATATTCAGGTCCCCTCTCTTCAAATAGCCACCAATGGTGCGTATTGTTCGTCAACTGCATCCTGATGGCAGTCATCCATTGCTCCCTCGGAATTTCAGCTGCTTCCAACTGGTGTTGTGTGTTCGTGAGCCACTCGTGAACTTCAGTTGGCTCCTGCTTGCCAGAAAAGGTACAGGCTTCAGCTGGCAAAAATTGTCTAGCTGGTGGGTTCGACTGCTGCAGTACGGTTACTAGGCTGTTCCTCAAGTTCTCCGCCTCATGACGCTGAGCCTCTTGTTGAATCTACTTTTGGGCTTGCATCATGGCATAAAATATTTGAAATATCTGCTGTCCGTCCATGGCTTGCCCTGGTAGAAAAACAGGCATCGGTGGAGTGAACTGCGACGGAGGTAGAATGTCATCACGCCGGAACCTTGAAGTATGCTGGCATGCTTAAATGCTTTAAGCTGATTGTCCTATATCATCTGGTGTCACTCCCTCTGGGTAGGTGACTATAGCATCTTGTGGTGTACCTAAGGGATTCTTATCACCGGTTCTTGGATCCATTATTCTGCATTAAAAATAAACTATGAGAACTAACAGAGGAATCAAAACAGGATACAAATTAAGCAATTAATTCGAATATGATATAGAGATAAAAAATAATTCAATTCAAATAGATGAGATCCTAAAACTTATCCTATCCTTAATGTAGGTTTGCTCGGTCCCTGAGTTGAAACCGAAGGAATTTAGTCATAGACCTGCATGGGCCACCACAAACACCATGTCACGCCCCAGTCCCAAAATACCGAGGGACTAGACACGTGGCAATGGCCAGCAGCACACACTAATAGGCAAACCCAATTTAATGGACCCATCAATGTGTACTTAAGCTGTAAAACAATAATAAAGGTCTACTAAATATGTCACAATCTAATCTCATCCATAGAAGATAAATATGATCAATACCGGCATAATAAAATATAACCAACATCAAGTCTCAATAAAGTATATAGGGGAACAATCCGATAATAAGTCTGATACAATGGTTCAACAGACCAAAAATAAAAGAGTCTAAAAATAGAAAATACTGAGTATAGATAACAGATACTCAAGAGAAATCTTCGGCCATCACTTCGTCCTCGGGGATCGGTTCAGCTCCAGTGTCTGCTCCTGCTTCGGCTCCTATCCAATATACCTCGGGATAGAACTCCTCTGCTATACCTGGGGACATAATCCGAATCCAGGTCCTCAAGAGACATAGCAAGGTACAAGAATAACTCAAGCCAAAGTAAATACAGTACAATAATGGTAAACTATGTAACCAGCTATTTGAAATGCAAGTGAGAGCATCACTAGTACTCAGGGTGAGACCACTACAAGCTCTGTGTCGGGGAGCCGGTAGCAGTAATATCACGTAATGTGCCTAGCTCTGATATAGAGTCTACGGCCTCACAATAATAAATACATATATAAAATCAGCCTGTAGCCTGTGTGTCTTACCCCACCCAATGTAATCACACGTCTCATGTTCATAACGTCTCATGTCCATGTCACGCAAGACCATATCTAATGCAGCAAGTTATATGATAGCTATGAATATAAAATCTATGTCACAAATCTTGTAGCCTATACAGAATCACCATGAATATCTTAAGAAGATTCTGTCTCATGAACAGTGTCAGATGTCCTGTAGTATAAAATACTTGATGATGCAAGCACGGTAATGTATAGGGTTTCGATATCCATCTCTAGTGACGTTACCCAATGTAGAAGAATAAAATACGCTGGGGAATTATACGCATATCATACAGTCAAAACCCACCCAACATGCATGAAGTCCGCGTAAAATAGAGCTTCAGAGCTGAGTAGCATATAGAAGAGCTTCAGAGCTGCCCGCGTAAAGCAGCACCTCAAGGCTGATTTGGCATAAAAGGTTGCTACACCTTCCTAAAATACGTTTGTCTTTAATGCAACGTAAAGTCATACGAGGAACTCTTCGTATTCCTCGAATGAATCTGTCAGACAAAATAGTAAACCTGACTCCTGAAAAAAGTGCTGCACGACGATCGAGAGGACGACTGTGATGATAATTCTGTACAGAGACCCAGACTGTCGTTTAGTGACATATCCTTGATACAAGTCATTTTTACGCATTCAAGGAATATCCTGCCTATTCTACACAGGCAGAGATAAGTTTTGATGCTCAAGATGAGACGAAATTAGACGCCATGGCAAAAGCTAATTCTCGTACAGAGCTCGAGGCATATCTCGGCATTTAATGCACGAGATTGAGGCATATCTCTGCATTAAATGCACGAGATTTGGTTCTATCCTTTATAATTTTGTCATGACTGGGAGAGCTAAAACTAGGGATAATACGCTTACATCACCATCCTGGCATTTTATGCCAACCAGGCTATTTTCAACTATAGGAGCATGTCGTATGCTATCTTCTCGAAATACGCCAACTAGGCTATTTTCAACTATAGGAGTACGTCGTATGCTATCTCCTCGAAATACGCCAACTCAGGCTATATTTGCAAAGGTACGTGATAAGGCTATTTGGCCCAGAATACGCTCAAGACCTCAGTCAAGAAGGATAATTGGCTACTTTTACGCTGGTTATCTATTATTCATGCAACATCAAGTTTGATGCAGAATTTGGCTTTTACGCAAACAAGACAGCTATTTAGCTTTTACGCCAACAAGACAGTTATTTGGCTTTTACGCCAACCATCTCTACGCGAGCGGCAGTTACTTATGTGGCTTACATGACGTGATCTTCGAGAGGCAGTTATACGCGTTACCTCATAATGGGACACGTGTCATACGCAGATTCAGAGGATCATTCGAACGTGGGTAGCAGTTATTATAACCACCGCGTAAAAGGTGCAACTCTCTTCACAGTTTGGCTTCTACGCCGAATGGACAGTTATTGTGACTGATTTCTATAAATAGAGACATCTGGTCACAGGAGAGAAGGGTCAAAAAAAGATAGTCGAAAAGAGGAGGATCAGAGATCATAGAGAGAGAGCTCAGACAGAGAGTGTTGATTGACAACTTTGGCAATGAGAATTCAATCCCTCTTGCAATCTTTTGAAGTTTCTTCTTCTTCTACAGCACTTCTTCATCATCGTGTGGTCCAAGAGACAAAGTGATCGACCGCAGATCAAACTCCTATAGCAATTTTTTCCCAAAATCATTTTTTATTGTACTTAACATCCTCATATAGGATTAATTGTACTCTTTTTTTCTTGTTTGTAAACAAAGAAAGAGTTTCGTATAAACCTATTTTCATTCTTTTTTTATCATCAAACACAAGATGGAGACTCTGTTGGGGATGACTTTCTCCTCTGACGAGAAGGCAATTGCTCAACATGATGCTGTATCAGTCGGATCGATGAAGAAGACTTTGGTTGTCCAATTTGACAATCTGCTTATGAAGACATGCTTCGCGCAGGGGGTATCTCTCGTTCCCCCTCTGTCCAGAACAACAGGAAGCTACATAAAGTTTGGATGCCGAAGACATCCTCTACCCTTTTTGTAAGCTCTCTCTCTCTCTCTCTGATCAACAAGGTTGTGACGACACAGCCAACACGACATGTGCGTAAAAATTCGTCTCCCGTCTGTGACGTAGCAGACAAAACTTCTGGCAATGCCCTAGTGCCAATCTATAAGTCTAGAACGCGCCCTGCGCGTAAAACTTTGTCTCCCATCTGTGACGTGGCAGACAAAACTTCTGGCAATGCCCCAGTGCCAATCCAGAAGTCTAGAATGCGCCCTGCGCGTAAAACTTTGTCTCCCGTCTATGACGTGGCAGACAAAACTTCTGACAATGCCTCAGTGCCAATCCAGAAGTCTAGAACGTGCCCTGCGCGTAAAACTTTGTCTCTCGTCTGTGACGTGGCAAACAAAATTTCTGACAAGGCCTCAGTGCCAACTCAAAAAATTCAAATGTGCCCTGCGCGTAAAAATACATCTCCCGTCTATGATAAGGCAGATGGATCCTTGGATCACATCAAGGAAAAATGAGTGGCGGATCTCCCAACCTCTAGGCTTGTATGCCACCAAGAGAAGAAGTTGCCCACTCTTCAGATTACGCGTGATACTGGAGGCCGTTTGAGAACTTTTTCTGTTTTACGCGAACCTGTGCAGAACTCCAAATTATGCCAGGATAAGTCTATCCGCGTAAAGAAGACCTATCTTACGGGAAAATACACTCCTTAGACGGATGATGGATCGTATGCTACTCACATGGGTGAACTGCTGTATTCATATGGCAGGGAAAGGGTTCTGGTCCCTAATCTTCACGATCCTACTGATGTAAAAAGGCAGAATAAGCCTTATTCTTCTTCTTCCGTTAATCCCCCTGATTTGCATGATGTCTTGATCCAGAAACGCAAAGACAGGGGTCAAAATCAAGATTTAGTGCCCCTAACTACCAAGCGTGGGGAGATCGTGTGGGAAGTAGCATCAACATATGGGCCACGTAAAGATTCTATCTTTATTATTCTACCTGCTCGCAATGATCAGCATCCAATGGTCTTCGGTCGAATGCGGAATAGACCGATTGTACGAGAGGATTATCCCGAGTCTGATATTGGGAAAATACAAATCCACAGATATAGCCCACAGGCTTTGAAGATTATGCAAAACATGGGTTATGATTTGAAGTTGAGGCAATACCTCAATTATGGAAAAGGCAGACGAATATCGTTGCATGGTGATTCTTACTGTCAATGAACTCGTTTTGGGTTAGGGTATATCGCATCTGTTGCAAACTCCAAACCTCCAGAGTCTGATCCTGTAATACCAGAGGCAGGTTCTTCTAAATCAACTTCTGTGGACAAAGGCAAACAAAAAAAAGAAGAAGAACCAGACAACGACATGTCTGGGGGTAGTCTCCTTCGACAGAACAGAGCAGCATCCAAAGCTGGGGGTAGAATTCCCTCTGTGTCCAAAGATGATGCAACTATGACCATCTTTCCTGAAGATCGTACGACTCAGGTATCGGAAGCCCGAAAGCCAAAAGGGACTTTCTCCTTTAATGATGGTGACATCATTGAAATCTTCAATATATTGATGAAGGAAAACAAACTTTGGCTACCCAACATCAGATACCCCGAAAGGGCTGGCATGGTCGATGACCCAGAATATTGTTTCTTTCATCGGTACATTCATCACCCCACAAAGGCATGTTACGTACTAAAAAGGAAAATCCAGAATCTGATCGACGCCAAAGTCATCACTTTGCATCTATAGCAAGAAGACGGTCACGACAAATTGATCTCACTCCCATGTGGCAATTTGCTCCTTCAAAAAGTGCCGGATGATGAGTCCCTAAAAACTCTCCCCAGCGGAGCAACCTTCAGGTCTATCCCCACTCAGCAAATCACTCCCCAGTGAATTTTTAGGACATGGGTTCACGTCCATATTACCTCTGAACTGTTGTCCAAATATTTTTCCCCCAGCTGAGTTTGCCATGTCCAAGTGACCTCTGAGCAAACCTCCCAGGTTGTTGCTATCGATTAGTTCATATTCATATTACCTTTGAACTACGTCTCTCCACTTTCTCCAACAGGGTAAAACTATCACCACCTCTGTCCTATTTTTCTTTATCCCCACCGAGTCATATCTTACCATGTCCATATTACGTCCATATTATCTCTGAGCAAACCTTCCGAGTTTTCGGCTATCGATTATCATGTTCATATTACCTATGATATCGGTCGTCATCTCAACTTAGCACCCGTACTTAATTCTAAGTACGCCAGTGGTGTTTGTTCTACAAAAACTGTCACGTCCATATTACCTCTGGCAGGGCTTGTCTTAAACTTATTACTTGCACTCTCGTGCACAAGAAGTAATAGGTCCACATAAACCCCCCCGGTAGGATGCCCGCAATGGAAACGAATAATTCGAGTCCACATTACCTCTCAACAGAAATATGTCTCTCCACTACCCCCACAGAGTCGTATTTTAAAAGCATCAGGACTTGTCTCAAACCTATTACTTGCACTAACGTGCGCAAAAAATAATGGGTCCACAAAAATCCCCCAGCAGGATATCTTTACTACCCATAAAACCTATCACGTCCATATTACCTCTGATAGGGCTTGTTTCGAACTTATTATTTGCACTCAATATGCGCAACAAATAATAGGCCCACCAAAGATCCCCCAGTGGGATGTCCTCAACAAATACGGTATTGTACTACGTCCTTATTACCTCTGGTACGATATCCGAAGTTCACACAAACAATCGTAAGGAAATGGAGGGCCCTTATGTGATTGAAACAATATTCTCAAATGGCGCTTACAGACTAGCCAAGCCTAATGGAGATTTGATAAAAACTTCTATCAACGGCAAATTCCCGAGGATGTACTATGCTTGATCTCCTTTGCTTAACGGAGTATGATAAAGATTTCATTCTGACGATACTACTTACAAAGGTTAGCTGTATCATATTCTATCATATTCATATGACCTTTGAATAGATATGCTTAACTAATTTGTAAACCTATCATGTTCATATTACCTCTGATAGTGTTTTGTATACAAATTTAGTTGGATTATATTTTATCAGGTTCATATTACCTCTGAATAGATTTACATTCAGCCAAGCCTTACCGAAAGTATATCATGTTCATATTACCTCTGATATCACTTTCAACTAAGCCTATCATTTATATTTTAAAGTGATGGGTCCACAAAGTCAGAAAGTGTATCTTTATTATCTCTGAAAAAATAAGGAGCAAAAAGTAAGAAGTACATCATTGGGGAGGAGCAGTTAAATCGCGGAAATGTTTCGCCAAAGCAGCCATCCTCTCATTCCTGGAGTTCAAAATGTTGATGCGAGCCCGTTACAGCCTTGCTTCGTCATTGCTCAAGGTAGATAGTTCGGACAGAGTATCAGCAAAACTTGCATGGATGACACCCGCATGTGTCAAATTCTATTGAGTTATCTTCACTTGGCCCTCCAAGACATCATGAACTAGCGATGCCTCGAGAAGTCTCTCCCTTGCCTGAGCGAGTTTAGCTTCCAATTCTTGAACCCTTGCTTCATATCCCTCCCATTCGGCCCGGCACTGAGCTAGTTGAGGAATAATCTCCACCAATACTGCTCGCTCTTTCTACATCTCATATTGACGTTCCTAGATGGATTTGTTTAAAGATTCTGTCTTCTGAGCAAGTTCCACAGTTAGTGAGTCATACTCAGCCTGAATCAAGTCATCGATGCTACCTCAGGATAGTTGCAAATACCCAATGTACACGATAAAATATATGTACAGGAGTACCCGCTAAACACGGTAGGGGATAACATCTCCTGACGGAATCCATGTAGTACGAGTCCATAAAATCACTTTGTCGGAATCAAGTATAAAATTCTAGAACATGCATATATACATTATTATGAATTAAAAACTAATAGAGAAATATACTAGCCTGAAGTCCTGAGCAAGGTGTGTCCCTCGATGCCTAAGTTGGTATCACACAGACCTATATATGGTATGTTGCATCAATACAAGGTTCAGGAATGAAAATAAGTTAAATTGATGTAATGCTAAGTTATAAAGTCATTTCTAATTCAAAATGACTAATTCTAGGCTGCAAGAGTCTAACACTAGGATACTAGGTCGATACACTATGAAACTAAGCTATACTAGCTAATATACGATACTATGAACACACCAAAATGCTGTATCTCAAGATACGCAAGTTTAAAATAAGAAAATATTAATTTATATATATATACACAAGTCCATATATATAGTACTTAACTAATTACTGAAATATAGGACACGTTGGCCTTGCACCAATGCGTATCACACTACCTATCTCGATACCCAAACCCAATACATTGGTATCGACCCCTTACCTTGACATTACCTTGATATCCCAAGGTAATTCAAAACCTATTGAGTATAGCTAATATATATATATATATATATATATATATATATATATATATATATATATATATATATATATATATATATAATACCTCAAGTACTAACTATATAATATAACTAACTACGAAACTATATTATGTATCAATGTAATATTTACTAACTACTAACAATATAACAAATAGTATACATATCTATATATACTAACTGCACAATATCACAATTACATATATACATATACCTATTGCTAACTATATACTAATAAAGTATATTACTACTATCTATTTATACTAACAAGTATACTAAACTAATCTTAAAACTAAACTACTAATTTACTAACCAAACTCACAACTAATTAGACTATACACCAACTAACCATATAGCTATGCTAAACCATCAAAACCTAACTAATACTAATGGCTCACTGGCTAAAACTGACACAGAGCAGATACCTGAATGCCAATATTGTGCTGATACCTGAAAGCTTCTAATACCTCTCTGCTGAACTGTATAGGGTTGCATACTGAACTATGCAATTGCTGATATCCTGCTGATACTTGAACTGTGCTGAACCTGAAGGCTGTACTGTATAGTTACCTGCTACATTGAAGTATGTTGAACTGATATAGTGCTGATAATGCCTCTTCAAGGTAGTGTTGTACTGCACTTCAGTGACCCGAGCTCCCCCCTTTGCTATGCACGAGCACAGAGTTGCTGAACTTGCTGTGGTCTTTAGGGACTACCTGCTGCTGCTGCACGAGCTCCTAGATGTGCTTTATGCAGTGCCAGTTGAAGCACTGGCCTCACTCCTTCTACTAAAATATTATAGTGAATGACTTACCCTGCTGCCACCTCTGTTGAAGCTACACAGTGATCTCTGGACTGCTTGCAGATGAATGCTGTTGTTGAGGCATTGGCTCGAGGTATTGCTGTTGAACCACAGTCGATCTGCTGCCCTACAGTGCAGGTAGCTGCAACTGTAACTGCTACTACACATTACACTGACTGCTCTCCCCCTTGCTGAAACTGTAGCTACTCCTTCTCACACACACACTCACAAACACACCACACATAGCACACTTACATATATGTATACACATAGACACCAATATGTATATCCATCTATATATATATACACTCCCTCTACTATATATATACACACAGTCATATATATATATATATATATATATATATATATATATATATATATATATATATATACACTCAAACATAAATACTACACATAGATATAAATATAGCTATATACACTAACTTACATATATTAATACATATACTCCTCTATCTATTAAAACACATATATATATATACCACCACCTCTACACATCTATATGATATAATAAAAATACACTTTCATATATATATATATATATATATATATATATATATATATATATATATATATATATATATATATATATATATATATATATATATATATATATAAGCAATAAACCAAATACGTGGAGTGCACCGCACCCGTATCATACTATTTCTATGATACGCTTGCGATACGGCTCCACCACACAACCAAATACATCCCGAAGGACAAAAGCAAGTCTAGAATACTAATTTTGACTAATTTGAACAATAATAATAAGAACTACGTATTTGTGTCAAGAATTGATATGCACAAATCCCCGTGTCGGAGGAAAGCCCCCAAAAACAACATGTATCGTCAAATTGACGAGACACGGCCTACACGTACCTAATTGTGGATACGACACTAGTCACAAAAAAGCAATCACATGTTATATTGATCTATTTGACCAATTGGCAAATACCACATGTGTCAATCTCAGAATTCTCCTAAAATTGACACAAAAATATACATAACTTCCACCATAGGTCTCATATGAACCTAAAACTAATTCATATGGGTAGCCTATTAATGTAGCATAATTTTTTATGGTTAAATCTCATATTTAGAACCCACTAAAAAAGGAAAACTGAAATGTACCTATTGGGAGATGGATTTCCAATAAAAATCCCCAAATATGGAAATGTAGCTCATTCTTGTAGATCTTGCCCTCCTCCTTGTTGCTCCTTGCTTCCTACTTGTAGATCCTTGTTATAGTAGTCTCAATTGATAAATAAGGAAGAAATTTATGAAGAAATTGGTAAGAAAATGATGAGGGAATGAAGAAAATTGGAAAGTGGAAAAATATATATTTGATTGAAATAAAAATTGAAATAAAAGGCACTCTCTCTCCTCTCTCTAATGGCTGGCCATATACCCCTTCCTCAAGCGATTATGAAATATCCAAAACACTCTTTGGGACCTCTCATGAAGAAACTAATTAAGGGAGAAGGTTTTAGTCTAATAGTTTCACTAATTAATCCATCCTCCTAATCCATGGGCCTAATTCATGGGCTCAATCTAAACTAAACTAAAATTGGGTTTATGCATTTAATTAAATGGTTAGGTCCACTTCACAAGTCCAAAATAATCTAGCATCTAACAAGAATTAAATAATACAAAAATAATTAATTATGCGTGTACAATATTTAAATACAATCAATTCTAAAAAATAAAATACCTATGTCAATTACCAAACTACGCTTGATTGAAAATGTAAGGGTGACATTGTGCCATGGAGCTTTCGGACTAAAGGGTATTGCACCAATTGGAATACTATATCGAGAAGGGACATAGTGCCTTTGGGAATAACTTGAGATGGTGCCTTGGGATATAAGTTGGAGAATAGTTATGGATAATTGTTTGATTGAGGCGAGTATCATTTGGTGGGGCAAGAAGGTTCGATTCTCTCGCCATACCTACTTGTTGTTGTATTGATCACAAGCAACTTGTTGCACACATAGCTTGATTTTTTTCAACGAGATATGCTACGGGGCACCCGGACCGTTCATCCATGGAGGAGAAAAATAGTAATGTTCCTTGGGCGCGGTGCCGGTAGTTCGATACGACCAGGAGGGCTAACTACACAGCGCTGGATCGGGTAGAACTGCAGTTGATTAGTCCTTTATGGCTTGGCAAGTGACTTTATATAGATAAGAGTTAGTTTTATTTGCTTTGGTTTGTGCTTTTCGTGTAGGCGGCGACACCTTGCCTCGTACAAAAGTGTGTATATTGATGATTGGATTAGTAAGGCTTGGATTATGGTATAGTTTAAGGATGGATATTAAGGCTTGGATTGTAGTTCGATAGGTTCACTCGTTCCTTGGGTTTGAGTAGAATGGTTTGTATGCTAGTTTACTTTGAGTTGGATATATCTTCTTGTATATTTGCTTGAGTTGAATGCTTACATGTTTAACCTGCTTTACAGTTTTTTCTTAACTTGTCATACCTCTGCCATAAAATGAATCTAGGATTCAAGTAGAAATATCAGCATATAACTGTTTGCATTCACTATCTATTTAGTGTCGGTTTAGACGAGTGGGTTATCCCGCTCACCCGTACAACTGTGTACTAACCCACATTTGTAGGTATTATTTCAGGTACGCAGGTGTAGTGGCACTGCTTGGATATATGGGACATGATGTATGGAATGGTAGGTACCTTTGTGGGCAAGATAAAGAGAAAGAATTTTGCATCACCTTTGAGGCAATTTTATTCGCGACATTTTCATTTGGACCCTATCAAGAGCTTCGCTACTTATACTCTGATGTGTGATTGGTACACAATACTTCACTTTCGCTGCAACTTGGTTTTTTT
This sequence comes from Iris macrosiphon, assembly GCA_036927795.1. NCBI lineage: Eukaryota > Viridiplantae > Streptophyta > Magnoliopsida > Asparagales > Iridaceae > Iris > Iris macrosiphon. The sequence continues at coordinate 79,122,941 of JAYESA010000017.1, read as the reverse complement.
GATGATAACTATGAAGTTTGGCATCATTGCCTTATGCGAGCACAACTCCAGGGTCGTACGGCATTACGTTCCTATGAGAACGATTGTCCTGCGATAGTGCTACAATGTGGTAATTCACGTTCAGCAGGGACGATCGAGCTTGCGGGTGATTGGGACGTGACTAATTGGTATCAGAGCAGCCGGTTCATTTTCTCGGACTTTATCCTATGGTTCTTCACAAACTCTAAATAGCTTCTGAGTTTTATTTGTCTCTTGGCTCTACTCGGTGCCGTATTAGATATTTCATGCAATAAGCCTATATATTTGTTGGTTGTGGGTGCATGTTATTCTTCGGTGCATTAGCTTTTGTTGGTTTTCGATAGATCGTGTAGCATCATTGGGCGTTGTTGCATTCGTGCAGCAAGTTGTGTGGTATTGTTATATTTGTGCATCAAGTTGAGAGGTACGGTGGCGTTGGTTTAGCTTATCGTTCGAGGAGATTTTTGGTTGCATTAGTGGAGCAGTTGGTTGGCAGACAAGATTGGTTATGTGGCATGTTTTGAGTAGAACCATGGGATAAGAATGGATCATTGCACGAGTTTCTCGTGTAGCGGATGTGTTAGACGGAGTTTAATTTTTGGCTGGCCATATCAGGAAAGCATTGTACCAGTTGCTCATGTAGAGCATTGGTTGAGCAGGTTTGAGTTTGGCTTAGGAATATTAGGAAAATGTTGCATGAGTTGCTCGAATGGCGAATATGTGGAACAGTTGGGTATTGGGTTGGATTACTTGGAAGAGATCGTTGCACGGGTTGCTCGTGTAGCAAAAGTATCGGACGATTTGGGAAATAGTTAAAAGTGTTAAAAATGGAACGTGGCACAAGTTGTATTGAGCGAGATTGACAGAACAGTTAGATGGTTAATGCATTTGCTGAGTTTCATGTCAGACTTTAAATTTGAATGGCAGGATCATACAGAATGGATGGTGCGAACGGATCTTGGATCAGTGCAAAGAAGGATAATGTGACAAGTAACTTGGTTCGTAGTGATATATGGTATAGCACATAGTGAGCATGGCATTAGAATATTTTAGATAGACCTCAATAGAATTGCCACAACGGATGCGGGTAACAGGAATATAAGTTAGTTGGTGCATATCGGTTGAGTTATGTATGGGAACATGGAGCAAGCAAATATTGTGTTACGATCGATAGGATCACCCCAAAATAGTTGGTTTGGAATAGGCGTTCGTCGACGCAGAGTAAGAGCGAGAGCGACTCTATTTTCAAGTGGTATATGGTGCAATAGAATTCGACTCAGGTATTCTTCGATACGTTATACTTGAGCAATCAAGAATGGACTTGTGCAAATGGAAGTATCGTTGGACTTGAGCAATGGACGAGAACGAAATAAGCAATAGAATAAGTGTTTGGAATTAGAAGGATTGATTTGGACCAAGTATTGGAAACAAGTTGAGATCGATCAGATGGAAAGCTAACTATCAGATTTTGCTTGCATGATTTGGAAGTTTGATGGAGCATTCATTAATGGAAAGAGAGAGTTGAGAATGAGGAATAAACTGTTGGGGCACGCTTGAGCGAGAGATTGATGTATCAAAGAGTAGCGAGTATGAACTACAGATTTTTGGCAACGCAAGAGAATAATTGATTTACAGATGGAACACATTTTGGTTTTGGAGAAGCAATACGATGGATTCACATGAACTGGATGGATTTTAGATTTTGGCGCTTGAGAAGTTTGACTCAAGGTTTAGAGAAAGTAAAATTTGGCGAAATGGTACAACGATAGTGGACGAATTCTCCGAAAGACATGAACAGGCGTGAGGCAAGTCAAGTTGATGTTCAGTCAGTTAGAAGTTAACACTTGTAGTACTGAGGCAGATTGAGGCAACGAGTTATGGTGATATAATTTGAGATTGTGTTAGAACTTGTGCATAATTTATTGAGAGCGTGTATACGAACCAAAATATGGATAAATCAAGACGGACTAAGGAATGGAATGAGAACAAAAATGGTGGCAGATAGAATTTTGAAGATAGCTAAACGAGGGAGCAACGTTGAAGCAAATTTACATATTACTCGAGCAAGTTGGACATGCACTGTGAAACATGACATACGGATAAGAATTGGAGCAAGTCTATGGTTTCAAGGATCATTGCATGTAGTAGTGCGAGAAGTATTCAAAAATTTTGATGGATTCAGGACAGAACGATAGAGTGATAGAAGATTATTTTAGCGAGCATAGTTCTCAATTTATGGCTGGGATAGATAGTGAGACTCTAGATGGTTAAAAAATATCTGGTTGACAAATCGTCAAAGGTAGTGCATAAAGTTCTCGGAGTCAAAAGTACGTTCGATGGAATGGATAGATTTTGGCTCAGATTTGCAGAGATGATATAGTATTATTTTTAGTAACTGTCCATTATGATGAATTACAATTATCAAGCATAGTTTCGGGATAGCTGACCCTAGCAACTTGACTGCCAAATCAAAAATAAATATTGTAGACCAATAGAATGACAATTTTGGTAGTGTATTTGGGAATGCGTCGAGGGTGGAAATGAGTGGTGTATATAGGAGATAGGTCTAAGTAACAGAGTATTAGATTTGAGATCCTCGGGATAGCCTTCAGCTGAAAATGCAGCCAGAAGATCAAAGCGATGGTGAAAATGGCCTAAGTCAACTGAAAAGATTCGGAGTCGCAGATTTTTGTAGATGGCATCACCACTTACTTGTCATGCCCTGGAAGGGAATAGCATTCTTATGAATTGACGAGTGTGTGACTAGCTTGGAGAAGTTGAAGCAGTGGCTCATTTAGATCAGATCCTTGTACTACCGGATGGGACAAATGTGCCTCAGTTCTACAAGATACATCAGAACTTAGTCTGGAATGTGTGCTCGTACAGAAGGCGAAGGTGATATCTTGTGCTTCGAGGCAGTGGAAGCAGCGAGAAAAACTATTTCATGTCCAACCTAGAAATTTTGGCAAGTGTGTCCACGTTGAAATTATGGTGACAATATCCCTATGGCATGGTGGCAAAATTTGCGTGGATCACATGAACCTCAATATTGATGTTCACCTAGTAAGGTATTAAGATTTAAGGAAGAGATGTTGGGTTGAGCTTATTTAAAAGCATAGTGCAATGTATGGGTAAGTCGCCTAGCTGGGGTAGTATCAGTTGTGATGATCGTCGAAGCATAAGATGATATTTGGAGATAGTACATGTAGAATATTGTACGATTGGAGTCATGATAGAGTTTGGTTGGTTAAGTTTGGACGGTGCTAGTGCGGATTCAAAAATAGTCGAATGGATTGAGTTGGAACATAAACAGATTTGAGTCAGGGAAAAGATCGTCTATAAAAAATTATCGTATTTGAGAATAGCGCTTTTGCGAATGTGTTGGAATGAACATCAGGATTTAGTTCAGTCAAGAGTGAAGCGAATGAATGCCTCGAACATAAATATACCCTTGTAACTAGTCAAAAATTGCTGTCACTAAGCTCGACTGAAATGCATTTATTTCAGGGATGCCTTAAATTTGTAGATGATCCAAACTAAGTGATATGTGGAATTTGAATTGAGCTGCAAGGAGGACATGGGTATATAGAATTTGTATGAGCGTTCAGCTCCAAACAAGATGTTGAGTCTGGATCAGAAAAATATGAGTTGCATGGAGCAGAGTTATTAATTGGGCAAGCAGAATAAGAGTAAGGAATGAATATTGGTTTGTTTCGAGGACAAAACTGATTCTAAGTGTATATTATGTAATGTCCCATAACCGTACAGTGACTTACACTAAATCAAATTAAACGAGGCAATGGTTCGTTATATTTTGATTGTGGGATTTGGGAGCAAGTATTGATTTGAGTTGGTTTCATGTGTAGATCGCAAGCAAAGTTCGATGGAATTAGGAGTTCATTCAGAGCAGTACAAGGATAGCAGGATTAGAGCGATAATATCGCCTTCCTTAGTCCGATCAGTCGAATGATTTGGAGAGAAGACCTGCTCGCAAGGTCATACCAATTGAGTAGATCATACTTTGCATCAGACCACGGGTTCAAGGGATCGACCGTATTAGCAAGGCAAGGTGCTTAACATAATCAAACTTGGTGAGTGGGCTTTGTCCCTTATCCTCTACTCCTTCATGCCAAATAATATGGAACATACGTAATAAGTCTTGGACACTTAGACTGGAATATTAGAATTATTGCAATGTGGCGGGCATAGAGTGTGCATTGTTTAGATGGATATAATTTATGGCTTGAGTTGGTTTTGCGTTGGGCAGTTGGAGCTTGAGTTGGAGTTATATTTGGGCAATTAGACCTTGAGTGGATCATCTTGGTTGTAATATCGAGACACTTCGAGTGAGCTAGCGAGCGTACATTGCACACGAGTATCTAGGTTGGCTCTTTGTCAAGCAAAGCGCACAGTTGTGGTTCAAAATCGAACAACTGCACCGGAGAGGGCATTGTTCCACTATTGGAGCATTATGCCACAGATATTTCGGAGCGAGGGATATTGCACCAATTGGAACACTGTGTCGAGAAATGACATAGTGCCTATGGTGATAACTTGAGATGGTGACTTAGGATATAAGTTTGAGAATGGTTATGGATAATTGGTTAGATTGAGGCGAGTATCGTTTGGTTGGGCGAGAAGGCTCGATTCTCTCATCATACCTACTTGGTGTTTGCATTGGTCACGGACAACCTGTTGTACACTGGGTTTGGTTTCCTCGAGCGGGATATGCTCTGGGCCATCGGGACCGTTCAGCCTTGGAGGAGACAAATGGTAACGTGCCTTGGGCGTGGTATCGGAAGTTCGATACAACCAGGCGGGCTAGCTATTCAGCGCTGGATCGGGTAGAACTGCAGTTGATTTGCCCTTCATGGCTTGTCCAGTGACTTCATATACATAAGAGTTTGTTTGCTTTGCTTTTGTTTGGTTTATGATTTTTGTGTAGGCTGCGGCCACATTGCCTCAGACAAGAGTGTGCATATCGATGATTGGATTAGTAAGACTTAGATTGTGGCATAGTTTGAGAATGGATATTGAGGCTTGGATTACGGTTCGATAGGTTCATGCGTTGCATGAGTTTGAGTAGAACGGTTTGTATTCTGTTTATTTTGAGTTGGATATATCGGCTTGTATATTTTCTTGAGTTGAATGCTTGCATGTTTAACCTATTTTACAGTTTTTTTCTTAACAGGTCATACATGTGCCATGAAATGAATCTAGGATTCAATTAGAAAGATCACCATATAACTGTTTGCATTTATTATCTATTTGGTATCGGTTTAGACGAGTTGGTTACCCCGCTCACTAGTACAGCTGTGTACTGACCCACGTTTATGGGCATTATTTTTGGTACGCAGGTGTAGTAGCGGGACATGATGTATGAAACGGTACGTACCTTTTTGGGCAAGAGAAAGAGCAAGAGTGTAGCTTCGCCTTTGATGCAATTTCCTTCGTGTCATTTTCATCTGGACCCTATCGAAAGCTTCGTCGCATATAATTTGATGTGTGCTTGTTACACAATACTTGAATTTCGCTACAACTTGGTTGTTTCGATGATAACTATGATATTTGACATCATCTTCTTGTGCAAACGCAACTCTCGGCTCGCACGACATCACATCTGATGAGAACGATTATCCTGCGAGAGCGCAGCAACATGAAGATTTACGTTCAGCGGGGATGATCGATCTTGCGGAAGATTGGGGTGTGCCTAATTATACAAGAGAAAGAAGAATATAGAGGAGAAGCAGACATAGTTGATCCTCTTGCTCGGGTGATGAAAACTATTGTTTCTCAAAGCAAGATTTTCTCTCAATCGATGATCTGCTCCCCGGAACCAGCAAATTCATGTCAAGAACTTCTAGAATGCTCGTAGTCACCTCTGTTGCAACTCGAACAGACTCGATGGACGAAGGTGAGGACCATAATAACTATTCTTTTCTGCTTCTCAATTTTTTTCTCTCCAAATGGAGGTCCTAAGAGAATATATATATATATATATATATATATATATATATATATATATATATATATATATATATATATATATATATGTAGGCAATGGTAGAAATCCTAACCCTAAATCATACAGTCGCTAATTTGTGGTAGGATAATAACAAATTAAATACAAATCCCAAAATATTAGGCGTGACTTGAAATCAAATTAATCTACCAAAATCGTTCAGATCCATAATTAGCAGAATTTGTCCAATCTATGCCCAAATTATGCATCCAGTGTAACTGCCCCGCAATATATACAACTTCTACACACATATGCCTAATCGTGCATAGATAGCTAGCAGATTACGCACACAGAAGTGCATGTTGATTATGAGCGCAGATTACTCGCTCGGATACGTGCACGGAGACGCTCGCTGAGACGTGCTCAGATACACGCGTACATAAATGCTCGTTGAGACGCGCTCAGTAACGCGCACAGAGACATGCTCAAAAATGCGCACAGAGTCTGTGAGCAAAAACACGTACATTAGCGCAACAAATGCGCACAGGTGCCTTGCGAAGTTGCTAAAGTGCTCAATGCAAAGTGTGCCAATAAAGAACCATTTTTTGCCCTTAAACCCGAGTATGAGTCCGGGTCGCTAAGTCCCTTTGGGGTTAGCTATTAAATTTTTTTTTCCAAGAAAGTGACAAAAGGCATAATACTTTCTTGAGGAGTTTAACATTCATTCTCCTAAGAAAATACTCTCACATGGCACCCACATGTGACCCACCATAACCCATGTGCATACCTCAATAACAAGCAAAGTCTTCTACTGAGATACCCACTTGGAGTTGTATCCTATGTGGGACTATTTTTGCTACTCCTAAGAGAAACCTACGACAAAAGGAACTACTAAAATTTACAATATCGACGTACATTGGCAAAGACATTATACGTCACTGAGAATGACGAATACCTGACTAATCAACGACGAGTTTGATGAATCTTACAAGGAAATACTTGATACGTTATTTTTAGGTCATCGTCTCCATCTCCATGGCTATTTTGAGTGCATAACTAAGTGACGGATTGATGACGACCGGTTTGTCACTTTTATAAGGACTAGCGACGACCTCTCTGTCGCTCGTACATTGCCAATCACACTAAAGTTCTATGACTTGGCCAAGTTTATGCCATTCCCTCTCCATGCCATAAAGTCTTTTTTACCCTTATCCTCCTTCGAGTGAACTGTGCTTAGATGTTTCGCAAAACCATACTGCATCTGCGAGAGGTTAGATGAGTAGGCTTTATCTTTGAGTTCACTAAGTGTGATTGGGACACTATAGACATTAATTAGACACTGAAAGAAGAAATTTTACCAAAAAAGATGTTTGGTATAAGCTTTCGCGTGCGCCCGTGCTCACCCCCCCTCTCTATACCCCGCATCCTACATTTCTGTCGCCACACACGAGCACGGATGCATGCAAAAGCGCGTACAAAGTAGCACAGTTGAATGTTTACGAACCTATTTATGTCTTTGACACAGTAGATAAAACATAACTACTACATCAACTTTGAAAATTTAGGTGTACGTCTTGCCTTGTCTAATGTTATATTCTTCCAAAAACAAATAGAGATTAAGGATCTATTGGTGCCAAATAGTTTCTAGAGAAACTTCCTTGGGTTATAATAATAAGGCAATTATAAGATCTTGATAAAAAATAAAATTAAAATAGGGTCGGCAAAAGCGTTGACCTATTACACTAATAAGAATTAGCAACAACAAAAATTGTCTCTAATTCCCTAAAAATATCACTAATAGCGTTTAGCGATGTCCAATATGAATTGCATTTTTGCTAGTCGCAGATCTAAAATTCGTTGTTCAACGTCACTGTAGCAACCCATTTAAAACGTTACTGATTCGTCGCCAATTTAGCGACATATTAGTGATGTCATGTAAGTCGCTGCATTGGTGACGTATCAATAATGTTTAAGTGGTAACATAGTGAATCCACTAAATGACATGGCAAGTCTGTCATGTCATTAACATCAGGGTGTTGCTAAACATCGGTAAGACGTTGCTAATTACAAAAAAATCTTTTTATTTTATTGACATAGCAAGTCCATAGCCATTACGGATATAAAAAGTTGTCAAATAAAATAAATCCTATCTCACCTAGTGGCATACATCTTTTCTTGACCATGTGTAATTTATGTCTGGGAGAACCTTCAAGAGTTGTCACTATTGAGAGCCTTACACCCAATTTCCAAGAGGATCGCCTTTGCAGGATATCTTTCTCTATGGTTGTTAAAGTGTGTGTTCCCGAGTGACGGTGTCATGCCCCAGTCCCAACATACGTTGGACCAGAGTACGAGGCAATGGTCAGCTATGTATCAAGTGGACTCCAGTCCAACTCAAATATGTATACGCTGTCTAGGGGCATATTACATGACAACAATGCCAAGTCAACTATGTCTCAAACCATATACAAATTGTTTCTGGTACAGAAGTTCCTATATAGATAGGAAATGCCCTACCTTTGAGTGCAGTTTGAACTATAGATATATCAAAAATGAACAATATGTAGTCGGCCGCCCCATAATACATATGTACGGACAAGCTCGAGAAAAAGAGTATTACTAAATCAGTCTGAATGATCCCAAGTGTGTATAAATATAATAATACTAAATCAGTCACTACGCTATGGAAGAGGGTGTGTATAGCAGTAGGTTGAAGGGAATGTTGCAGCATCTGGGAAGGGCAACAGCTTCTTGCTGCATGCGGGAAGAGAAGAAAAGTAGCTACAGCAGCATCTCTCCTTGTTGTTATGGGAACTGCAACAACAACGACATCTTATGTGCTCCTTGTTGTGGGTAGTAAAGCCGCAACAGCCACAATAGAAGGGCAGCAATAGCAATCGTAGCAGGAAAAAATACTTGAAGTTACAACAGCAGCTCAAGCAGGGGGAGAATAGGTAGTGTGGAGTGGGAAAGAAAAAGTCGGGCAAGGAGAATAGTAGGTTAGGTAGGAGTGGTTGTTTCTCCCTAGGTTTAAGTAGAGAGGAGAAAAAAAGAAGGTATAAAATGGATGGAGGGATGAAGAGTAGGTGGGAATAGCGCATGCAGGCAGTTTTCGTGCACATGCATGGGGCTAACAGGCCGTATCGCTCACACGGGGCAGAGCAACGCAGCAGGCAAAGCAATTTCTGTGCTAAGCGTAGGGCTGATAGGCCATATCTGCCGTACGGGACAGAGCAACGTTGCAGTTGCAGCAATTTTTTCTCACCCAACCAGTTTCTGTGCACGAGCGTAGGGCTGACAGGCCGTATCGGCTGCACGGGGCAGTGCAATGCTACAGTTTCTACGGTAATATTACTTAGGAAGGTATAAGAGAAATAACATATGTGTTTTCTGTCTATCGGAGGATACTAACTATGCAGGTAGATGCCTTCATGTTGACAAAAATGAGAGTTGTCTATGGCATATTCATCTAGGACACGCGAACATGAACACAATTGTAAGACTGTCTATAAAAAAACTGGTAAGAGGCTTGCTGAATATATCTTTTAAGAAGGATATGGTCTGTATTGATTGTGAAAAGAATAATGCAACCATCTCTTCCTTTAAATCAATAAACATTGTTAGTACCTCTAGACCCCTCCAAATATTACACATGGATTTATTTGGACATAGCAGAGTCACCTATCTTGGCGGTAAGCTATATACTTTTGTAATTATTGATTTTTTTTAAGATTTACTTGGATTTACTTTCTTGCAAATAAAAATGAAGTATTTTTTGAATTTGTAATAATTTGCAAAAAGGTTCAAAACGAAAAGGGCTTTTGATTACTTGTATCCAAGTGATCACGGAGGTGAATTCAAAAATATAGATTTCAAAAGTTTTTGTGATCCAAATAGTTTTTTGCATAAATTTTCTTGTCCTAGAACTCCTCAACAAAATAATGTTGTGGAGCGAAAGAATAGAATTCTTAGCGATATGGCTAGAGTTATGTTGAATCAATTCAATCTTCCAAAATATTTTTGGGTTGAGGCTGTAAGTACAACATGTCATGTATTGAATAGGCTTCTAATTTGACCTATATCGAATAAGACTCACTATGAGCTTTGGTTTGGTAGATCTCCTATAATTAGTTATTTTAAAGTTTTTGGATGTAGATATTTTATTTAAAACACCATGGATAACTTGGTAATTTTTTATTCCAAAGTCGATGAAGGTATTTTTTTTTTATTATGCTGCCAAGAGTAAAGGTTTTTGAGTTTTCAATAAGCGTTCTTTGACTATTAAGGAATCTATAAATTTTACTTTTGATGAGATTAACAGTTAAGTACCCAGTGATAGTGATGATGATGAAGTCGGAATAACACCAACAAAGCCCCTAAAGATACAGCAATTGGTACCAGCTATCTAGAGAGTTTGCCAAAGAAGATGTGATTCATGGCCGATCATCCAGAAATCTTTATCATAGGTAATGTTTCCAAGGGAGTAAGTACTCATTCTGCAAATAAAGATATTGTTACAAATATAGTTTTCACTTCACAAATAGAACCTAAAAATATTGTAGAAGCTTTCACTGATAAATTTTAGATTTTTGCTATGCAAGAGGAATTAAACCAATTTGAGATAAATCAAGTTTGAAATTTGTTCCTAGACCTAATGATTACTCTGTAATTGGCACCAAATGGGTATTCGAAATAAACTCAGTGAGGATGAACAAGTCACATGTAACAAAGCACGTCTCATAGATCAAGATTATAATCAAGACTGTAATGGGACTTATGCTCCTATTGTGAGACTTGAGTCCATTCGCATGCTTTGTACTTCTGCTAGTTTTCATAATTTTATACTATTTCAAATATATGTTAAAAGTGCTTTTCTAAATGGTTTTATAAAACAAGAAGTTTTCATGGAACAACCCCCTGGTTTTGAAGATTTCAAATTTTTAAATCATGTTTTCAAGTTACGAAAGGCTCTTTATGGACTCAAACAAGGCCCTCGTGCTTGGTATGAGAGTCTTAGTTTCTTTCTACTTGAAAATGGTTTTTCAAAAGAAAAAGTTGCAATAACACTTTTCATAAAAACACATGATGATACTTTTTTATTAGTGCAAATTTATGTTGATGATATCATATTTAATTCTACTAATAAGATAATTTATAAAAAAAATTGCTAAGTGTATGCAGAGTGAATTCAAAATAAGCATGATGGGAGAACTTAACTTCTTCCTCAGATTGCAAATCAAGCAGAATTTATAGAAAACTTTTACCATTCAAGCCAAGTACACGTAGGATTTGTTAAAGAAGTTTGACATGGACAACGCAAAACCAATCGGCACTCCAATGGCAACATCTACGAAGCTTGACCTTGATAAAAATTGTAAACCGATCGACATACGTAAGTATCTAGGTATGATTGGTAGTTTACTTTATTTAACTTCTAGTCTCACTGATATAATGTTTAGTGTTTTCTTATGTGCTAGATATCAGGTTAATCCTAAGGAATCACACTTATGCACAGTTAAGTATAACTTTCTATACCTTAAAGGCACTTTGACAGTCGACGTGTGGTATCCCAAAACTACATCCTTTGACCTTATAAGTTATCCAGATGCTAATTTTTTCAGATGCAAAGTTGATCATAAAAGTACCAGCAATAATTATCATTTTCTAGGCAAGGCATTAGTCTTTTGGTTCAGTAAGAAACATAATTATGTCACATTATCAACTACGAAAGATGAGTACATAGATGCAGTATATTGTTGTGCACAAATTTTATAGAAGAAATATACCATAGAAGACTATAATCTATATTATAAGAAAATTCACATATACTGTGACAACCCTAGCACCATTAACCTCAAAAAAAATTATATATGTCACTCACGCACTAAAAATATATAAATTTGACACCATATTTTAAGAGATCATTAGTTACACGAAGATATTTGCTTGGAGTTTGTTGACACTGGACATGAACTGGCAGACATCATTACTAAACCCCTAGCTGAGGATCGTTTTAACTTTATTCGTCGAGAATTATGAATTCTGGATTCCAATGTTATATAATTTACGTATATTTCTTATTAATACAAGTTCTTATTAATACAACTTTTGGGTACACGTCGAAAGAGCCTTTCTATCAGAAAGGTACAAATAGCCTTAGTGACATGGTATTTAAGCATCTTCGGACCACCGCTAGCTAGGATTCGGTCACCCAAGATGATCAATACTTTATAGAATAAAGATTGTTTAAGGTATATTTTACAATTATTTCTAGCAAATCCAAGCTCTACTCTCTGACTTAAAAAAGTAGAAAACTGCAACTTCATATGTCAAGAATGGTTTTTCATATTCAACATTAAAATAATGGTTCATATGAACCAAATTCGAACAAAGTTCGGTCCCTGGCCGAACTCGATCCCATGGGTTCTAGATTTTAATTTGTTGTCAGCTCCACTCTTTTTTATGGCTACATGTATTAAAACTACCCCTTTTCGGCCAGAACCGAACAGTAGCCATATCAACCCTTCTTCCACCCCTAGAAACTCTAGTTTTTAGAAACCCTAATCCTGGTTATTCTGCCTCAACCCACTTCAAGACTCCAAACTGCAGATCAGAATCTACTTCGTAGTTATCTTTTATTATCCACTATCTTTTTGAGGTATAATATTCTCTTATGTTCTATTTTTTTTAATGGTACCAAAATTATTTGGTAGGAAGAAAAGAAAGGTTGGTGAAGCCTCTTCATCTAATCCTCCATAAGAGGAGACTTCACATTCTTTGTTTAGTCCATCCATGCCCGATGAGGGTAATTTTGATGGGTTTCTATTTACAACCCTAGAAACTCTTGTTGAATTGTTTGACCATTTCTACAAAAGAAACGTCTGTCCAGGAAGCTCCCTGAAATTTACCATCTTTCATGATTATCTACCCAACTTTAGGGATCTTGGACTTGATGATCTTGTTGTTACTAGTCATCGCATTTATGTTAATGTTATTCGTATGTTTTACTACAACTTCATTTACACGCGGTACTATACGATCACGAGTCGGTCGTATTGATATTGATTTTGATGATGATGATATGTGGGAGATACTTAATATTCCCAATAATGGTGAACCCCTAATTGATATCAACAAATTCAAGTTTTAAAATGACATGACTCTTGATTCGTTTAAAGACTCGATGTGTGAACCCCATCCTCATCCACATGAAAGTCTTTATGCTAAATATTTGAACAACTGGTTCTTTGACCTGCATCATATTATCTTTTCTGTGATTGTTTCAAAGTTTACTTCAACAAATGAAATTACTATGTTGGAAATTACTTGACTTTATCATTTGTACTTTACCTCCTGTTCAGTCTTCCTAAGACTATCATCAATGTCATGGTTCGATGTCACAAGAAAGGACGTAACTTACTCTACCGCCATGTACTTGCCCATTATTTTTTAGCATTTCCATATTCATATGGATGACTTTCCTTCCCTTGCTGAGCCAGTATATCTTAGCAAAGCCTGTAGGAATGAACCTAAATTTCCTTCTCCAACAGCTGTTGCTGCTGCTGATGTCAACTCATCATCTTCTAGTTCCCTTGGTCACCCTGATGCACCTCCTGCACCTGCTTCTCCTCCAGTTATCCTAGATTCCATACCGGACATGCTTCACGATCGTTTTCGATTAGAATACGATCATTAACTCATACTAAACTACCGTACTACTCTCCATGCACTTGCTATATCCAACACACTAGCTGACATTCAGTATGGTTTATCTCAGCACCTAGCAAGCACTTTTTTGATAGTTCGTGATCCTTCCCTCTCTGGATATCGCATTGACGACCCCTTCGTTCAAAGGTACTTTGACCCTGCTGCAGCTTACTAGGATCCCAATGGATGAGCTGAGACTAGTACGATAAGTAGTTGTTGTAGTGTTTCTGATGCTCAGACTTTATTTGAGATAGATGTTGATGATTATAGCTTAGTTCACTTTATTTTAAGTTTCATTATGTTATTAGTTTGGATTATGACATGCACTACTTTATTTCTTAGTTGTTCTATATGTGACAAACTATGTCTTTTTATTATCTACTTTGTGTTTGGATTCTTTGGATTCTACTTAATTTGTAATGGTATCAATGGTTATTTAATTCCATATTTTGATGTTGAACTGCTATATTCTATTTTGAATGTGTGTTGCTTTACTTTTGTGTTTCATTGTGTAATGTTGCTTCACCTATTATGGGGGAGCTATCCATTTCAATGAAATAACAAAGGGGGATAACATACTGATACTTCAAGTTTCTGGATGAACAAGGACGATACTTCATATGTTACAATTTTTTTACACATATTGCGGGGGAGCTATCGCTACTTCTATTCGATATTTTCATATCAGTCATAGTTTCTGAATTATCAAAATAATATAGATTATTGGCACATCTAGTCATGATCAACCTGATTTCGATAATCAACTAAACATTGATTCGATATGCCGCAATAAGATGCAACTAAAGATCATCACTGCTACCAGAATACAAGAAGAATGCTAAAAAGATTGTGTTTGGTTATTTTCTATTTCTTATGTAATTTGACACTTTATTTGAGTCTAGGACTATTGTTAGTCAAGTCATAGTTGGAAACTAGATGCACTCAAGTCCACTCAAATAAGCTTACCAAACCAGCTCAATCTAACCCAAAGTCCATTCAAAAAAGCCAATCCAAAATCAGTTCAAAACCTAACCCAAATTTGGACCCCACATTTTGGAAATTGACCAACAGAGCTAGGACTGAACTCAGACAATACTCAGGCCAAAATCGGTCAGGGTGGAAACCTAATTTCTTGATTCAACTCAGTCTTCCCGGTGGGCATTCTTGATACCCTGTTGATACCCTCTCTCAATGACTGCTAGCGCTAACTGGTGGAAATTCTCGATATCATGTTGCATCATGTCTGACTGGCGATATTGTGCCTCGACCTGGGCCCACTAGGCCTCCATCATCTCTATGAAGAGAGCAAACATCTGTGCGGCATTGACTGGTACTGGAGGTGGTGGAAGCTTTTATGAAACGACTACGACAGCCCTCTGAACAGGTGGAGGAGGACTCCCAAAAGCAGCTGAGGCCCCCACCTGAGCCGGTGAGGCAACCCACTGAACTGGAGGAGGTGAAGCAGTATCTACTGCTGCCCGCCTCGGAGGTGGAGAATTCACCGACCTCGCAGAAACTGCTCCAGAACGTTGTGACCTGGTCTTCGGCGGCATCCTGAAAACATATCAAAACAAAATAAGTCAATAAGGCACAAGATATGATATCCTCAAAGAAGGACAGTAATATTTCAAAGAAAGAAAATATTAAGAATAATAAGGATAAAAAAAATCAATAGATTAGAAAAAATTTCTAGTTGTGATTGAATATTCTCTCATCCTATATCTTATATCATATATCCTATAGCAGGCTTGTAGTAGTACTCCAAGTATGAGCACTACAACATAGACCTACATAGGCCACCACAAAATATGTTACGACCCGCACCAGGTGTGAGCGCACGAGTACGTGGGTATGTCTAGTCTACGCCACAACATCAGCGGCAGAAAATTGTCTTGGTCAACAATACTATCTAACATATCACACAATATATATAACGAACCTATCAATGGTATCTCAACTCCAAACAGAAGACAAAATGATAATATAATAAACAATACTCAATCACATTAAACTAGAGGAAGATAATGGCACGTTATGGAATAGAAAAAATTAATTACAGAGAAACAAATATAATCCAAATCCAAGTCTAAAGTCTAAGCACAAATAGGCTCAATATAATATAACATGCCAAATGTCTAACCTGGAGACATATCCAGTACATTAGTGAATAAGGCTAAGTTTCCTCGGTAGCTGGCGCTAGATCATCCTACCCAAAAGGTGCTACCTTAGATGGCTCGCCACCCTATGTCCAGTAGTAGGTGGGACACCAATCCTCTACATAATTATCTGAAAAATATATCCAGTCAGGATTGGAGCAAAGTACAAACCCTGAAAACAGTTCCAAATATATGGTAGAGAATATACGACAAGTAATAGAAAAGAATACAAGATGCACAATATAGAAGCATAAAAAGTGTGCCTCTGATAGATTGCACAGTGTTCTACAAATAAACCCAACAGTAGAAGAATGGCGCACTTTCTACTTGTTTCAGAAAAAAGGCATATTTTCTTACTTTTGCGCACTTTCCATTAATTTTAGAGGATGGTGCACTATTCAGAGCATAGAAAAGTGGCAAAGTTTCTTAATCTTACGAAAGATAGTGCACAAACGATCTACTCTCTCTCAATATTTAATACAGCAGATTGACAGTTGACAAAGATAGAAATCGAAGAGTTATAGGCCATCATTATAGCGGAGATACGGGACGTAGACCCACGTTGTCGTTTAGCGACCCAGCCGCGGTGTCATTCTTTTCAAAAGTGTACCTCAATTCCATTTTCTTCAAAAGTGCGCCTCTGTGTCATTTCTTTCAAAAGTGCACCTCAGTGCCATTTTCTTCAAAAGTGCGACTTAGTGCCATTTCTTTTAAAAGTGCGCCGCGACGCCATTCTCCTCTAAAGTGTGCCACAGTGCTATTTTCCTTCAGCAGTGCACCTCAGTGCCATTCTCCTTAAAAGTGCACCACGGTGTCATTATCTTCAGAAGTGTGTCGCAGTGCCAATCTTACTAAAAATGAGCTAGTCTCCAAAGGCTTCGAAAGTGCGCATACTATCCTATCCTACAGTGAGCAATGACGAATGTGTCTTATATTTTGTACTTCTTATGAATGGTGTACAAATAACCATCCCCCACGACCTATGCTTTTCTCATATAGGTAGCTATGTGTCAAGAAGGCAGAAAGTTATGCACCCACTCATACAGAACATGGGGTGTTAATCCACCAAAAGTGCACACATAATGGTAAAACAATATTGATTGTCCATAGTGCGTGCACACTCTCGTAACTACTCCGAAACCCTATAAATAGGAAGACAGACAGATAGAGAGAGAAAGGGAGCTAGAATTCTTAAGTCTTTTAAATTCAAGAGCAGAGTGAGAGAAATAGATGCTTCTCGTGCCATTGTGCCAGAGCTTTCTTAATGTTCAACTCTCCAAGTTGTTCGCAACAATCTTCAAGTCATTGAAATTCAATAGCAGAGCGAGAGAAATAGAAGTTTCTCGTGCCGTTGTGTCAGAGCTTTCTAATTGTTCAACTCTCCAAGTTGTTCATAGTATTCCTAATATATCTCTGTCGTCGTATGCATTTTTTTATCATCGTATGGTCCAAGGAGTAACATGATCATATGCAGATCAGATCTCTACAACTATACTTTTCCAGAATCAATTGTACTTAGATTTTTTTTTAGGATCTTCTTTTGTACTTTTTAACAGTTTGTAACATAAAGTTTTGTATAAAAACTTTTTCTCGCAAACAAAGATGGCAAATCTGCTGGGGACTTCCTTCTCCTCTGACGAGAAGGCGATAGCTCAACTCGACACTATTTTCTGTCGGCTCGACACAGAAGACCTTAGTCGTGAAGTTTGACCAACAGGCATATGAAGAAATGCTCTATTCTGGGGTAGTGTTCACCCCTCATCCGCACTCAAGTCGAGGAAAACTCGCAAAGTATAGGCTCTCAAAGCTCCTCATGTATATCCCGAACTTGCTGCCAACAAGGGAAAAAGCATTCTGATTGGCGAGAGTTCCCCTGACTATTTTGTTTAGATCAATGACTTGGTAGAAAATTACCTTGCATTAAATAAGGGATATAATTTGCGCAACTCACGCAATTTCAAGCAAAGGGTGATCCACACCCAAGCTTCTGAATCCCTTGCATTAAACAAGGGATATTATTTGCGTAATTTACGCAATTTTGAGCAAAGGGTAATCCATACCCAAGCTCCACAACCCGCGCATATTTGTCGTAATATGCTGGCGAGCAAGGCATGCACACCGTTGTCCAAACTAACCAGCGCATAAATAAAGTGTTGGCAGGAAGAATCATTCTCCTAATATCTTGATTACGTGCACAATGGAGGGAAAATTATGCTCCACTCGTGCGCTAGGTCAAGACCTCCATACAAAATTGAATCCATGTAGACAAATTGTACCAACTTTGTCTACACCACAGAATAGGCGCCAAATAGGAGAAATCTTTACACAATAAGCTGATTATGCGCGTATGCAAAAAAGAATATTAGAGACAACTTCCTCTCCTCCCTGAAGAGCAAAAACTCAAGATATGATAAATCACTTGCCAATCAAGCCAGCACCTCACTCTATACACAAGCGATCAAAAATATGCACAGAAGATTTAATATATATCATGTAAAAAGGCAGAGTCTTCCCTCTTCCTCCTCTTCTCTTCCCTCTTTTGATTTACGTGAGCTTATTCTACAAAAATGTAAGGAGAGGGGCCCCTATGATATTACAATGGTGTTTCCTATTGAAATTGTTGTAATTATCATAAAGTTGCAATGAAATATTGTTGTGCATCAGCAAAACGTTCTATGTTTGACCGATTGACTTACACTATGTCTTCTAAACCTCAACATACAAAATAAGTTGACAACCAGGAGCACGATGATGAACCGCTTTTCGCTTCAGCTTATATGGTTTTGTATCTTCCCCGTGGTAGGAGACAATCAAGAATAAGTTCTTCAAGAACACCCAGCCAGAGGAGATTTGATCAACTTGTCGACTCCTTTGAAGGAGTATACCAAAATACTCGTTCTCAAAGACGGGAGCTCGTTCGTCATGAGAATCCCTACTCCTCAGAATCTGAGGCTAGGGGTAGCAATCCTCCAGATTCTAAAACTGATAGTATAAACTCCAACTACACGGTTATTTCTACCAATCCATCGATCGTACACAGGGATGTTAGCGTTTACGCCGTCGGTGATGAACAAGATGCTTTTCCATCAGAAGCCACTGAACAACGCCTTAAATCAATAGAGGCCGCTCTCAAGGACATGTACACTATGATGCAAAATATTTATCAAATGATGACAACCCAATATTCTGCTATACCAACACCCGTCCAAGTGGCTTCATTAATACCTACACAGCCTACTCCTGGAACAATACCTCTGTAGGATAACACAAGTCCAGAAGTGATTATAAACCAAGAGTCAGTAGCACCAACTCTTAATCCTCTCAATATTGGGGGTGGATCTCCGCCGGTGATAATTTTTGTTCAACCAAGATCCTATCAGTCAGCCGCACCACTCTGACCAGAAGATCCTCTCGAAGCTATCCGAGAATTGTGTACACAGCTTGATATTTTAAAGAACAAGGACCAACTCCACAAGATGGAGGTAAAATAGCCTTATCCTACGCATAGGGATAATGTTTTGTTCCCTCCAAAATACAAACCACAATCGATAGTCTTATTTGAAGAAAAAAAATCATCGAGCCAATATATCAATTAATTCAATATGATGACAGTTCATCTGCAGAAAGAGGATGCCCTCCTTACCAGATTATTCGTGGGATGCTTGGTCGGCATAGCCTACGATTGATATCACAGTTTACCTAATAACTGCATATCCTCGTTTGATGACATGAAGTATCTTTTTCTCTCACGATTCTATGAGGGAGGCATGGATATGACGAGGTCTTCACTTACCGATATCAAACCAAAGAAGAAGGAATATGTTCCTGAATTCGTTGAGTATTTCAGGCAGACAACTCTTAAGTTACCCCCTGATATTCTAGACTCTGCATTCGTTGATACCTACAAAAAGAACATATTGCCTATAGTAGGGCTCTGGACAGGACCAACTCAATTTCAAGATTGGACTGCGTTCATCATCAGGGCCGAAGCTGCTGAAGAAACGTGAAAATACATGGCACACAATTTGGGGTTACAAATGACTAATGCGGAAGGGAAGCTTTCCTCTAATAGTGCAAATAATTGCAACAGCAATGGAATGGAGGCCTTGGCGATAAATCTGTCAAAGCGGCCCACCTCTCCTCCAACACAAAATCCTCCAAAATCATTTAGGCCTAAGGAAGAATATTCCTTTTACGAGAGTGATATCCCTAATATTTTTAAATGCTTGATAAAAAATAACAAGTTGTAGCTTCTTGATGTCAAGCGACCAAACGAGGCTGGTAAAACAGACGACCCGAAGTACTGTTTGTACCAGCGATACATAAATCACCCTACCATGGCTTGTTATGTCTTAAGAAGAAAAATACAGTAGTTGATAGATGCTAAAGCTATCATCTTCACTAAGAAGAAAAGACAGTCACTGCCAATATGGTGTCTCTTCAATTCAGTGACTTTCCAGCACAAGAAGTCCCGAACAGCGTCGTCGCAATACCTCGAGCTACGATAGAAGTGGTAAATATTTTATCGCCTAGAAGTCAAACAGAGAAATTAGTGTCTCTTACCACAGATCATGGCGAGATTATGTGGATTCATCCTGATTTGCTGTCAAATTGGGATCAGGAGCAACATCTTCCAATTCAAAATCTACGAAGGGTAAGAAGTATAAATCATTCAATATAATTTCTTCGGATCCTTATTCAGACAAAGATCAGGACCAACATCAGGAAGATGTATCTTTCTATGCCATATTTTAAAATCTAAATATTGCCCCACTAAGCTCTGCTCGCAAGCTTCGCTTAACGCACCGACGATGGTCCATGATTGGCAACGTTCCGCTATATAGGGTACAAAAAATCTTCAGTGCTTATGAAGGTGTTCCTACATAAATTCCTCCTCCTTCTTATGCAACCATTAGAGAATCAATCTTGACTCAGGTGCTTGAGGAGGATCGCCCTAATTTTATCGATACAAATAATAATTTGTACGCTTGATGCAAAAAATGGGTTATAATTTCCAGAAAGCTGAAGGTTTAAACTTTGGCAAGGGATGAAGTATTCCTCACAACTCCAAGGACAGTCCAATAAATCCCGTAGTAGATTGGGCTACGACAAGACCAGCCCACAAACTCACTCCAAAAAAGGGCATGATAAGAAGAAACTCAAGTCCTGTAATATAGTGCTTTTTTTCTTCGATGCCCAAAGAAGAAGCCACGACTGGTACCAGTCAGGCAAAGATTATTATAAAACTTATGAATCTATCCCGGAAGATATTCCTGACACTCTTCCTACTTTGCCAACTCCTCATGCTCCGGTCACAACCGAATCTGGTCCTTCGAAGCCTACTACGGCAAAGAAAGGAAAGCCAAAGAAAGTATGCTTCGACAAATCTCTGAAGAAAAATAAACCCCAAGGACTTAAAAAGCCCTATAATTTTTACATATTGGCACAACTTGTCAATACCCCAGTTCGACTCTCCATATTCGAGTTGCTTCCTTTGTCAAAGGAGACTTATGAAGCTTTGAGCGAAGCTCTGATACATGCGGAGTCATGCTTAGCTCAACTAAAGACTCCTGATGAAGAGCCATTAACATGTCCTCAATGTCATAGTGTGATCAAAAAAATTCCTAACATCACCTTCACGCAAGACACATGCTACTAAATGATAATCAGCATGATAGGCCTCTGTACTATACCAGTTACATCAAATTTGTTAAGGTAAACCGGATTGACATCGACCATGGTTCTTCACTCAACATCATTCCTAAAAATCTACATAGATGATTGAAGATACCGATGCACAACCTGTCTGCTACAAGTACTATCATTCTAGGCTTCAATGCTGGAAGAAGTAAACCACCGGGAAAGATACTTCTAAAAATTCAGATAGGCGATCTACGTACTGAAGTCACATGCTATGAGATTGACTCTAATGTATCATACAACGTTTTGCTGGTACGACCATGGATACACGAGCATAAAATTGTACCCTCTATCCTACATCAATGATTCAAGTATGTGAATATTAGAGGAGAGGTCAAAACAGAGGTAGCTGACCTCAACCCTTTCAAAAGTGTCGAAGCCTATTTCCCTGACTCTACACTCTATACAATGGAGTATATGAAAGAGGGAGCTAATCAAGATAGTGATGAATCTAAATATACTCCAAAAGAAGAGCCTCTAATACTACTCGTCCAACTCCTTCAAACCCTCTCGAAATTGACCTGCAAAAGTCATCTCCATTGGTCATTAACCTTCAATGCAATAAAGAACCAATACTGGAGAATGAGCTACTTGTTATCGACCTTCATCTTAACAAGCCATCAACATCAGTGAATCAATCCCTAGTCATTAATCTTTCCAAGCCTCCTGTCAAGGCTGAAGATTCTGCCGACTATGTGGAAGATGAAGAAATTTTACATTTCATGAATAAAGAAGACTCTATTTCGCACTATATTGATGTTGAACCCTTTGCTAAAAAACTTTATAGGCTCTTCACCTCTACGAACCTCTGTCCATACCCGTGGCATCTCCATTCCAATATGGTTTGTCATATGAACCATATGAGGAGGCATACTTCATAGTCCCAGTGAGACAGGACAAGCAACGTCATATAATTTTTGGCAAAGCTAGAAACAAAAGAGTCGCGCAGACTAATATTTTTTATGAGAATATGGAAAAGATACAACTATATCGTTATAGGCAACCAGCCAAGAACATCACACAAATGATGGGCAATAACTTAAAATCTGGCTTGGGACTAAGTTATTGAAAAGGTAGATGGACTCCTATACGTCAGCTCTCTCCTAAAGGCAAGCCGAAAATATACTACCAATGGACTGGTCATGGTTTGGGATATATTACATCACCAACAAGTCCTGAAAGTTCAGGATCAGAAGAAGAGATGCATTCTCATTCCTCAGACTCATTATTGTAGGATTCTGATGAATGCATGGGGTGACGTATTCAAACAGAATTTCTCTATAAATATGGTATCAACTGCCCCAGATGAGGTAGACGTTGAACTATTAGAACCATTCAAAAATTATCCATGGGCACAAACAAATAGATACTCAATGGGACCTTCGATTTGAGCAACGTGAACCACCTACGGAGGACGAGATAGTCCAAATTAATGTAGGAGAAGAATTACCCCAAGGACCAATCTTTATTAGCAAGTGTCTTCCTGAAGAAGATCAACACGCTTTACTCCAGCTAATAAAGGAGTATATCGATGTCTTCGCCTAGAGTTATAAGGATATGCTTGGCCTACATGTCAGGTCAAACCATTCATGTCATCTCCTGGGTAAATCCCCTTCGGGTATTGATGACCAAGCCAAGCATACTCAATTCTCAGTTGGCTACATAGACAATGTTGTTATCACCTTATGACATGGTATATGTCCCACAAAAAGTAGTGATGGGTCAAGCGCTAGCTGATTTTCTGGCAGCTTATTATGTACCAAAAACTTTTAAACTATACGATGACAACCCAAATAAAGTCTTAGAATCTAATATGGCAATGGGCGATGACACCTGGCAACTATTCTTTGACGGGGCATCAAGAATAGGACCCAAAGGCAACATAGTAGATGGAGTTAGCATAGTCCAAGTATCTCATGAAAAACTACTCATTCATCGAGCATATTCTCTCAGTGAACCATGTTCCAATAACGTGGCAGATTATAATGCTCTACTCATCGGTCTCCAATTAGCTAAAGAATTGGACATAGAATATCTTGAAGCCTATGGAGATTCTAAAGTGATAGTCAATGAGATCAAGGGAGAGTACGAGATTTGGCATGAAGACCTCATCCCTTATCACCAAGCAACGATCGAACTGACTTTTACTTTCAAAGAAATCTTCATTGAGCATGTGCCTCATTTATAGAATAAGGAAGCTAACGCTTTGTCCAACCTAGCAGCATCATTGGTTGTTCCCCTAAAGAGACTACACTCAATTATGATAACAGGACGAGAGTTATTATGTACAAAAAACAACTTGCACGTTGAACAGATTTACGTCATAACTTCAACTTCCATTGATAAAGATTGGAGAAACTATTTTATAGACTACGTATGTGAATACAATACAAAATATTCTACTACAAGTTTTGATTCTGGAGATATAGATAATTGAGAGATGATCAATGTGCAATCACTTTACACTATTGATGACCTAATACTAGTCTTACTACTTGTTGGCAAGGGGAAAATAACATTTTGCTTGGTATCTCCGATGTAGATATGACATCTAAGGAACTTTATGTTTCGTAAAGAACAAGAAGTGGGGAATGCATATTGCACAAAGTATTTTGGGTACATAACTCTCTCTCAAATATCTTTTTTAATGCTCAATTGCTCCACCACTAAAATGTACGAGGTTATGTCCTATTTATAAGAAAATGGGAGAATCTTTATTTTTTCAAAATTTGTTGGACCCCATTAGTTGGACGCTTCGGGTACCTAACATGTGGTAGTCTGTGACGAATCCTGTCATTTGCAACTTCCATGTGTGTTTCTTGGTTACCCAAACACCATTGTACATAGATTTTTTTGTAATTAAAAGTGAGGTAAATGGTATTGATATAAATTCTATAATGAAATCTAGTGATGTCACCTTCTTTGAAAATCTTTTGTCGTTAAAGAATAAAACTCCAAGATTTTTTGCCACTGCACCATGTCTTGTTGTAACCTCTAGTTCACATCTAGAGGACACTACCTTAGTAGCCCCCAGA